>CM035412.1:66294288-66831788 GCA_020310875.1 Ceratopteris richardii
TATGTATATGCATGTGTGTATATATATGCATGTGTGTTTGTATATGCAACTTGTGTGTGTATGTACGTATGCATATGCATGTGTATGAGTTTATGCACATATGTGTGTATGTATATGCATGTGTGTATGTATATGCATGTGTGTATGTATATGCATGTGTGTATGTGTGTATGTATATGCATGTGTGTATGTATATGCATATGTGTGTGTATGTATGTATGCATATGCATGTATTTATACATGTGTGTGTATGTATGCATATGTGTGTGAATGTATGTATGCATATGTGTGTGAATGTATGTATGCATATGCATGTGTGTATGTATATGCATGTGTGTGTATATGCATGTGTGTATGTATATGCATGTGTGTATGTATATGCATGTGTGTATGTATATGCATGTGTGTATGTATGTATGTATGCATGTGTGTATGTATCTGCATGTGTGTATGTATATGCATGTGTGTATGTATATATGTATATGTGTATATATATATATATATATATATATATATATATGTATATGTATATATATATATATATGGATGTGTGTAGGTATATACAACTTGTGTGTGTATGTATGTATGCATATGCACGTGTATATGGGTATATGTATATGTGTGTGTGTATGTGTGTATGCATATGCATGTGTATGCGTGTATGTATATGCTTGTGTGTATGTATATACATGTGTGTAGGTATATGCATATGCATGTGTGTATGTATACATGTGTGTGTACATGTATGTATGCATATGTGTGTGTATGTATGTATGTATGTGTGTATGCATATGCATGTGTGTATGTATGTATGTATATGCATGGAAATATTTATATGCATCTTGTGTGTGTATGTATGTATGCATATGCATGTGTGTATGCATAAGCATGTGTGTATGTGTGTATGCATATGCATGTGTATGTGTGTATGTATATGCATGTGTGTATTTATATGCATGTGTGTATGTATATGCATGTGTGTATGTATTTATGTATATGCATGTGTGGATGTATATGCATATGTGTGTGTATGTATGTATGCATATGCATGTGTGTATGCACATATGTGTGTGTATACATATGTGATTGAGTATGTATATGTATATGTCTCTCTCTTTCTCTGTCTCTTTCTCTCTTTACGTTTCTCTAGATTTCTCTCTTTCTTTTGTCTCTCTCTCTCTCTTTATGTTTCTCTAGATCTCTCTCTTCCTTTCATTGCTCTCTTTCTCTCCCTATGTGAATCGAAAACAAAACAAACACTGACATCGCTGTAATTGTTTGGATCCTTGTCATCAAAGTCCGCTTAATGTTGTCCTTCGTCAAATTCCGAAGACCTGACGCCGAAATCTCTTGCAAAACTAAAGAAAAGAGAAATTAGAAAAGGGAAAACATAAAGAAAGACAAAAGAGTTCTACAGTATGTGTGATACTTACCAAAATTTTAGATCTAGAGAAATCGAGAGGCGCGTGTAGAGAGAGAGAGAAAGAGAGAAAGAGAGAGATGTAGCTCACGTGCAGACTCGACAGTAGCAGGTTTTGTTTCAAAACATGATGAATGTCGAATTTTTGCTCTCAGGTCCGGTTAAAACACTACATCGATATGAGCGTCATTATAAGCATCAGTATGCGTGTCGGCAATTGCCAGTCATTTAGCGATTCTTATATGGATGCTTATACCGAGGCTCATATCGACACTTAGTTTTCGATGCGTATATTGCCTCCATGGTTTTTCAAGCATTTTCAATGGTCATACCGATGTCGAAGCGTGACCGTCGTTATGCACAACATCGTTATGCCCCTGATATGTTGTAGTGTGCATATGCATGTGTGGATGCATACGTGTGTGTGTACATGTATGTATCTATATGTGTGTATGCATATGTGTATATGTATGTATGCATTTGCATGTGTATGCATGTGTGTGTATGTATATGTGTGTGTGTATGTAATATGTATGTTAGTGTGTATGTATATATGTGAGTGTGTGTGTATATATATGTGAGTGTGTATGTATATGTATGTATGAGTGCATGCATGCATATGCATGAATATACATGTGTGTATGTAATATGTGTGTGAGTATATGTATGCATATGTGTATGTATGTGTGTGTACACATATGTGTCTATGTATTTGCATGTGAAAGTGTATATTATATATACATATCTATGTGTATGTGTATGTGTGTGAATGTGGGTGAATGAGTATATGCATATATGTGTATATGTATGAATGCATATGCATGTGTGTATATGTGTGTATGTATGTATGCATGCATATACATGAGTATGTGTGTGCATATCTCTCTTTCTCTCTCTTTCATCCCTCTCCCTCTCTTTCATCCCTCTCCCTCTCTTTCATCCCTCTCTCTCTCTCTCTTTCTCTCTCTCTTTTTCTCTCTCTCTTAACTCTCTCTCTCCCTCTCTCTCTCTATAATAAAAAACAAAACAATCATTTACATCTATGTGTGTGTATCTATCTCTATATTTTTTTCTTTGTCTCTCTAAATCTCTCTCTCATCTCTCTCTCTGTCTCTTTCTCTCTTTCTCCCTCTCTATCTCTCTCCCTCTCTCTCTCTCTTTATCTCTCTCTCTCTCACTTTCATCTCTCTCTCTCTCTCTCTCTCTCTCTCTCTCTCTCTCTCTCTCTCTCTCTCTCTCTCTCTTCTCACTATATGTCAATAGAGAACAAAATAATAACTTACATCGATGTAATTATTTGGATCACTATCATCAAGTCCCACTTAACATTGTCCCTCATTGAATTCCAAGGAACTAATGCCAAAAAGCTCATGCAAAACTAAGAAGAAGAGAAATTAGCAAAAAGAAAACACAGAGAAAGAGAGCATAATTTAACTCTTTTAGAAATGTACAAGAATTTGGGATGATTGTATTGGCAAACCCAAAATTGTATGTATGTTTGGGATAAAAAAGAAAATACAATTTACTATTAGTCACTATGATAGTTTGTTCAAAGGCTGAAACGAGCTCAAATCAGCTTTTTGACCATGTGGAACACCCTAAAGGTTTGTTTGGAAGTACTAATAATCCTAAGTATGATCACCAAATTACTTGTGATTTTGAGACAATGTGCAAAAGTGCATTAAGGATGTGCGATACAAATCAACAACATGCTTTGATATTACTTGTTTGGAGTTCAAAAGTTACAAAAGCATGCAAATAGCTCAAAGAAAGGGAAGCTCTAAAGTACAACGAAATTTCACATTACTTAGTGTTGAATGTAAAAGATCACTATCTCTTAGGATTATAGCCATATATGCAAGCTAGGGGAAAAGACTCCTAAAGAGGAAAAAAAAGTTTCATTACATTCTTAAGTATGATCAAGTCTCACAAACATTGCTACCAAAATATATTTATATTTTTCATATTTTCTACAAGTTTTCTCCACCCTATTTCTAGCCTAGCAGTTAATGGCATTGATGGATGCTGATGGTTTTTGTTCAAATTGTAGATCCCCTCCTAATATATCTATAGAAGAGATTAGATACGTGAAGAGAGCCTATTTTTGCTTACATGAAGTAGGTAAGCTTCATGCCATATCTCCCTTCTATATTAACATATAAGTAGACATGTTAGGTCGCTCTATTTGTGTCTTTACCAATTAATTGGCTTCCTAGGTAGCTCTAAGAACGGGGCCTCATGTAATCACCTTGTTGATAGAAACATGGAAAAGCTTACTGTAAGTACTAAGGGATTTGACAACTTGCAAAAACCTATGTGTAATTATATGGTTGAGTTTTTTTCTAATAAGTAGAATCAAGTGTAGTTTATTTTTTTGCTTGAGTTATCCAACCATAGACATGATTTTTCCTATGTGTAAGCGATACAAGGCAAATCAAGAAATTTTTCAAATCAATAACTTTGATATGATCAGAGTATTAACAATTAAAGGACCAAAAACGATCCATGGTTTACCAATTAAAACAGAGTGAAAAAACATAGATGCATGGTTCAAGTAGTTGAATAAAAATATTTCTATAGATCTATGCCATTGTCTAAGCACTACACAAGGATCTTTGAAATAAATGATGAAATATAATTTGGAAGTCTAAGAATCTATTTTCTAAACAAGTGAAATACTTGCCCAATAATTATTCACTTCTTTTAAGGTGCTTAAAGTGACTTTAGAGTCATAATTGAGGGTTAGTATCTAATTAGGGGCACTCCTACGTTCGTTTCCCAATGATCTCAATCCGTAGTCTTAAGGATAACAAGAATAAAAAAATTTGTTAATTTATTGATGTCCTTAAGTATCTTATTGACTATCTAGGTGGAATTCAATATGTCAAAGGAAGAGCTGGAAAAGTTCTTGGCCAAAAACCAAGAAGTAGCAAAAATTTCTCCTTTTTAGTATGGATAGTTAGGTTAATCAAAGCTTAACTATTTTTATCATTTGTCGAAAATAAAAAGGATATTAGTCAATGAGAATGAAGCGAGGTAGGGATCAAGAGAGCAAGCGAGAGGGGATCGAAGGTGGGACAAAAAGAGATAAGGACAGAGAGCTCCATTTGCCTCATGTCTTAAGGGGCATTGGATCTAATAAGAGAGGATTTGGAGATTTCAAACATATCCTTGGCATGTGCATTACTCTTCATAGGAACAAAAGATGCATATACTTCTCTCAAATTGAGTACATATCCAAAGTATCCACATGTTCAATATGCAAGGTGGAAAGGCATTGAGTACACCTTTACCTACATATGTCAATTTGAGCAAGGTGTAAGAAAATACCCGCATACATAAATACATAAATACATAAATACATAAATAAATGCATACATACAAGCATACATATGTACATACATACATACATACATACATAGGTACATACATACACACACATACATACATAAATACATAAATACATAAATATTAAGAAATATCGATACAATTACTAAGGAAACATGCATACTAGCAACTATGGAAGATGGCTGCCCTTCAAGAAGTCCACACAGAGTGAACTATAATCATTTTTTTGGGATTTTCTCTAGAATTAAGCAGAGACTCAAAATGTAACTTTAGAGATTTGTATAAAACCCTTATACCAACCAACAAAATCTCATTAAAACAAAATGGATGTACCAGCTGTGAGAACCATCCACTTCACGATAGACTATCTTTCTACAACATGTTCTACCATGCAAAGACATATGTACATAAACTTTGGAATTTCTCCGAATTCACTCACTAGAAAACCTTGAGACTTTGGCACACTTTGTGCACTATATGAGACAAAATCATGCTTAAATTCATGAGACATGAATAGAATTAGAGAGATTATTACACTCTATAATTTGATACAAAACATTTATGAACTCCCAACTACACCTACAGATAAATAGGGGAAAAACCTTGAGAAAATGAGATGAGCAATCAAGGGGATTCTTGTTAGAGTTTACTACACTAAATTAAGAGGGAGCTCCTAGAATGCATACAACTCAAGAGTAATGGGTGAAATGATTCCTATATAGCAATTTTGCTTTTCCTATGATGTAGTGGACCACCCACCGATTAGTTTAGGTGTAGTTTTTGGTGGGCAATTGAAAGGATTCAAATTTGATTGATTTTGGTGGAGCTTCTAACTTGGAGGTTCCCTCAATTTTGTTCCTCCATTGTAGTTTTTCCACTTTCAAATTGCATGAATGACTCCTTTTTTATGTTTCAAACTTATTTTCAGCACCCCCTAAAGTGTCAATGCCTTTTTCCATGATTCCAATGCATGACTTGAAGTGTTCTTGCTTTGCTCTATCCAATGGTTCGGTATACATACATCTATATTGGTCCTTTGTACTAACATGATCCATATTTACATCCTTTGAAATGTTCTTTTTCTAATGAAGTGGTATTGCACATGTATATGCTTGGATGTTGCATGGAACACTAGGTTTTCAACTAGTCATATGATACTTATGCTATAAAAACAAGGAGCCTTGCATAACCTACACATTGTTGGAGTTTGAGGTCTCCAAAAGCATGCAAACAACACAAGGAACAAGAAAATATTGGAGTACAACACACAATACTCAATGTATTACCAAGAGAATGTACAAAGATAAGTCACCCACTAGGTTTATAGGCGTATATACAAGCCAGGGGAAAACAAACCTCCTAAAGAGGGGAAAAAGTGCCGTGATAGTCCTACTGTGTTCACACACATCACTACCTAAATATATAAAAAAACCCACCCTAGGAGTGATGTGGTGAACAAAGAGCTAGCACTCATGTATAAGAAAGTGCAAAGCTATGCGGAATCAATCCACAAACGGAAGTAAGCCTAAAGCTTTGTAGAAAGCTTTAAACTTCTACTAGGCAGAGCCTTTGTCAAAAGGTTTGCAATGTTCTTGTGTGTGGACACATATGCGAAATGGATCTCTCTAGTAGAGAAACTCTCCATGATATAATGATAGTGCACCTCAATATGCTAAGTGCAAGCATGTAATAGAGGGTTGCTTGCAACTACCAATGCACCCTAACTATTAGTGAAGATGGTGGTGGTAGAAGTATGACCAACACCCAAATCATCCATAAGGCATCTGAGCCA
Organism: Ceratopteris richardii; assembly: GCA_020310875.1. Lineage (NCBI taxonomy): Eukaryota > Viridiplantae > Streptophyta > Polypodiopsida > Polypodiales > Pteridaceae > Ceratopteris > Ceratopteris richardii. Next base: position 66,300,849 of record CM035412.1, read on the forward strand.
CACACACTCAACATTTGCTATCAAAACTACCCTATACTCCACTTGACAACTAGAAGTGGCCATAGTAGGCTGTTTCTTGCTCAACAAACATATGGATGAGCTACTAAGCATGAAGCAAAAACCACTGGTGGACACATGAGTGCCATAGCAACCAGCCTAGTCAGAGTCAAAAAAAGCATATTGTAAATTTGTCCGTAGTGATCCCCACTTCGGATAAAATAATCCAAGTAACCATGTATCAATCAAGTAGCGAAATATGTGCTTAATTGCCTGCCAACTACTATAGCATCAAATGCATCCCTAGCATCATGAAGACTCAATCATAAACCTATCTCCATAGGAATGGCAATAGGTTTGCAATTGTCAAGGATAAAATGTTGCAATAATGTGTAAATATATTTTTTTTTGACACAAAGCTATTCTTCCATGAACTTGCATATGCCCCAAATATGACATCTCAAATAGGCATGCAAATAAGCCTTAAAAGTAAGGAATATGCTTTTGATTAGGACTAGTGAGCAGCATGTCATCAACATAGAAAATTATGATCAGAAGCACATCATTTGCATGCTTAGCATATAAGGTGCTCTCAATTGGACTATTCTCAGAACCATGTGCAATCAAGTAGGCATGTATATTTTCATACCAAGCACATGGCACTTTTTTTAAACCATTAGGGGAAAAAATGAACCTTGCATCGGCCTTTTGGATTAAGGAGTGATTAGTCATGGACCAATGAGAAGAGGGTGGTGGACACAGTCTAGTCCCTTAATCACATAGGCTAGGCATAGGCTTCCCTTGTTTTTGTGTAGTCAAAGAAGAAAAAACCACCTAGAACTGGTGGTTTTAGCCATTTGAATGGTTTTGAGAGCCTTGAAAATGACTGAGAGCCCTTGGATTGGCTCAAGGATCTAAAGGTTGAGCTTTGTTTGCAAAAGTCAAGGCGCCTTTGGATTTGGGCCCTTGGATTGGCTTGATATCCAATGGATGAGATGAAGTAAGGTCTCAAAAAGGCGCCTTTGTTTCTAGGCCCTTGGATTGGCTTTGTATCCAATGGATGATATGGTTAGCTTCATTTGAAAGGCGGCTATGATGTGGACCATTAGATCTCACCTTGATCTAAGGGCTGCGAATGATGCCCATCACTTGAAGGCGCCTTTTTCCCTCTTCCCTTGGATCTATCATTGATCTAACGGCTCCAAGTGCATCTAGATATGAGCGCAGCCCCAAACACGGACGCCCCTTAGATTTCCATGCATCCAATGGATCTAAATACACAAAAAAGAGGAGCAGCCCCAAATTCGGGGATCCGTCGGATTGAGCTCCATCCAATGGCCCAAAAGCTTGCAGAAGTTTGCACCTCAATGATTGTGTGTGTCCCTACTACCCACGAGTTGTCAGATCGTCTCTCTCTTGCCTTCCATCAATTTAAATATAAGCCGTTGATTTCAAGCATCTAAAGGCTACAATTTACTCCATTTAAGAATTCAAAAAGATAAGCATATCAAATATTATTTTATTTGAGAATACCACTAGTGGTTTCACTTGCCCCTAAATCTCCTTGATTAAGCTTTTTAATCCCTAAAAATTAGGAATCCATACAAGGCCCATGCAAGGCTCACTTTTTCTCCTAATGCCTTATAATGCCTTTCAACCTGCACACTTTGTTTTCCATCCCTTTCTTCAAAAAACCACGGAGCTGAAAACATACACTTCTTCATGCAAGTCACCATTCATAAATGCACTTTCAAGGTCCAACTTATGTAGGTTCCAACCATGATGAGCTAATATTTTCTAGATAAATTGGGTTACAATGTCTATGGAATTACTTTGAGTGATATTATATACCTTAAATCATTGGGTAAAGCTATTTCTTTAGGATGAAATTATATTCTAGGAAGCATGGAGTGTGACTATTCAATAGAATATTGACATGGTTAGTGGTATGTGAGATAGTTACATGAGTTATTGGTTCAAAGACATGAATGATTGGTTCAATGACATGTGAGATATTATATGATGGTTTTTGGAACAAAACAATAGCTATATAAGTCTTGTTTTGGTAGAACGCTAGTCTTAAATATGCTTGAAAAGAGGAATTACAATACATTACCTGAATTAAAGACAATGATTTGAATACTATTGATGATCATAAAATATTACTTGTTTCCTAAATAATGTTGGGCAATGTTTTCTCTATACAAGTGGGGCGCGGATATCACGGTTGCTTGCACTGAAATTGCCCTTAGAAAGAAGAAGAAGCCTATTCCCACAACTTTCGAATGCAAAAACATGAGCTTTTCTATGCCCTTCTACACGTGATATCACGTTTCATACAAGACGTCATGTAGTTCATCATCATAGGGCATGATCTGATGATCATCACATGATTACAAAAGTGGATAGTGAGCTGAAGAGACAGATAAGACTCCATAATGGGTTATAGATTGCTTGTGAAAAAAGTGATTGATAATTGGAAGAAGACTTGAATCTATTCGTCAAGCGTCAACTAAAATTCTAAGAGGATACTACCGGATAGCCCACTTGAAGAGGAAGCATTCAGCGGCTACAACGTATACAACGGGCGGAGGTCGTGGGTTCAGTGCCGCTCTCTGCATTGCAAACTGCGAACTCGGTCCACCTCGAGGGAACTCGATCGCATGGCCTCTCATCGCATGGCGGTTCTCCTGATCAATTCCCACAAATTCACGAAGCGTTTGCTTGCTTGATCCCCGTTAAATATCAACTTCACGCCCAGGCTGCTCCGTTCGCCTGTATACGCATTCATTCTGCGGAACGGACCCATTTCACTCCAGTGCGCGCCGCAAACGAAAGATGGACGACGGATCTCCAGAGTGGCCTTGTAAACTGTTGGAGGAATAATCCACATCATGTTGGAGGAATAATCCACATCATGTTGGAGGAATAATCCACATCATCTTGCCACATCACCGTTCCGTGCACACATTCCTATCACCTACCACGTTACACATGTAACCGACTACAACTCCTATAAAGATGTAACTCACGAACAGATTTATATAACTGATTCCTAACACTTTGGCTACGACGTTCTTGATCTTGGGGTGCGTGTGTTGTCTCTGTGTGTTCAACATGGTATCACGATTGCTCGCGCACCCCTCTCTACATGCTTCTGTTGCCGCAGCGCCATCGACGCTGAGCTTCCCATGCCCTCCTCCTTACAGATCTGAGGTTTCTCTACGCAACGCTCGGTTCTCTGGCTCTCCATATCACCCGCCAGCATCTCCACAGTCCTCATGCATGGACGACTATGACGAATGGACGGGGTGACTCCATCAGATCCTTTTGCAGCCATCACCACAATTAGCGGCCCTTCTCTACGTGTTATTAACGCAAGTCATGCACCTGTTTGGGCGACAACCGGCTCTTCTTCAACTGATCCTGACACACGTCCTCGCGGAAACAACGACAGCCTTACGTCTGGCTAATCCTGTCGCAGCGCGACTACAAAGTGCAGACATGCGTGCCAATCAACATACAGGAAGCCTGCAGTCATCACGCACCCGTGCATGGCCCCTGGCACAGCATGCATGGTTGAAGGTCTGCCCCGATTTTTCTGCAGCCTCTCCGCCAATGACGTACATACTTTCTTTTATCGTGACGACACTTCTGGCATCCCCTACTGCTTCAACGCGCAACATCGACTCTGCTACAGAGCCCTGTCAAGGCCTCCCTTCACCTACGGAACCCACCTTGCTCCAACCCTCACTCTGTGGACATGCCAATCTAATGCGCCCTTCACCTACGGAACCCACCTTGCTCCAACCCTCACTCTGTGGACATGCCAATCTAACGCGCCCGCCTGCTGTGGACTCCAAAATTGGCGGCTCCGCCCTCCCAAAGGCACTGCATGTAGCCCAACTCAAGCGCTGCCGTCTGTCACCTGAAGGCTTTACTCCTCCTCAAACGGCGCGATACTCGTGGCTCAGCAATTCGGGTGGCCAATCGACCGGCCAATGTCTGTTGCCTCTGTCGCAGCCATTAGTGCATCAAGCATATGCCAACTCTGCACTTTTTTTTTTTTTCGAGTGAACAACGAAAAGATTATATTAAAGAAGGGAGGTATATATTGTACAAAGGGCAGGATATGCACCCCACCATTCCCATAAGGGAACTACAAGTTACTGACCATGAGGAGTCTCAATGGAGAGTACAATTCCAACAACATCCTTTTCCATCTAGGAAAGGGGATGGTAGAGACAATATCGACTTTGGATAACTCATGAGAGGGGCAATCTTTAATGGCTCACATACATTCACTTCCGATTGAACAGAGTTCAAGACGTAAAATACGAAGAGAAGAGTTAAGGTTTCTCTTGGACTGGAACAACACCCAGTTCCTATATCTCCAGATTTGCCAGAGGATACTACTCCACATATTCCAGAGGACTAGGTCCATATGCACACAGCAGCCCAACAAAATCTTAGGTCCAGTAAGAGGCCCTCTATTTCTGAGGGCAAGAACGTTGTCGAGCAAACCCCAAAACTTATTGGCAACCATACAATTCATAAAGAGGTGGGGTAAATCTTCCTCTTTGCCACAGTGTATACACATCCCTGCGCTAATATTAATCTTTTGGGCCCGTTTACCTACCCATAACCCATTATGGATGATGAGCCACATGAGAATAGAGTGTTTGTTGCACTTCGGGAAGGCCCAGATGCACGTGAAACGGTATCTCCATTGGTTTGAAGACCATTTGACCTTCCATCTCTGATTAAGCTTGTCCTTTATTTCTTTGAGGTCCCCTTTGCACTTCTTAAAACTATGCAGCATCTTTTTAGTGACATCGTCAATTCTGAGAGATTTGTCCTGGCAGGTGCCTATCACCTTACTGAGAAGTGCAACTTTCTTTCTTAGGACCTGCTTACACCCAGGTGAAAGGTTATCAAATCTGTTTATTTGAGTGTTTGATAGCAGATTGTCTTAGATCAGGAAGTCCCCCTAGGAATGGAAGCCAGCCTTCGCACACTTATGCTCTTTTATATCAAGCGGGTCGTTGTTCCTGTTAGCAAACCATCCGAACCAAGGCGAGTCCTACAAGAGAAAAGATTTATTACTATATAATTTGATCTCAAGAGAGTAGCCATGTTTCACCTTCATCCAAACTTTCCATATCCTGGTGGAGAGAGGGCTTCCAACAGGGCCGAATATCTTGGGGGAGACCAAGATGTCCCAAAGGCGCACAACTTTCCAAGCTTTGTAATCCTGCATTTGAAAACGGTTAATTTTTCTTTTGAGCAGCACTACCCATATGTCATTAGACTAGCTACATCTGTGGATCCATTTAGCTATCATATTTTCTGCCATTTTAATGGGGCACAAAATTCTCAGACCACCTTGACTTTTCGAGAGTCTTCCATGAGACTTTGGATATCTTTTGCACTTGGTTGTCACCACCCCACAAGAACCTTTTGGAAAGGCATATTACGTGATTGAGTTGCTTACGAGTCGGCAGCCAGTAGGACAAAAAATAGATTAACGAGGGTAGCAAATAATAATTCAGGACGAACGCTCTGTGAGATAGCGAGCTTTGACATTTATACCAGGAAAATACTTTACCCCTGAATTTATTGACAACCCATTGCCACCTCTGTTCAAGGGAAAAATTGATACCATGGGGATACCAAGCAACCTAAAGACTTCGCCATCTTTAATGGGTCTGCAATCCAGAGCGGAGACCATAGTCGGGGTGGTACTGTTGGAGGACCAAAATCCCGTTTTAGAGTGGTTCACTTTGGACCCACTCGCCAGGCAGAAAGTGTTCAAACAATCCAAGAAGGAACTCGTTGATTGGTTGTCAGCGTTGATAAGCACGTTCGTATCATCTACGAACATTTGGAGACACACCTTCTTTCCAGAATCAGAAATATCAATACCTTTGATCAAACCTTTACTCATAGCGTCCTTAACCAACCAACCCAGTGAATCACTAACAATAGCAAACAACAGAGGGGCGAGCGGGCAGCCTTGCCTGATAGATCTTTTTAGGGGGCAAGGGTCGGACAGTCTCCCATTAAGGGACACCCTGGAATTAGCATTACTGAACAAAGTACTCACGCTTCTGATAAACTTCCTTCCCGCCCCGATATCGTGCAGGGACTGAAGGATGAAGTTCCATTCGACCCTGTCATATGCTTTATCAAAGTCGACCTTAAAAAAGAAGAAATCTTGATTATTATCCGTGGCTTCTTCCATAACTTCCCATAAGGAAATAATAGTGTCAAGGATAAAACGGCCTTTTATAAAACCCTTCCGCTCGGGAAGGATAATCTTGTCCATAATAGGGCTTAGCCTCCTAGTGATGGTACCTACGAAAATCTTGCATATGGTGGATAGGCACGTTATAGGACGCCAGTTTTTAAGGTCTTCCTTATTACCTTTTTTGTGAATGAGCCTTATAACACCCGTGTTGACATGAGCAGGGAGATAACCCTTTTGGACAGCCTCTTTCCAAATCTTGAGAATGAAGGGGCTAAGGAAATCTTCTAGCTTAGTGAAGAATTCATTAGGGATACCGTCCTGGCCAGGGGTCTTCCCGCTTTTTAATTTGTCGATCGTGTCTTTTATCTCCCCCACGGGCAGGGGTAGATCCAAAACAGTGGGCAGGCTCTGAGGGATAGTTTTTTTCCTAAGCATAGCAATGTTGGCTCTAGCGCTCCTGACCTCTTCCCCTGCACTGGGAGAACTAGAGAACACCTCAGTATAGAATTCAGTAGCCACTTCAAGGCTTTCCTCAAGATTGCTAGCTGAGGAACCATTATTCTTTTTTTTAGGAGAGGAATATAGTCTTTAATTTTCTTTTTTGTTTTAACAAGTCTACATGTTCTTGCAGGGTTTGTCCATTTTACCCGCCTAGAAATCTCTAGACTTAGCGAGGTCGCGACAAGCTTCAAGATAAAACTCTTTTCTAAGAGAACACTAGAGCTCTAAAAAACGCTCACTATTGGGGGAGGACTGAAGAGAGTTAAGTTCCGACATGATCCTGCTTCTCCTGGCAGCCCTAATGGCTTTGGCCTCAGCAGTGAAATGGGCAAACAAATCTTGAATAGACTTGACTGCCCATTCCCACGCCAGAGCAGGGAAGGGCTTGAAGGCAAAACTTCTGGTCACTATAAGTTTGATTTGGTGGACGACAAAGGGAATGTTAAGCAAGCTAGAGTCAAGATGAGGCCAACCTGCTCTAAAGATCCGGCTATCTTTTAGGATGGAAACCTGGAGGGGCTTATAGTCGGATAAGAGGAGATTATTATCTAACTTGCATTTGACGTTGCTCCAGCTCTGAAAAAGCGAGGCACTAGCGTACATTCTATCTAGCCTAGACATTACGAAGGATTTCCCACCATGATTATTGTTCCATGTACAACCCGAACTCAAATCTATCGTGGAGAGCCGTGACCATATTGAAGTCCCCTATAATAATCTTGGGATCATTAAAACAACATAAATCATTCCAACACTTGGCACGACCCGAATAGGTATTGCTAGCATAAACATTGACAAGAACAAAATTAAAAGGAAAACCTAGCTTAATTGCTAACCACTCATGATCATGACTATAAAAGACATTCTCGACACAGTTAGAAGACGAGTTTTGAATACCTATAGCAACACCCCCCTTGCCGACGTGATCAGAACAGTACCAACTCTAATTACTAGAAATAACATTGAGATTAATACGGAGGCAATTTTTGTCGCCTTTGAGCTCCTGCAAATAGATAAAATAAGGCAAAGAGTGACCCTTCAACCAATTGGACAACCATTTAGCACGACTAGTGTTAGAGAGCCCTCTGACATTAAGGGAAAATAGCGAGAAATCGGACATGATAACAGCAAACAGAGACCACACCAACCAACGGAGATTACTTTCTATAACTCTTAGATGGCTTTCTAACTGCCAGAGAGCTTCTGGGCAGTTCTTTCCGTTTTGGTAAGCTCAGAGGGAACTTAAGCGGAGCATCACTTTGGATTTGCGCACTTGGAACAGACTCAGGTTCTTCTTGCTCACCAAGATCCGAACTAATTTGATCCAACTGCATCTAGTCTGCTTCATTAAGATGTTCTTCGAAACAATCAACTTCATTAGTAGGAGGAGGGATATCATACATTCTGTTACCTTTTTTTTTTTTACCAATGTCCACCCACCATTTTCAGGATTGGGTGGAAGGAGAGGACTGGAGATGTTCGGCTTGACCTTGTTAGGGTCAACGTTTTCCTTACCTTCTGAACACTCTGTTTCTTCTTCAAAGGTATTAAACACATTATCTAATAGGACTTCGAATGGGTTCATTCCCTGCGGAGCGCTCTTCCTCCTTTTTTGAGCCGCTTTTCTACTTTCGGCAGAAGGAGGATTCGGAATTTGAGAACCAGGGACCTGGCTTCCCGAAGCTTCCACTTGACAATGAGAGTTTATCACCTCGTTAGTTTTATCCTTGGAACTAATAAGCAGAGGACAGTCCCTGATTAAATGTCCCTGTTTATAGCAGTTGAAGCACGCATTAGGGAGATTGCGATAAACAACTCTTTGAACATGCAGATGCTTGCCTTCAAAGTCCTTGATGATTATGGATGTTTTTATTTCTTTTGCGATATCAACCTCTACCATTACGTGAGGATCCCACTTGGGATTGATACCATTTGGTCTGGCTTTCTGTCCTAGAACTTTGCCCACCATAGCTCCTAAACTCCCCACCCATGGGTAAAATTCAACAGGGAGCTCAGAGAATTCAACCCATATGGGGATTTTAGTGGGTTTAGGCCCCCTAGGGTTGAAACCAGGGAACCATTTGAAGAAAGACACAGGAATTCCTTTGATAAGCCATTGACCCTTTGAAATGACATAGAAAGCACTGTTAGCTTCTTCGAAGAAAAAAAGGTAGTATCCATTTGGGAGGTACTGTATTTGTTTGACAAACAAACCACGACTTTCCCAGCACTTTTTGATCCAAGATTTCAATACATACATCTTGAGGGGGACGGGGGCCATGGCATAGGCATAACCACCCTCTCACAGAGCTGATTTTGCCAGCTCAGAAATGAGTTACTATCAATGACCAAAGTGTCATCTTCCTCAGCGATCTGAACGTCATCGAGATTAAGTTCATGCGGGTCATCCAGGGCTAAGCCCTTTCCTTTGACATCTACAGGTCTAGGGGAGGACGACATACCTGGAGCGCAGTGAGAGAAAGGAACAACCTGGGGAGCACACTGAAGCGTGGTAACTTCAGAGTATGATGGTGGCTGCTTCATAGCCATACTTTCTTCAACGGAAACATTCTGCACAGGGACTTCCAGGGCCGCAGGACCTTGAGCAGACCAACCATTAGCCAGGGCGTCCTGGAGAGCCATCAGGAAGAAGGAGGGAGGTCCCCTGTCCCCGGAGGAGACAGGGGAATGAACGCGGAGCTTCACTACCAGGCCGGAAAACCCACCCACAGGAGTAACTTCGCCACAACTCTACTACGCTCCCCCGCTTCAATTTCTAAGTTGCCATATCTTTTCCAACTCTGCACTTTCTTTTTCGACCCTCCGCGCGGAGAAGCCTTTGGCTCATTCTGTCCTATGGTGACAATCTGCTAATGCTTCATGGCACCCCGCCTTCTCTGCATCAACGGAACCACTGACATGGCAACACAATCCTACCTATTCGAAGTTCTTGGATCTCTACACATCAGCCTACTTGGTGCCCTGCCCTCCCTTGTGCGCCACGACTTGCGCCACCCCATCGGCCCCTATCTCTACTTCAGCTAAACGCCCACGCATGCCCACTGAATTCAGCGCCCTTGAGGACCTATTCGGTCCATCAACCCGCTTGGACCACCCTCCGAGGTCAGTTTCCAAGCTTAACCTGGAGACTGACACGCCAAGTACGCAATGGACTCCACAATTCATGGCCCTCTACTGGATGGATCATTGACTCCTGCCAATTGCCATTTCTTATCATTACAAGCTTCACGTTGCCTCTGTATAGATGACGAGTCTTACGGGGGCGTGTTGGAGAAATAATCCACGTCATCTTGCCACATCACCGATCCGTACACACATTGCTATGACCTACCAGGTAACACATGTAACCGACTACAAGTCTTATAAAAATGTAACTCACGACCAGATTTATATAACTAATTCATAACAGTTTGGCTACGACGTTCTTGATCTTGGGGTGCGTGTGTTGTCTCTGTGTGTTCAACATAAACTGTCGAAGTTCAATGTCTGGAACCGGAAATGGTCGATGAAAGCTCCAAGCCATTGCGTTTCTTTCACATCAACAAGGGTGAAAAGGGGAAGTGGACTGCCTATACCAACGAGATCAATGATGCTATTTGCCTTTCCTTCACTGGAAAGAAAGCGTTTGCTAAATTTCTGTTGTCACAAGGGCCCCATGCGGTTCATTTCTTGCACATGATGCAGCTGAATCTTCAGACGGGCTATGTCTGCTCCGTTGCGTGGATCGATAGTATAGGTAGGTTGGTCATGCCGGCTAGGCTTTCTTCTGCGGTCGTTATGATTGCCGATGCTTGTAAAGGCTTCCACAACGACAGCAGAAATATGCAAGGACCAAGCTGGCTGGAGAACTAATCCGAATCACGATACGATCTCCTGCTCTATGATATGGTTTCAAGATCATAGCTCCCAAATGATTTTTCATCGATATCCACAGTGCTATCCGCCGTGTTGGAGGTGTCACTGAATATTCACCACGCATTTTCGTTGATACCGATTTCTGTAGTAAGGAATAATTCATTTTGTCGTTCCTGTAATTGTGTAAACATTCAGGGACTAGATATTACAGAGTTCGACCTTTTTCTTTGCATAATACTGCCAACATTACAGAGTTCGACTTTTTTCTTGTATATCTGAAGGAAGTCGGAGCGACTGCTAGTTTAATCATTATCCCATTACAATTTGTCTCCGCTGATTGATTGCTAAAGTTGTGAATATTTGCAAGCAAGTTGATAACCATGCGCACAAGAGTAATCATAAAATCTCTATTTAATGTGAAATAATGTCAATAACACAAGCGCGACCCTCAATATCTTCATCAACATTGAGGATTCATCTATAAATGACTTCTGCTGACAGAAGTAACCAAGGTTATGGAGTATTTAGAGTTGAACGAGATGCAATGATTCATGAGAGTGAATCACACAAGAATTCTTGATGGAGCACCAGGGCTATGTCTATGGGTCCGCCACATATAGATAACAGCTGCCTATGGGCGCCCCGCATATAGATAAGAGCTGCCTTACGTCGAATGTCGTATCAATGACTTCATTTACGTACATCATCGTAAAGAACACGTAAAGAACATCATCTCAGAAAAGATTTTTGATTTCCTCAACATGTTGTTTTGATACAACTGCGCACACACACAGAGAATGGAGAAGACAACACGTACACAGTAAGAAAGACGTTATGTTTATTACATTCACGGGTAATATGTACATGACGGTTCATTGGTTCAGATGAACCTTATTTCCCTAGGAAATGTCACCCGATTGTGCACCCGATTGTGCAGGGACTTATTCATTTATTTGCCTTGATCTATTTATTCGACTTACTATTTGCATGTCGACTACACACCCCCCTAAATAGATAAGCGGGGTCATATGGGGCATATGCCCAGATGTTTACAGCATTCATAGTCTTTGAGCTTATTCAAGGATTTGGTTAGGAAATCAGCCCACTGACTATCAGTGCCAACGTGCTGGAGATGAACACTGTCGTCTGCAACCAGCTCTCTGATAAACTGAAGTTTTAATGCAATGTTCTTTGTTTTCTCTGAATCCTTTAGGTTGGATGCAAGCATTATGGCTGACATATTATCGCAGTGAAGAGTAAGCTTTGGAATTTGTACAAGCTGAGTTTCTTCAAGTAAAGTCTTGAGCCACATGCCCTCTTTGAGAGCCAATGTCATGGATACATACTCTGCTTCAGTAGAGAATAATGTGACATGTTCCTCCTTTTTGCTCTGCCAAGAGATAGCAGCATTGGATAGGAGATATGTAAACCCTGATAAAGATTGTTTAGTTTGTTCATCACCCCCCCAATCTGCATCAGAGTAGCCAATTAGAGTGTTGGAGGGAGTGTTACTGTCAGCCTTGTAAAGAAGGCCATAGTTGGAGGTGTGACGAAGATATCGCAGGACCCGTTTTAAGTGTTGAATTTGCACAGCGCCAGGGTGTTGTAGGAAGCGGGAGAGATAGTTGGTGGCATAGCAGAGATCAGGTCGAGTGCAGATAATAAGATAACGAAGGCATCCCAAGATGTTTGCATAAGGGTAAGGAGTAGAGGAGGGAGAAGCGGACGAGTCCTGTTGATTAGGGGGCATCTTCAGATTGAGGGGTAGAGGAGTTGCTACACCTTTGCTGGCTTCCATGTGGAATTTGGTGAGAAGAGCATGGACGTATGAAGATTGATGCATGGAGATGTAGCCATCTACAGGGTGTTGATCGACTTGTATGCCCAAACAATATTGTAAGGATCCCATGTCCGTCATAGAAAAGGTTTGACAGAGCTCTTGTTTGGCTTGGGACAGAGCTGTATTGTCATTACAGAGAAGTAGAATGTCGTCAACATAGATGGCAAGAAGTAAAAAGATTGATGCAGTGTGTCGACGATATATATTGGGATCAGATTGAAGCCGCAAGTAGCCACGTTGAAGCATGCAGGTGTGGAAGCGTTGGTACCACTACCGAGGAGATTGTTTGAGTCCATATATTGCCTTGCGAAGGCGACAAACATGTGTAGGCTGCTCCTTGGAAACAAAGCCTGGAAGCTGCTGAAGATAGATCTCCTCGGTGAGCTCACCATGCAAGAAGGCGGTTTTCACATCCATTTGATGGAGTAGTAAGCGGTACTAAGCAGCAAGGGCAATAAAGATGCGAAAGGATATGATACGCAGAACTAGAGAGAAGGTTTCATTGTAATCCAAGCCAGGGATTTGAGTAAAGCCACAGGCAACGAGGCGGGCCTTGTAGCGTGACAATGTGCCATCGGAGTTGAGCTTCTTTCGCAATAGCCACTTGCATGAGATAATCTTGCGACCTGGTGGAGGGGGAACTAAGTCCCAAGTCCTATTATGAAGTAGAGAGTCATACTCACTTTGCATGGCAGCTTGCCACTGAGGGGCTTCAGTACTATTGAGTGCATTTGAGAGAGAAATATCATCCACCTGCCCTGCATATAAAAGAAGTTCGGAGACATCGTGATCACTGTATGAAGGAAGGTCCGTCACGGAGACATGATGAGGGCGTGCATATACATCCTGCAAGGATCGGTATTTGGAGCCTTGAGGTATGTCTTCAGCTGAAGAGGTTTCAGATTCAGGCAAAGGTACTGTGGAGTTGTTATGGGTCACACCGTCATTAGAACTAACTGGAGCGACAACTGGAACTGGAGGGGTTGCACTTGAGGTACTGGAATCATGAGAAATGGGCTCATGGGGAAGGTTAGATAATGCATGTTGCAACGGGAGGTACAGAGGATTTGGGGACTGAGGGAACAGATAAGTGTTAGTGTATTTGCCAAGTGTCCATGGGGTTGCATTCGCAGGATTTGGGGTAACAATCGGTGGCGTGGAGATTGATGAGCCACGAGGTGGAGTAGAAGCTGGAAGTGGAAGTGGTAGAGTTGGAGTCATGGAGTGTTCCTCCCACTCAACCTGTGGAGGACTCGAGGGTGTCCTGTTGAGAAGAGGTGTGCTGGACGCCGAGCGAGAGGGGTCATCAGGTGGCTTCGGTGGCATTTGAGGGTGGACAAGGATATCCTCATCAAACGTGACTGAACGAGCAAACAAGAAGCGGTGTGCACGAGGATCATGTAACCTGTATGCCTTTACTCCAAAGCAATCACCATAGCTGACAAAGAGCATCGGAGTACTTGTGGGATCCAGCTTGTGGCATAGATTCAAGGGTACCACAGGGTAAGCTCGACACCCAAAGATACGTAGGTGTGAGATATTAGGCACCTGTCCAAACCAATGATAATAGGGTGTATGGTGAGGATCACTGGAATGAGGAATGCGATTTTGAACATAACATGTTGTTGCCACTGCCTCCTCCCAATAGGGTTTGGATAGTCCAACAGTCAAAAGCATGGCACGTGCAGCTTGTATGAGAGTCCTATGCTTTCGTTCGGCGACGCCATTTTGTTGAGGAGTATGGGGTATAAAAAACTGTTGTTGAATACCTTCTGTCTCACAAAATGCTTTGAAAGCACTAGAGATGTACTCCCCACCATTGTCTGAGCGGAGGATCTTGAGAGGGAAGTTGTGCTGACGAGCAACCACGGTGCAATATGATTTGAATCGAGTGAGGACTTCAGACTTTTGCTTTAGGAAGTAGATTGTGGTATAGTGGCTGTAATCATCAACAAAGGTAAGGAAGTATACGTTGCTGGTGAGGGAAGTTATTTCCATAGGGACGCAAACATCACTGTGAACTAAATGGTTCACTGATGGAGAGCGTGTGCTAGATTGAGGAAAAGGTTTATGGGAAGATTTTCCCATCAAACATCCCTCACATAAGTCAATAGGGACAAATTGACGAGGAAGTCCTGTGCAGATCTGCTTAGCTGCCATATGCTTGACGGTAGATGCATTTATGTGACCAAGGCGATAGTGCCATACCAACGTGTCTGTGGCATGTGAGAAATGGGCACCAAGGATAGATGTCAAAGCTATGATTGTCTTATCTGCAGGTTGATCGAAAGGAATTGGGTATAACTTGTTTACCTCTGGTAATCTGAGAAGTTCAAATTTGCCAGAGGATAGTTTAAAATGGATGACACAGTAACTGTGGAAGAATTCAATGTAGGAGCCACTTGAAGTTGCTACTGAGACAGAGATGAGGCTGAGAGCAAGACCTCGTATGTGATAAACGTTAGAGATGGTCACCAAGGCACTGCTAGGAAGTGTGACTGACAGATGTCCACGACCAACGGCGTTGAGGCTGCAATCATCTCCCATGTAGACACGAATCGGGTAAGGTAGCTTGGTGTATGCTTCCAGCGAGCGTCGACAGGGTGTCATGTGGTGTGGCTCCCGTGTCCAGCTACCATTCTGTGCGTGGATGAGGGCGTTGGAGAGAGGAGTTGACCTTACAGAGCATCATAGTAAAAATTTGGAGATCCTCCAGTGCAGGGGCAGGATGATCGTCGAGTTGAAGTAGCTGGGCTCTAGATTTCGAGAAGGGACGGCTCTGAGCACGTTTCTTTGTGCGGCATCCTTTTCGAGGTAATCTTGATCGACTACAATAATTGCAGGTCTGTTTTCTTGATTTGGATTGAGATTGGTTGCCTCCAGAAGGGTTGCTCTGTGTGCGCCGGTGGAAATTCCTCATGGATTGTGTGGACAGAGTAGAATCGATGGGAACTATTGAGGAATTGTAGTGACGCATGGAATCTTCCTGAAGAATGCGGGTAATGAGGCGTTCAATTGTGAGGCCTACAATGGAGGTTTGAGTGGTGATGAAAGGATGCCAGGAAGAGGGGAGCGCTGCGAGCAGAAGCATACTCTAAAGATCGGCATCTAATTTGAGGCCTGAGAGTAGAGCATTGTCCAACAGAATTTGCCATTCGTCAATGAACGCCTGCGTCGGTTGAGTTTTTGCCATGCTCGCAGAAAGGAGTTTCTTCAGGGAAGTAATGCGGGTAACAAGGTCTTCGTGGTGATATGTATCACGAAGAAATGCCCAAATTTCTGTAGAACTAGTGTAGAGGCGTACCATCTAGACTTGATGGTCATCCAAATGAAGCAGAAGTTCTGCTTGTGCTTGCAAGTCGTGTGCGACCCAATCAGCATATGTTGCATCTACAGGGTCGAGCTTGCAAAGAGTGCCTGAGAATATCTCCTAGAGGGCGGAGCACTTGAGAAGGACCATCAGGCGAGTGGCCCATGTCAGGTAATTAGGACCGTGCAGCTTATCAAGATGATAGCTGCGCATTGTAGAAGGTGTAGAGTTCGTTGCATGCAGTGCCATATCTGGCGTCCGGATCACCTAGATGATGGGGCAAGCAATGCAAAGCGGAAGGGTACTGTGTAGGTGCGCGCGACTACGATGATACCATGTTGTTTTGATACAACTGCACACACACACACACAAAATTAGAAGACGACACGTACACAGTATGAAAGACGTTATGTTTATTACATTCACCGGTAATATGTACATGGCGGTTCATTGGTTTAGATGAACCTTATTTCTCTAGGAAATGTCACTCGATTATGCGGGGACTTATTTATTTATTTAGCTTGATCTATTTATTCGACTTACTATTTGCATGTCGACTACACAACAGACATGTTTGCACGACCTTAGGCATCTTAGCGACCGGCCTGAGCACAGCAGAGGCCGCCTCTTCTTTTGCGGTCTCTATGATTGACAATGCTTGTAAAGGCTTGCACAATGACAGCAGAAATATGCAAGGATGAAGCTGGATGGAAAATCAACCGGAATCATGATAGCAGAAATATGCAAGGGGTTTGCTTTTGGGCAACAAACCCTTGCTTTGTGGGATATGAGGGATCCCATGGGTACTTTTCCTATTCCCTTATACAACTGTTCTTCCAATCAATTCAAACAAAGGGAGATTAGGCTTCAACCGAACTTCCTCTTAAAAGAAAACACAAAATGCACATAGTCCCCATGTGTTAACTTAGTCGATTGGGTTCTTCGCCTCTCAAGGTTGGCATTAGGGAATTCTAGAACTCTCTTCTAGGCCTTTTAAGCCTCCAAAAAATAGGACAAAATTAGGCATTTGTCAAATGAAACAGGAGTCCAAATAACTTTTGACCTCATTTTTGAAAAGCCAAGAATATGGAAAATGGAATTGATTAATGTTTTTTTGTAGGGTACCTTGCATAAAATAATATATTTGGTTTAAGGAACACTAATATAATATACTTTCTCATCTCCATACAATAATAAAAATATAATATTTGTCTCTTGTAGTAATAAAGTATACTATTTATGTAAGAGCCCTGTTAGCATGATCTCCATTAGATTTTAAGGGAATCTTAAATTACATGACAATGATGGAACGATTTTAAATATCTATCTTTGTCCTACGAGGAATGATACGTGATACATTATACTTTATTTCTACATAATTCCTCCTTTTATACGGAAGCTTCAATACAATGGAGGGAGCTTTATCTCTTTGGTTGCATATATTTTTGCATTTATCTCTTTGCCTCTATTTATTGTTGTATTCTTTTGAGAGTGAATGTGTGAGTGAGAGAGAGATGTACATAATTATTTTCAAGTCAACATGGATGTGTTGCATTTTGAAGCCCGGTGCTCCACTCTCTAATAATATCATGAACAAAAAGTCTCAAGGTATATCAAATGTTGTTTTTTAAGAGGAAAGGAGCTCAAATCATTGTGAGGGAATTATCTAATCACATTAGACCTCCTCTTTTTTGATGGAGGATGATTCTAACAGCCCAATGCAAAAATGAAAGATGGTTGCCCTCCACTAGGTCCAGAAGCAGTGATATATGCTCACTATTCTAAACTTTTCTCTGCAACAGTATAGCGACTTAAAATGCAATTTTGCAAACTTGTAGTAGACTATAAGAGCTACCCAACAAGCTTTAAATCATCCCAAATGGATATTCCAACTAGGAAAACCACCCTCTGCAAAACACGCTATCTATTTGCAACACTCTCTGCCTATGTGAAGAGATATACCTTCACAAAGTTGGAAATTTCTCAGAACTCACTCAGCCAAGTAACTTGAAGCTTTGGAAAATTTCAGGCACAATATGATAGACCAAATGAAGTTTGAAATGAATGAAAATGAGTACAATGAGAGAGAAAACAATGTTCTGCAACTTGGTACAATCGGATTTGGAAAAGCCTAACTACGCTTGTAGATGGAGAGGAGCTAAATCATGAGAAAATGAGGTAAGCAAGCAAGGGGGCTGCT
Source organism: Ceratopteris richardii (assembly GCA_020310875.1). Lineage (NCBI taxonomy): Eukaryota > Viridiplantae > Streptophyta > Polypodiopsida > Polypodiales > Pteridaceae > Ceratopteris > Ceratopteris richardii. The sequence goes on from CM035412.1 coordinate 66,318,823, forward strand.
TGCTCGAGTTTATGACTTCACTAAAATAAGTGGGAAACTCGTGGAATGCATACAACTCAAGAAACAAAGGCGGGATGTTGCTTATATAGAGTTTTACCTTTCCTACAATGTAGCTAACCACCCACTAATCAGTGTAGGTGCACTTTTTGGTGGTTGATTTGATGAGATTTGAATTTCATTGAGTTTGGTGGAGCTTCTAACTATATTCCACGACTTTGGGTCCTCCTTTTTGATTGGTCCACTTGCAAAACTTGTGGTTGAGCCTTTTTGCATGATTGAGACTTGATTTTCAACACTCCCCCTCAAATCTCAATGCGTAGGTCCTTCATTCCAATGCATGCCTTGAAGTGTTGTGGCTTTACTCCATCCAATGCTTTGGTAAACATATCTGCATATTGGTCCTTTGTATTGATGCTCCACCTTGACATCCTTTGACATGATCGTCTCTCGAATAAAGTGGTAATGCACTTCTATATGTTTCGACCTTACATGGAACACCGAATTTTGAGCCAAGCATATGCTACTTATGTTGTCACAAAAAATAGGTACTTGCTTAACTTGCAAATCAAGATCAACAAACAACTTCTTGAGCCACATAAGCTCACATGAGACTTGTGCTAAGCCTCTATACTCAGCTTCAATCGATGAAAGAGCCACGGTTGGTTGTTTCTTTGACATCCATGAGATGGTCTTCTTGCCTAGCATGATAACATATCCACTAGTGCTCCTCCTGTCATCTTTTGAACCTGCCCAATCAGCATCACAATAAGCTTGTACATTTAATCCATCATCAAATGGATAATATAGACCTTCATTCAATGATCCTTTGAGGTACCTAAGTACCCTTTTAGCTGCAACAAGATGAGGTACTCTTGGTGCTTGCAAAAATTGAGATAACACTCCAACTACATATGCAACATCAGGTCTTGTCATAGTAGCATACAAGAGAGAACTATTTATTGACTTATACATGGTAACATCCTTCACTTCTGCACCTTCATGAGCAGTTAGTCTAACATTTACTTCTAATGGATTTGAAATGGGCTTGCAATCACACAAGCCAAACTTCTTCAAAAGATTGAGAATGTATTTCCTTTGCATCAAGTATATACCTTCCTCTTTATGTAGTACTTCAATCCCAAGGAAGTACCTTAAAATCCCTAAATCTGAGATTTTAATTTCACATCCAAGATTCCTCTTTATGTCCTTGATGTTGGCTTCATCATCCCCTGTAATGATCAAATCATCAACATATATACAAATGAAAACAATTTTGCTACCTTCCTTCTTCATAAAGAGTGATGGGTCTGTATGACTCTGATTGTATCCACATTTTACCAAGTAGTCCACAAGACTTTGGTTCCAAGCTCTCGAGGCTTGCTTGAGTCCATAAAGAGCCTTCTTTAGCCTGCATACATGATGTGGAAACCTCTCATCTTCAAAGCCTTGGGGCTGGTCCATGAATACTAACTCTTCAAGCTCTCCATTTAGGAAAGCATTCTTCACATCCAACTATTACAACTTCCAACCTTTTGAGGCTGAAATTGCAATCAAACTTCTGATGGTGGACATCTTAGCTACTGTACTGAATGTTTCCTCAAAGTCTATGCCATAGGTTTGAGCAAAACCTTTGGCAACCAGCCTTGCTTTATACCTAGAGATGCTCCCATCTGCATGCCTCTTTACCTTGTATACCCATTTGTTGCCAATGACTTTCATGTCATTTTTTCTTGGCACCAATGACCAAGTATCATTTTCTTCAAGTACTTTGACTTCCTCCTCCATGGCTTCAATCCATTCCCTATGCTTATTTGCTTCTTCAAAAAATTTAGGTTCTTCACAAGCTATAACTTGACTAATGTAGGCATAGTGTCTTGCAATGAATGAATCATAAGTTAACCTTTCAACATGGTATTTAACCCTATTGGATGACCTTACCTCACCATTAGGTGGTAGGAATCTCCTCCTCCTTGGTTTGGATGCTCTAAATCCTAGAGTTTCTAATTTTTCCATATCTTCATCACTTGTAGATTCCATGTCTACCCATCAATGGTCTTCATCATTTGCCTTTTCCTTTCCTTTGCTACTTCCTTCACTTGAATGAGCTTCATTCCTTGTCCTTCCATGCCAAGCTGATGTAGTACTCTCCTCTGATGGTGTGCTTGAAGTGGATGGACCACTTATCTCCATGCTTTGTTGTTGCTTTTTGAACTTCTTTTCGGCTTCATATGCATCGTCAACCTGTAACACATCTTTGCTACCATACCAAGGTAGCAGCTCATCAAATATTACATCCCTAGATACCTTAAGCTCTTTGGTGCAAGGGTTATAGCATCTAAAACCTTTTTTCTCTGAAGAATATCCAAGAAAAATACACCTATCTGCCTTTGGGTATAACTTGTCTCTCAATTCTTGAGGTATGTGAACATAACACACACAAAAAAATACTTTGAGATGTGAAAGGTTGGGTTTCTTACCACACAAAGCTTCATAAGGTGTAACTCCATGTGCTCTTGAGGTTGGATACCTATTCACAATGTCTATGGTTGTATTTGTTGCATCAACCCAATAAGAGTTAGGAACATTCATTTCATTTAACAAAGATCTAGCCACTTATGCTATGTATCTATTCTTCCTTTCTGCCACCCCATTTTTTTGAGGTGTATACCTACAAGTGAATTGCCTTTTGATGCCATGTACATGTAGAAAATCTAAAAATTCATTTGAAAAATACTCTCCCCCATCCATCCGATCTGAGAGTCTTTATATACTTCCTAGTTTCCTTCTCCACTAGGTTTTTAAACCTCTTGAAGTGGTAAAACACCTCTGACTTTGCGTTCATGCAATACATCCAAACAAACCTTCAATGATCATCTCTAAATGTGACCAGTGGATGGATCCCTTGTAGGTCCGCAAACATCTGTGTGTATGAGATTCAACACTTCATTGCTCACATGTGCTCGCTTCTTGAATGTCAATCTGCATCGTTTTCTTAATTTACAAGCATCGCACAAATGTTGCATATTCTGAGATGTTAGATCAGGTAGACCACTCACCAGGCCCTTACTTTGCATTTCCTTCATCTTTTGTAAGTTTATGTGCCCAATTCTTTTATGCCATAAGTCGATTTCTGCAATCTATTTATTTCCAATTGACAAGTAGATAGTGTGAGGGGTTGATGCCTTTACCTCCATGGTGAACAGTATTCCTTGCTTTTGTCCTTTTGTTATGAGCATGTAGTCCTGCATGGGGTCTTCAACAAAACATCCTTGCTCATTGAACCTCACCTCATAACCTCTTTCAACCATTTGACCTATCGAAACCAAGTTCTTTGTGATGGTTGGCACATTCAACACATCCTTCAACACCTTGGAGCTTTGAGATCTATTTAATGCAACATCTCTCACATGTATAATCTTGTGCTCAGTGTCATCCCCGGTCTCTACATGTCCTTGAATGATAGGTGAATGTAAATTAAAGAAAACATCTTTATTGCAACTCATATGGTTGCTACAACCACTATCAATGTACCATGTAAAATCTGAATTGAGTATTTCACTTGAACCATACATCATAAGCAAGTTCTCATTTTCTAAATTTGTTCAAGTACTAGCATAATTACCTTGGTTCCTTTTGTATCCTTCATTGCCTCCTCCTTTGGACCAACAATCTCTTGCATAATGGCCCAGTTTTCCACAATTGTAGCATTCTCCATTGGATGCTTCTCTTCCATGTGATCTTCCTCCTCTTCCTCTACTCCTTCCTCTTCCTCTTGATCCATAGCTTTGGTTGGAGCCTTCTTGGTTTCTTGAGCTTGAGCTTGACCTTCCTCTCCCTCTGCCTTGGGAGTTATGTCCACATCTTTTGCCTTTGCCTCTACCTGCATAGAAAACTTGGGCTTGACTGCCCTTTGATTGTGAACCTCCTTGGTTCATCTCCTTGGTCACCATCAATGTGACTAATTGATCAAATTCTGGTAGGGAATCTTTCACATAAACTGATTTGGTGAATGCTTTCCACCTTTCATCCTCTCTCAAGCCATTGAGAGTGTGCACAACAAGATCATGGTCTTCGATTGGGCTCCCTTGAGCCTAAAGCATCTGCAAGCTCCTTAACCTTCAAAATGTACTCATTTATGTTAGTACTGTGATTTCCTAAGATTATTCACTTCATTCTTGAGATGAATAATTTGCCCATAAGGTAGTTGCTAACTCTAAATTTCCATAATTAATAATTGCCTTTCTCTAACTTCTCTATTTGTGCATTATAATCAGCCATACTAAGCTCTAAGATGCTCCTCTACCTTCTCCTCAAGTGTTTTTATGATTTACAATTTGTGGATATTACCTTTGATAGCTTCTCCCTTGCTAACCTTCGACTAGTTGAAATCTCGATGGATGTAGCCTTCTTTCGATGTCTTCTTGCTTTAATGAGTTCTCCATGTAAAGATGCATATGCTTGTCTCAAATTCGGTACATATCCAAAGTACTTCAAAGGTTCGATATGCAAGGTGGTAAGACATTGTACACCTTTACCTACATATGTGAATTTGAGCAAGGTTGATTTTTCCAAAATCAAATAAGAGAAAAGAATTCTTTACCAAAATTCCTTATCAGTATACTGTTAGTAGTCTCATGTATGATATGGTAGCTATGAGAGGAGACAATGCAAGTGTAGTGGGAGTTGTGAGGAGATGATATAGATAATTAAATAAATACTTGAATACAATAATGCATGCACTAGTACATGTATACACAATTAAAAATATAATTGCATGCATAAATACTTACATAAATACATTTAAAAAATACACATTACATGTATGTACATAAATACTTAAAAATATAAACCAAGTACATAAATACATGTGTAAGAAAATACACGCATACATAAATACATAAATAGATACATCTATACAATCATATACATGTACATACATACATACATACATACGTACATACACACTTACATACATACATACATACATACTACAATGACTAAGAAAACATGCATAGCAGTGCTTGTGATGGGAGAAGTTTTTAAGACCCCAATGCAATTATGGAAGATTAGAGTGGCCTATGCTCATTGTTTTGGACTTTTCTCTACAATTATGGAGAGACTAAAAATGTGTCCTTAGAGATTTAGACTTAACCCTAAGGCCCAATCAATAAGATTTCATTGAAAGAAAATGGACGTACTAGGTGTGAGAACCATTCACTTCAAGATAGGCTATCTTTATGCAAGATCCTCTACCATGCAAAGATATAAGTACACAAACATGGGAATTTCTTCCTTGCACTTATGTCTTGATGGTGAAGATTCTCATGAGGCATGAGGGTGCTATTGTTTTCATCAGATTCCTTGCGCACATTCAGTAAGCTTCTATGCTGTGATGAGTAGTCATTGGATGTATGAAAAGCAATAATCACACGTTGGAGTAATAATCACATTAAAGACTAATCTTTTGCCAAAGGTTTTATGAATTTGACATTCTTCTTGAGTGATATCATTTATCATTTGTGTTGGCTTGAAATTCGCGTCTAGCTCAGATCATAGTTGGCAAATTGTTTGATTTAAGGGAAAACTTTTTTGAACCACTAAATCTTTTCTTGAGTTTTCATAAATTATAGACACTCTGCCTGAGTTTACTCCTGTCGCTAACGACACATGCAGAGTGTCTGGAGCAAACTCAGGCAGAGTGTTTATAATTTATGAAAACTCAAGAAAAGATTTAGTGGTTCAAAAAAGTTTGCCCTTAAATCAAACAATTTGCCAACTATGATCTAAGCTAGATGCGAAGTTTCAAGCCAAAACAAATGATAAATGATAGCACTCAAGAAGAATTTCAAATTCATAAAACCTTTGGCAAAAGATCATTCTTTAATGTGATTATTACTCCAACGTGTGATTATTGTTTTTCATACATCCAATGACTACTCATCACAGCATAGAAGCTTACTGAATGTGCGAAAGGAATCAGATGAAAACAATAGCACCCTCAGGCCTCATGAGAATCTCCACCATCAAGATAGAAGTGCAAGATTTTTAAAAGGTTACGTGGAAAGATAAAACATCTCCATTCAGAAGACAACACGAAAAATTATGGAGCATATCAGCAAACGCAATATAGAAATTGATCATAGCCCAAATACGAGATATAAGATGTGAATGTAAGCAGAAAAAAGGATGTCATATGTGACTGAACATGGATTGCGCTACAAGAACTATAGACATCCATGCACAGGAAACATCCCTTCACTATCATCAGACAATAATAACAATGAACGATAGAATTGCTACCATTCTAGACATAAAACATAGTAACCAAAGTGCTAATCATGTTGCACAGAGAAAATGTCTGCAACCAAGAGCTCATTTGCCTCAGCCAGCATGTCGTCGTCCATTAGGAATGACAGCAACAATTTATCCATGAATCATTCAACAATAATCAGATTATAAATTTGAAATAAATGCGCATAATGATTTCCACAGGTATCATTGATTCTTTTCATAGATGCATCATGAAGTAGTGTTAGCCGACAGTTTGTGATGATCAATTCAAACAATTGTGGATCATTGGGTGCATGAAACATAGAGAAGACATAACGTATATCACAACTTCTTCTTGTGTTTGAAGAGTAGCATCACAATCCAATCGGAGGAGTTGAGGATCTGTAGAGTGATAAGGAGATGAGCACAACTATTGACAGTGTTCAAGTCATCAGAACAAAGATTAGCGCAGGAGACAAATCTTCAGAGTAACTGCATCGAGAGAATGCGTATTCTCAGAATGCAAGTACTTCGCTTCAAGCTTTTTCAGAGAGCATGCTTTTGAAGTGAGGTTGAAAATGTTTGATTACCTGTTAAGTTCAGTCACGTCCATATGAATATTGAAATCGCTGCTGGACAAGTCTTGTAGTCTTACACAAGTCATGCCTAATCAAATCATTCGTGAACAGATCATATACAAGAAATCATAAATGTCAAATATTAGATATCATGTCATCCAGAACGGCTGAGAAAAAGTGTAGGAAAATAATCAAATGTGATGAAGCAGAAGGTGTGACCGTGGTTGTACAGTATCGTAAAATATTTTTTTCAGCAGGATAGAGAGTGCCACATATGATCGAGTAAGAACAGGCATGTAATTGAACCAATCCTCCACACTACTCCTAGACAACTCTTCTTTTTCAAAACGCATACAAGGATGAATTGTGCACGAATCATAAGTCATATACAAACCATAACAAAAGAACAATCAACCAAATAGGACCACCTGCAGATGTAAAGTCTTCATATGCGCAAGTCCAAACTCAATACATTAATGCAAAAGGAAAAACTAAGATCTGAATATTTTGACTCAGAATCAAGACCGATTTATGCATGAAATGTATGCGCCTCAAGTTATGTTCCTATGTATACCTGCTATCCTACGAATTCATGAAAATTTTCTCAATGTTGTCATAAGAAATCATATAATAAGCATGGTTTCATGTATTCAGAGAAGCTTGAATTGATGCACACATATGTGTGGGGACCATCAAAGGATTTTAGCATTAGTGGTTCAAGATACTATGTGATTTATGTTGATGATGCTACCAGGTGGATCACCATATATGTGATCAAAGATAAATTAGAGGTGTTCAATACATTTAAACATTATCATGTGTATGAAGAAAGAGTTTCAGGACAAAAATTGAAGAGACTAAGGTCAGATGGAGGGGGAGAGTATTTCTCTAATGAGTTCATTGATTACTTGTGGAATGCAGGTACAAAAAGGGAAGTTACTTGTAGATACTTTCCTCAACAAAATGGTGTAGTAGAATGGAGAAATAGAACTCTTATTGAGTTTGCAAGGTCAATGATGAAAGAGAAAATTTTGCTAATTATTTGTGGGCTGAGTCTAAATGCAGCCACATACTTGGTTAATAGGTTACCATGTAAAGCTTTGCAGGGTATGGCACCATATGAGGCATGGTGGGGTAAGAGACCTACATTAGATCATTGCAAAGTGTTTGGATGTTTGGCTTATGCATATGTGCCATCTCAGTTGAGGCATAAATTGGAACCTAAAGTTGAAAAGTATGTCTTCATTGCTTATGATGATAAGCAGATGGGTTATAGGTTATGGACTCCATCCAGAAAGCAATTCCGTGTGTCAAAGGATGTTACATTTGATGAGAAAGGTACTTGGTATGTAGGTACAATTAATATTCATGTTGGTGATGAAGAAACATTGAACCAGAAGAAAGGTAAATCAAAGCTTCAAATATTTGATGAAGAAGAGAACAATGAAGCTATCGTTGAACTTGAATAAAAATACCAAGGTTTTATCGAGAATGTGATGAACTAGAAACTTCAAGTCATCAAGGCACCGATGGCAACCTACAAGGTATAGCTATGATACTTCATTTTTTCCCACTAAAGATTATGCTTATATGGTGAAAGCAGAGGAAGACCCTTCTATATAGGAAGAGGCAAAAGGTAAGGAAAATTGGGAGAAAATTATGCAGGAGGAGTATGATGGATTGATGGAGAATGAGACATGGGATTTGGTTCCTAAACCAAATAGTCAGAAGATCATTGGATGCAAATGGGTCTACAAGACAATGAGGTATGCAGATGGAAGTGTGTCTAGATAGAAAGCTAGACTTGTTGTGAAAGGGTATGCTCAGACATATGGAGTAGATTATGATGAGACTTATAGTCATGTGGCAAAGATGACAACTATAAGGACTCTCATAGCTGTTGCTACATGTAAAGGTTGGAAGATATGTCAGTTAGATGTGAAGAATGCTTTTCTAAATGGTTACATTTCAAATGATGTTTTCATGGAGCAACCAGAAGGTTTCAAGGATAGAAGGTATCTAGAGTATCTATGTAAGCTAAAAAGAGCTTTGTATGGTTTGAAGCAAGCCCCAACAGCATGGATTATAGACTTGTGAAGTTCTTGAAGGAGCTTGGTTTCCAAGTGTCTAAAGCAGATAGTAGCTTGCTTGTTAAAGCAAGTGATGATGGGTTCATTTAGATGTGCATAAAGGTTGATGAAATAATTCTTACAGGTACAAATGAGAAGGGCATACAAAGTCGTAAGAATCAAATCAAGAGAGAGTTCAAGATCAGTGGCTTGGGAGACTTGTCATATTTCTTGGGCATGGAGATTTTATATACTCAACATGGAGTATATGTGACTCAAGAAAGGTGATTGAAGAACTTGCTAGTCAAGTTTAAAATGGAAGATAGCAGGGTAACACCTACTCCAATGGAGGTGAATCATAAATTGAGCAAATCTGGAGGAGAGGAATTCAAGGATATGAAGCTATATCAAAGTTTGGTTTGTCTAATCTATGCTACATTAATTAGGCCTGATTTGTCATATGCAGTTGGAGTGTTGTCTCAATTCATGCATTGTCCTAGGAAAGAATATTGGATTGCAGGACAAAGGGTGCTAAGATACATTAATGGTACACTCAAAGAAGGTTTGTATTATGGATTCACATCAGATGCAAACATCAAGATATATAGTGATACAGATTGGGTAGGTAATCCTGATGATAGGAGATCAACATATAGATATCTATGTTACATGGGAGATAAATTAATCTCTTGGTGCTCTAAGAAGCAACATACAATTGCTTTGTCATCCACAGAAGCAGAGTATAAAGGTATGGTTGAAGCTGCAAAGGAAGTTATATGGTCAAAGACTCTCATGAAGCATTTTGACATCATTCAGAGTACACCCACTATTCATGGAGATAATATGAGTTCATTGTATCTAGCTGCTAACACTGTGTTTCATGCCAATACTAAACATATTGAGATTCAATATCATTTCTTGAGAGAGAAGGTGATTAATAAAGAGATTGAAGTCATAGATACTTCAACTAAAGATCATATTGCAGACATGTTACCAAAAGCTTGGATGGACCTAAGTTACAGAGGTTCAAAGACATGGGAGGTATAAAGAAGATGGAGACGATCACAATTGATGATTGAGGGGGAGCTATTGGTGCAAGACAATCATCCATTGATGATTTGGACAAAGCTTTGAAGATAAAGAATAAAGCAAAGATCAAATTCTGAGGCTTGAAGATTAGTGCATGGTCAGAAGATGAAGACTTGTATATACATGTACATTAAGCTTAAAATTAGTTCACTCATACCTTTGTAATTGTGATGAGTTTGTACATATATGCCTATATATACAAGTATTGAGTCGGGACATAAGGTGAGGAGAGATATAGACCAAGTATAGATGAGTATAAGAAGAATGTATGTGATGAATGAATGAGATTCATCAAATTAGTTGTTTCCATGAGAATAGAAGAAAACTTATGAAATCTGAGTCACGATCTTTTCTCCATCTCTCCTTTTGTGCTTCATCATTTCATAAATCCTTTTGTAGATGTTTCGTTCTATAGTTAATGCATTTATGGTCAAGATTTGAGAGTCTAATTATTAACAGGTTGAGAGAATTGAAGACAACAACATTTACATGTGTAAATGCGAAGAAGTGAAGACAAGAACAGGTGCAATCCGAGTGGTCAATGTTTTGATCAGATCTCCCTCCACAGTGTAAAGTTTGGAGCAACTAAGCACTTATTCTTTTTCTACAAGGAATGAAATATGCATATTTAGTAAACCTATCAACTATTGTCCAAATCATATCATTATGTGATGAAGTGATAGGAAGACCTATGATAAAATCCAAGAGATTTGTTCCCATGGTTTGTTATGAATGGGGAGTGGCATTAATAATCAAAATGGTTTACCATGATGATGTTTCACACGTTCACATACAATGCATTGAGAAATATAATGTGCAATATCTTTTTCCATGTGTGGCCAAAATAAGAAATCTTTGCAAGTAGAAATGGTGCTTTGTATGCTTCTATGACCCATGTAAGATGGTTCATGCATTTCATTGATGAGAAAATCTCTAAAATCTTGGGTCATACACAATCTATGTTGGAAATATAGTAAACCATGATGAAATGTATAATGTTCATCGAATAAAGATGCACCATTGTTGAAGTCATGCCATGCACGTCAAAAATAAAAATCAGATGCATAAGTGGAAATCATTTCTTGAAAAGAATGAATTTGGATGGCAAAAATATTATGCAAAACAACAAAATGTGAAGGAAAATGGCTAAGAGAATTAGCTACAACATTAGCTTTACCAAGTTGATATTGGATCATGGGTTGGAAATTTTGAATGAATGAATCCCATTTAAGATGCCGATAAGAGATTAAGGGCTGATTTAATAAATGCTTAATATTGGTTTTGATTAACGGCTCAGAGCGCATAAGATAGTGTTTCCAAATTTGCAAAAGTCGTGCTGCAGGTGCTTGAGTTGTTGCTTGAGTGTTACCTCAGGTAGAGGTGGCCCACTGAAATCCTCCATGCTGTTTGTATGGTTTATAAGTATCTAGAGAACAAAAGCCTCTTGCTAGATATATAAAAACAATTTTTGAGGTTGCTTAAATTAAAGTGTAAAAGGAAGGGTTGTTCTTGGGAATTGAAAAGTAAGAAAGAGATAAAAGTTTTGTGAAATATAAGAAAAGAGAACTAGAGTGACAACACAAAGAGATGGTGTAGTGGTAACACACTTCCCTTGTCTAAGTGAGGTTGTGGATTCAAATCCTCCCACGTTGGTGAATATAAAACTCCTTATTGCCACTCAAAAATTAAAATTGGTTTGCCCATAGCCAACTGTTGCCAACGGTCACCAAGGGAGCATTGGGAGCCTTGGTTGCCAAAGATGCCAAAGTAATGCCTAAGTTCTATGCCTTAGTCGATGCCTTAGTCGAAGCCTTAGTCAATATCTTGGAGTAAGTTGAAAGTGTAAACATAGGTGTAAACATAGGTTCTGGTTCTAGAACTGGACCATAAACAGAAACTAGAAGCTCAAACAGGAACCAAAAATGAAAACAAAAACAGAAACCGAAATCGAAATCGGAATCAAAATTGGAATCAGATCGCAACAGAGAACAATGAAATAGAGATCAATCACCAAAATGAATAGAAATAGATCCCTCCATAGTGATGCATGCAGGGCTCTAATACCATTGTTATAGGATCTTGCTCACGTGCACATAGAGTTTATGGATGCAAAAAACACACAGAAAAATAGACATGCCAGGAGACAAGGTAGAACATAGTATTGGGTGCAATCTCCCCCCATGCATTATGTTTCCATAGTCCATAGAGTGCATGTATTTATAGGAATTTTTTATTATGTCAAAATAGTGGTTACATGAGAGCGGCTTCAAAAATCATGCATGAAAGTAAAAGATGTAACTTTTGCAGAAATGCTTTGCTTTTAATATAAAAAATTGTAGTCTACAATGACCCTTATTCTAACAACTACTTTACTAACTATTTCTAAAAATACTACCCTCTACATGGGTTTATTTACAAACTATATAAATTAAATTGGATTATTGATGTCGGCCCTTTCACACCTTTCATGTCCTCATGAACCTTCATCTACTATATCAAAAACACCAAAACACATTAATACATTAATAAATTAACACTCCAATAATGCCTTGTTCAGCACATTCCATAATTCATAACAGTGTCTGCTGCGCCACCTCCACAACATCCATCTCCTCCTCTAGACCCACTGGTAGATCCACCTCTAGAACCTACTCCTCTAGAAGGTGACCTAGATGAATGAGACAGGCCAGTGCATGTATCATGCTATGGTGTCAAATGTTGGTGCACATGTTGACTACGGGAGCCACTAGGGGATGGATGAGAAGATAGGCATGGTGGATTCATCAAGCTAGAAGTGTCATCCACGGGAGTAGTCATGCAAAAGGGATTGCAGCCAATGGGATTAGTATCGCCAAAGGGTGTGCCACCATCAGGAGTTGTTCTGCCAAAGGAAGTGCCACTGGTGGGAGTACTCCCATGAGAGATCTAGTACTATGCCATGACAGTGTGCTAATAAGTATGAGGTTCTTGAGATATGAAATCTAGAAACTTCTCCTCTATCATGGAATGCAAATTGAATGATGGACTATCTCCCATCATGCTCTACAATAGAAAACACAAATAATTAGCATATGATAATAACAGTAATACAAAAAAGTAAAAGAATATAGCAAATAAGTAAACTCAAACAAGTATGTATAATCTCTTGCTTCATAAGTCCTCTATTCTAGCATCCTCTTGGAGATCTAACACGTAGAGGATATTTATCTCACATTGGAAAACTCTAGATCTACTGGTATGGCCACCCATTCCTGATTATCATCCTTGTATAGCATATCCTCCATTACCTCCTCGTGTATCTCATCTTCTTCAAAGACCTCTTCTTCTAGCAAAATGATTTATTCATCTTCAATTATCACATGCATCTCAGCCTCCACTACATATGGAATTTCTTCTACATCTATGTCCTCACAAATTTGTGTACTACATTGACGAACATGTAAAACAAATAGCCACTATGGTTCATTCGAATCTAGTATAAAGAAAACCTATTCATAGTGTTCAAAAAGTACAAATGTGTCTCTTTCATTTTTCCATAGCTTCATGGAGTCTACTTGAAGCAGAGCACTCTTATCATGCCTCATTGTTTCGCTTCTTCTAGTGGTGACTACTTGGAACCACTTCACATCAAATAGAAAGCAGTCAAACCTCCTGAACAATAGCTTCAAGATATCTTGGATCACTCCAAAATAATGGAGCTGCGTCCATGAGTCCATAGCACACCATATTTTTAATACTCCTAATCATACCCCTTTGGGAGTTCCTCTTCTTCTTTAGAGATATCCTCACCTGCTGCCTTTGCTTGTGAAACAACTGCATCTAGCCATCTGCACATTGGAAAGGCTAGAAGAGTATGTAGAAGAGGCAAAGAGCCAGTGGAGCGCTTTTTTCAACAATGGGCTCTTTTCTTTGTGTTTGCCTCCTTAGCAATCTCACACCTCTCCAACTTTTGCATGGGCTCCGATTTAACAATGCAAAAACTTCATTGCCTTCTCTCTAAAAATTGCATCCATTTTCTTTGGCTCCCTTTACCTTGGGGCTCATCACGTATGAGATGAACATCTTCATTGTCACTCCATAAGTGAGGCATTTCTAGTTCTGACATGCATAGAAACTCTATCGAGAATACCAAAGACTCTTGTACGAACCACGGTGTGCCATGCTTCCCTCTTGACATGCTCTTTGATGAAGAAACCCTTTTAGTGTCTTCATGAAATGCTCTAAGAAGAACATCCATGGATTATAAAAAAATCCTACTATTGCAACTTTTTCAACCACATGCACTAGTAAATGAATCTAAATTATGAGAATACTTGTGGGAAAGCACTTCTAAACCATACAAAGAGCCTTTATAGCATTGATTTTGGCACTGTCAATGTTATCTATCCTTATCTCTTTTGATGAGATTCATCATACAAAGGAACTGATTCTATAAATGGTTGTTTGCACATCCTTCAAAAGATGATCTTTCACAGCTATAGGGAGCACAATTTGCAAAACATGTGTCAATCATGAGACTATTAAGCTTGGTAATTACCTACAACTCTTTCGTACAACTCTCTCTTCTAATTTCATCCCTTTGTGCTTTGCTTTCCTTCTTTCCTATCACTGTCTTTGAGAGCATCTCTCCAACATTCTTGATCATATGCATTGGGTCCACCAAGTGATTAGTTAATAACTCACTCCCAGAAGTGAGATCATGAAGATCCACAATGGTTTCATGCTAGTTAGTGGCGATCTTGCATCTGAGAGCTGCTTCCAATTGATTGCTTTCATTTATCATTGTGCTTGTTGGCCAATTTATCCTTCATGTAAGACATGTCCATCAAGAAGATATCTATGATATCCTTCGTAGACTCTTTCAAAAGTTCTTTGGAGTAGCATGCTTCAATTTGTGATATGCATAGGGGACAAGCATTGTAACTCGAAGCTGATAAACCTGAACGTTCACCATAAACAAGCTAATCATGCATCATCCACATAAGTATGCCTTGAACTCGCATGTCCCATCTTGTTAAAGGTTGAGGCATGTCACTCACAATAATCCCATCCCGTAAAGTGCACAGCTCTTCTAGAAGTGATGCAAGGTACACATCCATGTTTTTTACCTAATACTTACCTCTCACAATGAGAGCTAACAATAAATGACCCTTTTTTGTGGCCAACCATGGTGGGATGTTATAGTTGACCAGACATACAGGCCATGTGCTCCATGAGGAGTTGTGTAAACAAAATGGATTTACACCATCCATAGCTAGGTCGAGATGTATATTCTAAGCCTCTATAGAAAACTCTAACCACTTACTATCTATGTGTTTCCAAGCATCAAAATTAGAAGGCACTCATATTACAACATCTATGGATCCACTCTTTGCTTGACATGATATTAATTGAGCTATGGATTTGCATCTTAATATGCTCTTAATTCTTGGAATGATAGGAAAGTGGCGAAGAACCTTTGTAGGGTCTGCTTCGCCCACAAGGTGTTCTCTAAACCTTTTTGCTCCACACTTTGGACATATGTGGTGGTGCTCATACTCGTTGCGAAAGAGAATGAAATCATCTGGATAGGCATGAATCTTTGTGTAGTCCATACCCGCGAACTATAAAAGCTTCTTTGTGTCTCCATGTGTTGGAGGCATGGCATTACCCTCTCGCAAAAACTGATCTTTTAAAAGCCTGCAAGGGAGAAGCAATTACAATGATATGAGTATATAAACTTACTTTGATACAACAATGAAAATTTATTTCAAATCCACTTTACATGAATAATTTAGAGAAACTACTATTTGAACATCCATAAATAGATTTAATAATGAGCATCATGAGCGACACACATAGAACATATATCTTTGCCCCATTGTAGAGTGGTAAATAGGCTAGTCTTTGCATGTTTTGATGTTTTTTGTGAGCTTCTAATCACAAAAATTCTATCGTATCCATAGAACGTACAATATCATCTCCATGGTTGTGGTCTTCATCCATGTCATAAAAGGTTTCCATGTCTTCATTCTCAGTCATCCTATTAGAACCTTATCCTTTTACCTCCCATTTTGTTCTATTCTACCCATGAGAGTTAGATGGTGCAATGTTTTCTGGGTCAATTTACTCACCAATCGAACCATGCAAGTAGAAGCGCAGGTTTTGTTGTCAATCTACATCAAAGGATCCATATTCTCCAATATGTGTAATACAAATCCATCATCTATGAAATATTTGATTTTTGCACTGAGTGCAAGGACATGACATTCTCTCCTGAGGATCCAAAGATGCCATCTAATCCATGTGGAGGTGTTAGGACATTTAATCTATGACACATTTTATGATATATACTAACTTTAATCCTAAAACCCTAATTTTTTATTTGATTATAAATACTGATTTTCTTTCTAAAACCCTAATTTATTATATATTAAATTATGTGTGCTAATAATAATTATATATTTCTAATTATATATACTAATTTCAATCTCAGAACCCTAATGTTTTATATCTTTGATTATACATAGTACTAAAAATTCTAAAACCCTAGTAATCTATATATTTACTCATATATACTTATATTAATCTTAGAGTGAAGGTATTTATGTATTTAATTAAGAATACTATTTTTTAATCCTAAAACTATAATATCTTATATATTTGATTATATATACTAATTTTAATCATAAAACCTTGTTGGAGTTAGACATCTACAGAAGCACCCAAACATCACAAGGAAGAAGAAGAAGCTTGGATTATAACAGAAAGTACTGAATGTATTACCGGTAGAATGTACAAAGATAAGTTACCCATTAGGGCTATTGGCATATATACAAGGGGGGAGGGGGGGAACTCCTAAAGAGGGAAAAAAGTGCCCCCATGATCCTAGTGTGTTCACACACATCACTACCTAAATATATCAACAAATTCCCCCTGGGAGTGATCCGGTGAACAAGGAGCTAGCACTCATGTATAAGGAAGTGCCAACCTATGTGGAATAGATCCAGAAAAGGAAGTAAGCCCAAAGCTTTGCGGAAAGCTCTAAACTTCTCCCTAGTCAGAGCCTTTGTGAAAAGATCTGTAATGCTCTCCTGCGTGGGCACATATGCCAAGCTCATCTCCCAAACAGAGAACCTCTCCCTGACATAATGATAATGCACCTCAAGGTGCTTACTACGAGCATGGAACACATGGTTCCTCGCAATCGCCAATGCACTCTGATTGTTAGAGGAGATGGTGGTGTTTGAAGATTGAGCAACACCCAAACCAACCATATGGCATCTAAGCCACACACACTCAAGATTTGGTATAAAAGCTACCCTTTACTCAGCCTCACAATTGGAAGTGGCCACAGTAGGCTACTTCTTGCTCAACCAAGATATACATGAGCTACCAAGCATGAAGCAAAAGCCACTAGTGGACACACGAGTGTCATAGCAATTAGCCCAGTGAGAGTCCAAAAAAGCATGTAAATTTGGTGGTAGTGATCCCCCCTTGGGATAAAATAGTCCAAGTAGTCGGGTAACACTCAAGTAGCAAAAGATATGCTTAACCACCTACCAATGCCTAACACCTGGGCAATGCATAAGCCTGCTCATCTATGAGAGAGCAAACTGAATATTTGGCTGAGTAATGCATAAATAAATCAAGCATCCAACAACTTGTTGATAGACAACAACATCAAATGCATAACGTGACTCCATTCTTGAAAAAAAAAGGTAATTTGATTCTTTTTATTTTTGCTAACCAAAAAAGGTCTCGAGCATCATGAAGACTCAATCGTAAACCTATCTCCATGGGAGTGGCAATAGGCTTATAGTCTTCAAGGCCAAAATGCTGCAATAATGTGTCAATACATTTCATTTGACACAAAGCCATTCTACAATCAATGTGCATAAACTTAATGTCCAAATAATGATGCAAATGCCCCAAATCAGACATCTCAAAGGAGGCATGCAAATCAGCCTTGAAATCAGCAATATGCTTCTCATGAGGACAAGCGAGCAGCATTTCATCAACATACACAACAATGATCAGAAGCACATCATTAGCATGCTTAACATATAAGATGCTTTCAGTTGGACTATTCTCAAAACCATGTGCAATCAGATAGGCATGTATCTTTTCATACCATTCACGTAGTGCTTGCTTTAAACCATATAATGCCTTCTTTAACCTGCACACCTAGTTTTCATGCCCTTTCTACACAAAGCCATGAGGCTGAAAAACATACACTTCCTCATGTAAATCACCATTCAAAAATGTTGTTTTAATGTCCAACTGATGTACATTCCAACCATGATGAGCTACAAGTGCACAGATCCTAGAAACAGTAGTCATTTGGCAAGTAGGTGCAAAGGTTTCATCAAAATCAATGCCTCTTTCCTGTGCATAACCCTTTACAACAAGCCTAGCCTTATACCTGTCAACTGTTCCATTTGGTTTACACTTTAGCGTGTATACCCACTTAGTGCCAATGGCCTTCTTGCCTACAGAGATGAGCAATAGATGGCTTGCAACCATGCCATGCCTCATATGGAGTGATAGACTACAATGCTTTAGTGGAACATCAGTTAAGTAGATATGCTACACACATGACAACCTCAAGTAGAAACTCTGGTAAAGCTTGACTCTTGACCATAAACCTCACCATCTCCATGAGTGACATGTTCTTCTGTTCAGCAACTCCATTTTGTTGAGGTGTATAGGGCACTGTACATTGATGTTTTATCCCACATTCAACCAGAAATGCATTGAAATCAGAAGATATATATTCCCCACTCGATCAGAATGGCCCATTTTATATGCTAGTAGATTTTCAACCAAAACCAAAAACTTTTTGCAACACATAAATACTTCGGACTTTTCTTTGAGTGAATATATCAATGTATGTCTGGAATAATCATCAATGAAAGTCACGAAGTAAAGATAGTTTCCAAAAGAAGGTGTCTGCATAGGACCACAGTCATCACTATGTACAAGCTACAATTTTTTAGTAGCCTGAATTGAACCATCTTTTGGAAATGAGGAACATTGCATTTTGCCCAAAATATAGCCTTCACAGACATGTTTTTGGGATGCCTCAAGTTTGGGCAAAGAGGACACCATTTCAGAGTTCTACAGGCGTAGAAAACTAGTAAAATTTAGATGAACAAAGCATGCATGTCAAAGCTTTGCATCTGACATAGCCTGAGAATCATATACTGAAGATGCCAAATCATTCACAAATCTTTCATAGTCTATGAGCTTATATAGCCCAGGACATAAAATGCAAGAAGTAATAATCATGTTGCCATTTGATGTATCATGGACTGTACATCTTTCATCAATAGATTTCACAACCAACCCAATCTCGGCTAATAATAAAACTGATAACAAGTTTTTCTTGATCGCTTGCACAAATAAAGCATCTGACAAGGTGAAAGAACTACCATCAGTAGTATTCAAAATGATCTTACCAACTCCCATGATAGGATAAGAGGAGTTGTTAGCACATGCGACAGTGTTTGGGACAGGCTCAAGTGAAGTGAAGAAACTGCACTGTGAGGTAATATGTTTGGTTGCCCCACTATCAAAATACCAAACATCTTAGTCTACTACAAACATACACTGCTTATGCGAAGATGGGTCAAACTGCAAACAGTAGTAGATGCCCATTCTTCATTCTCCACAAGATTAGTAGACTCTATTTTCCAGGTAGAGGCCTCTACAACAACCATTCCAACCTCTTTCTTCTTTGCCTCTTTATCAACCAGTTTTTGATAGCTCTTAATGACATGATCATTTGCTTTACAATATTTGCAAATCAATTTCTATTTTTTCTAATTTCCTCTCATCTTTGTCTTCCTTCTTTGATTGAGCAGAATTAGCAGAAGAGCTCCATTTTCCTTTGCCCTTCTGATTAACTAGGAAAGCTTGATCTGCAACACGCATAATAGATGTGTTCTGCCTAGACTGATCTTCCTGCAACAGAATGGAAATAACTCTTAAAATGTGAAGGCATTTGGATTGCCTTTCATCATCAAACAGAGAGTAGAAGCAAAACTCTGATATGAGTCGAGAAGACCATTCAAAACAGAGTGCATAAGTGAAATGTGAGGAAGGACTTCATCAGTAGAAATCAATTGTTCCTTCAAATCCTTGATCTTTGTTAGAAAATTGTCCATAGAATCACCTTCATTCATATTCTCACTCTCCAATTATTTTTGGAGGTAAGGAACACGAGCCTCATTCCTAGATTGGTACAATGTGGTAAGTGTATCCCAAGCATCCTTAGTTGTTGTGCATGAGTGAATGTGAGGAATAATGGCACATTTGATAGAAAAGGCTATCAATGCATGTGCCTGAGTGTCTCTACCATTCTAACAAATTTGCTCTACAGTAGGTGCAGTAGAAATTGTAGTACGAACATGATTCTGAAGAATATGAGCATCTTCAATGCCATCTCCATCAACTTCAATACCTATATTTACAGGCATAATAGGGCATTTTTCAACACCCTACACAATGTTCCATAGTCCTTTTGCAACTAATACATGTCGCATCATATAAGCCCACAATGGGTAATTGGTACCTTCCAACTTATCCTCAATAGCCAACATACAGAATACATCACTGCTTTCAGCCATGGCCACTAACTAAAATACTTGAATGCAAAAAAATATGTGTATGTGACTATATGTGTGTTAAAGCTCTTGCAAAACAAAATGAAAGGGAAATTAAGAAAAAAAATGAATAGAGAAATAGAGAGGGTGAAGGAGTGCATCACTTACCAAGATGCAAGAGAGAGAGAGAGATGCATGTGTGTAGAGGGAGAGAGAGATCTTTGTATGTGTGTGGAGAGAGAGAGTGAGAGAGATTTTTGTGTATGTATGGAAAGAGAGGAGGGTGAATGTGTGTGAGGGGAGAGACAAAAATCTCAAGGCGAGCACAATGCAGGTGAGACTAAGATGCTGGAGTGCAAATTTGACTAACAAAACTGATCATAGTTCAAAATATACGACTAGTCAACTTTCATCTCTCGGGTTATTAAACTCATCATTGGTATGGGTGCAGGTATATGCATTGGTATAGGTGTCGACATAAGTGTCTCTATAAGTGCCAATGTAATTGTTGCTATTTTTTGACAAATATCGATTCATATACCGATGCGCATATCAATGGCTATATGCCTATACTAATGTGCATACTAGTTGTACCATTTTTTGATGTGCATACCAATGATAATTTCCCAACGATCATACCGACACAGGACTAACCGTCAATATGGCTAACATGGTTTCTCCAAACATTTCCAATAGTCATACCAATGTCGGGGGTGACCATCGATATGGCTAGCATCCAGGCTCATATATTGTAGTGTCACACAAGATGTGGTAAGCCATTATAATCATTTTTAGTTGAAGAGAGCTAATGTTGGTTATTTTTTACACATCCATGAGATGGTATTCTTCCCTCACATGATGACATATCCACTATTTCTCCTTTTTTCATACTTGGAAGTTGCCCAATGAGTATCATAATAAGTTGAGGATAAGTTGGATGGTAGTAATTACCCATTGTGGGCTTACATGATGCATCACGTAATGGTCACAAAAGGAGTATGGAATATTGTGTAGGGTGTTGAAAAATGTCCTATTACACCTGCAAATATAGGTACTGAAGCTGATGCACATGGCATCAAAGATGGTGATATTCTATAGATTCCTGTTTGTGTTGTGGTTTTTGTTGCACCTACTGCAAAGCAAATTTGTTGGGATGGTAGAGACTATCAGGCACATGCATTGATAACCTTGTCTATCAAACGTGCCATTATTCCTCACATTCGCTCTTGCAAAACACCTAAGTATGCTTGGGATACACTTATCACATTGTACCAAGCTAGGAATGAGGCTCGTGTTGCTTACCTCCAAAAATAGTTGGAGAGTGAGCATATGAATGAAGGTGATTTTATGGACAGTTTTCTAACAAGGATCAAAGATTTGAAGGATCAATTAACTTTTTCTAATGAAATCTTGCCTGACAGTTCACTTGTGTAGACTCTTCTTAATGGTCTTCTCAATTCATACTAGAGTTTTTGTTGTACTCTTCATTTGATGATGGAAGGCAATGCAAATGCCTTAACATTTGAGGATTTAGTCTTTGTTCTATTGCAGGAAGATCAGCCTAAGCAAAATAGGTCCATTATGCATGTTGTAGATCAAGCTTTCCTAGCTAGTGAGAAGGGTAAAGGTAAATGGAGCTCTTCTACTAGTAAGCAGAAGTTTGCTAATTTTGCACAATCAAAGAAGAATGATAGAGATGAAAAGAAAACAGAAAAGCGGAAATTGTTTTGTAAGTACTATAAAGCAAATGATCATGTCATAAAGAATTGTCCAGAATGGCTACAAAAGAGGCAAAGGAAAAGGAGGCCGGAATGGTTGTTGTAGAGGCCTCTACACCAAAAAGAGAGTCTACTAATCTAGAGAAGAATGAAGAATATTGGGCATTTACTACTATTTGAAATTTTGACCCATCTTCTCCTGAACAGTGTATTTATGTAGTAGACTCAGATGTTTGGTACTTTGATAGTGGGGCAACCAAACATATTACCTCATAGTGCAGTTTCTTCACTTCACTCAAGCCTGCACCTATAGGGAATACCGTCACATGCGCCAACAACATTAGGGGAAAAAATGAACCCTGAATGGGCCTTTTAGATTAAGGAGTGATTGGTGATGGACCAATCAGAAGAGAGTGGTGGTCACAATCCATGCCCTATAAAATACTAGGCTGAAGGGGGGAGAGGGGACATATTTCTCTCTTATTTAATGAGCTGCCTCTAGAGAGAGAAGGAATCTCGTAACTTATTTGGGCCCAAAAATTCAAAATTTCTAAAAAGTTAAAAAACTCATCATAACACCTGAGAATGGACCCCCATTACTTTTTTGGGTCAAAAGTACTCTTTTCGACCCCAAATTCAAAATCCGTGCATGTTTTGAGCTGAAAAAATGGGTTTTTTCAAAAATACTCAAAAAAGAGTTATTTCCCTCCTAAACCTCACATTTTCATACCCAGGTCCCAAAAAGTCATCTTTTCCCACTACTTTCACTCTATAGCACACCATTGAAGCTCTTATTTCTACACTCCAACCTACTTGCATCTCCTATCTCGAATTATTGTTGTATCTGGAAGATCTTTAGCTTCAATGGCAACATCTAAAGCTTTTAGGTGACCGAAAGATGAAATCCTCACATTAAGGTGTCACAATATCAAAGCCACAGATGGACAGTGGCTATCACACGAGTACTCCAAAGGTGCATGGGTGTATATGCAACCCTCTAGAGTTGGGCTCATCGAATTAGAGATTGTGGAAACTTAGATCTTCATTGGAAGGGAAAGTTATGTGGCTTCAAGAAGCACAGAGTCAATGGGATGGTTGGTATTGTAAACATGTTTTTACAATGCCAACTATGAAACTTGAAAACTCTAGTAGAATGAGATATCCTATGAGTTGCAAGTATTACTCCACAATATTGTATGTTTTCTTGTGTTGGATATATTTTTGAACTATTTAGATATGTGAAATATTTGGTTCTACTTTGGTGGAAGAACAACCACTTCATAGTCTTACAAGTACTTTCCAGGCATTGCATGCAGATGTTGGTGCACTAGTCTTTCCAGAAATATCTCCTACTCAACTTTACCATGATAGAGTTTTCTTCTACACACATAGATATGTTGTACCCTCTACAATGAATGGTTTTGGAAGGTTAGAAAGAATTTGTGTCAATATATTTTGTTTGACACAAAGCCATTCCACCATCAACTTGCATAAACTGAATGCCCAAATAGTGATGCAAATGCCCCAAATCAGACATCTCAAATGAGGCATGCAAATCAGCCTTGAAATCAGCAATATGCTTCTCAAGAGGACCAGTGAGCAGCATGTCGTCTACATAGACAACAATGATCAAAAGCACATCATTAGCACGCTTAACATATAAGGTGCTTTCAGTTGGACTGTTCTCAAAACCATGTGCAATCAGATAGGCATGTATTTTCTCATACCAAGCACGTGGTGCTTGCTTTAAACCATATAACGCCTTCTTTAACCTGCACACCTGGTTTTCATGCCCTTTCTGCACAAAGCCACGGGGCTGAAAAACATACACTTCTTCATGCAAGTCACCATTCAGAAATGCTGTTTTAATGTCCAACTGATGTACATTCCAACCATGATGGGCTGCAAGTGCACAAATGCTCCGAACAGTAGTCATACAGCATGTAGGTGCAAAGGTCTCATCAAAATCAATGCCTCTTTCTTGCGCATAACCCTTTGCAACAAGCCTAGCCTTATACCTGTCAACTGTACCATCAGGTTTACGCTTCAGCTTGTATACCCACTTAGTGCCAATGGCCTTCTTGCCAGGAGGCAAGTCACATAAAGACCATGTACCATTCTTCATATAGCATCATATTCAGATTGCATAGCAGCCATCCAATTTTCTGAATTTTGTGCTTCATCAAAAGAAACAGGCTCATTCTCATCACAGAGACTAGATGCAACCATAGCATAGCAATCTGATGCAAAGGAGGTACTATGAGAGCCTGAACGAGTACGATATGACAAAGGTGCATCTAATTTGCTGTCACGCAAAGTTTGCACCAGCCATTTTGGCATAGTTTTTGCCTGTTCAATATCAGCTCTCTCATGAACAAGTGCATCATGTAAATCTGCATCAGAAATGCCATGATCTGCATCATCATATGAAACCTGCAAAGGTTGAGAAGTTGCCTCATTAGGACCAGCGCTAGCCTGTCCACCTGTAAAAAGAGGCATCAAAGTATCATACATGTCTTTGGAGCTAACAGATGTCTCCTTAGTACATGAAAGCAATGGCTGAATAGCATCTTCCACAAAGACAACATCACGGCTAACCAGAATGCGTTTAGTCTATGGATGATACAGACGATAGCCTTTACTTTCAGAACTGTACCCAACAAAAATACATTTTATTGCCTTATCATCCAATTTTCTGCGATGTTGTTCAGGCACTAATGCATATGCCAAACAACCAAAAACACGCAGATGAGCAACAGATGGCTTGCGGTCATGCCAAGCCTCATATGGAGTGATAGACTGCAACGCTTTCGTGGGACACCTGTTCAGTACATATGCTGCACACATGACAGCCTCAAGCCAGAAACTATGTGGTAAAGCCTGACTTTTGACCATGCACCTCGCCATCTCCATGAGTGACCTGTTCTTTCGTTCAGCAACTCCAAATAAGTTGGGCTTATGCATCTAGAGGACTCCTCTAGTGCATTTACATAGTTTTGAGGGAATTTCCTAGGATTTTGAAGAAGACATTTATGCCCATTAATTTGAAAATTTTGTAGCTCCTCTTTTATGCCTCTTTTCTCTGCAACACTCTCCCCCTCTTTGTCTCTGTCGTCCCTTGATAGGCTTTGTATCTTGTTTGCCGCTTGTCTATGGCTCCTGAATACACGCACCCTATGGTCAAAGAAGCAATAAGGATTGTTAAGAAATTTGTTACTTTATCTGAATTTAGTCCTTTGCTTCTATAATCCCCTTGGTATTCCATACATTCATAAATCAGGGTTGCTACATTAAATCGAGCTGCCACGCAGGCCATCAGTGGCTAAGAATGTGATACTTTTAGTCACTCTCTTCAACTTTTTAGCTATTGCCTCTTTCTAACTTTTGGTCTTCTGATATCTCTTTGTCTTCACACATCTGACCCTGTTGTCTTGCTTGGAGCCTGTTTACTTCTTTCCTGTCGCACACCTTACTTTGCTGACCTTTACTCTCTTTTGAGTCAGCATTACGTTTCAAAGGCCCTGTTCTTGAATCTTCTTTGTCATCCTCTAGACCTGACTCATTTCTTTCCACTGCATGCATCCAGCGGACGAGGAGGCAGCTAGGACCTTCAAACAATTGGTTATCTTATCCGATGAAGAATCCTTCGTGTGCTGTCTCTCTTCCCTACTTGTTTTGCTTCACCACCTGCTCTTGCTGGATGAGGAAGCTTTGTGCAACCTCCCATGAAATGTCCTCGTTGTTATCTTTCTTTATTTCCAATGCTCAAGACCTGGTTCTTTGGTATTGTCGCCTCATGCGTGCCCCTGCGGGGCTTTGGGTAGAGGGTGTTCTTTTTCTTTATAAACTTTGTTCCTCACTGATCTGTTTTATTCTTTGACCTCTTCTTCTTCTCTTTTTGCTCAATTCCCCTTCCACACGTCCCTCCTCCTGAACTCTGTCGTCCCCGACAGGCTTTTTGTGGCGATGTGAGTACGTTTGTATGACTTTTTCCTCTCTCTGATTAAGCAAATTGGCTCGGCATAGCATTAATTCCTTCCATTGGCTCGACTTGATCCCGTCATCTGGTGCCTCTCTATGATCTGCAAAGAAAGTTAATTCATAGGCCACCAGTCGTGCATTAAGGTTCGAAGATATTTTTGCAAAAAATTCTGAATCCATTTAAAAAAATCCAATAAAAAATGCCTCTTCAAACGTCTGCATGTAAATACCTGGCAAAAACATGAGTCTTGAATATATGGCCATTAATGTTAAGCGGCTAGGTATTGTTGATGGATCAAAAATGAGGGCATCTGATCCCTGATTAATGCCGATGAAGTTCAAAAATGTGTACTGTGTAGGCTGAAATAGCTTTATGACAGTAAGTAACATACTCAAAATCTTATTAGTCATCTTGATTGCTAAGTCAGGTACACTTGCATATCGGGCAATCCAAAATTATATGGTTTTAACCATGTACTCTTCGGTCAGTAGATGATTATGAGGTGGACTTGGTAGTAATGGATAGTTTAGCCACTAATTATTCATGCTTCCCTGGCACTATCCTTCCCAAAATTGCATCTAGGAGCCTCTTCTGGGTACTGGGCAAAAAGATGGGTTGACTTGAAGTATAAAAGGTGCCGTATCTCATTGTACCCTTAGTGTAGGATTCTTCTCCAAAAATTTTCTTCTCCAGATAGGGTCTGCTTTGTCAAATTCCTCTTGTGTATAGGTAAATGTGTACATGATGAACTATAGGTTGCTATCTCGCTCTTTATTTGTAGTGGTCTTAATGTATTGGCATGTTTGTTCTTTGAGTAATCCATATGGTACATTGAAATGGTTTCATTACCTGTTCCAGATTTTTGCTTTCAATCTTTGCTTCCCTCATGACTTTGATTACTTGATCTTCAAAATCTTCAATAAGTTGGGACACTAGTAGTGCCCGCTTATTTTGGCTTAGTTCTGCAATAGGCCCAGTATGTCTTTCAGTGTTGGTCTCTGGTTCCTCCCTTATCGGCGAATGATGTAAGGGGGGAGAAAGAGGACATACCTCAGTCTCCTCAGTAGCCGCTGTGGAGTGTGGAGCTACTGGTGCCCCCTCATTGACCTGCTGTACTTATTGACCTTGCAATTGTTTTATTAATTCATCCTTTTGTTTAATTTCTTCTGTGTCTTTCATAATCGTTTCCTTATTTTTGAGGAGGTCCTCTCCTATGGCAGCAAGCTGATTAACATCTTCATTGCATTGTTCTATATATTGATTTTCTACCATTTTCCATTTATTTCTAAGCTCTGCAGTGTCGTCCATATACCTTTTCTCCCACTCAGCTATGATGGCTCACTCTTGCTTTAGCTGATCTTCATACCTTGCTATTCGCTCTTTTAGTGCTTTTGTGTTGGTGTCTGGCATGTCAGGAGTTTCGATCGGTTGATTGCACAATAGGGTTGTCATCAGCTCTTTATTCCTGTTTCGTAAATTATCAGCCTTAGCCTCATGCATGTACACCTTGATTTGAGATTCGAGAATTTTGCTTCTAGCATTCATTCATGTTTTGTTTGCTTTGCTAGCCTCATATTTTCTTTGCAGTTCTTTCAATTGTTCCTTTAGCTTCTGTTTTTCTGTTTCTAGTGTGTTGCATTGATGCTTGGCCTCTTGGGCTTCGGCCTCTTTCTCTACTATTATATTTTGTGCTTGAATTAATTGGGCAGATAGATTCTCACCTATTTCTTGAAATTAATTCTTTTCCGGCATTGCTTTGTCGTAGTCAACATCAGCCTCAAGCATTAGCTGTTGAGTATCCATGGCAATTTGTATCATCTTTTGTACTATTGGCTTGAGCTGAGTGACATCCACGTTCAACCATGTTTTTGGAATTCTTGGAGGTTCCCTCGTTCATACATCTTTTCCTTGCTCCATGTGTATGGTCCCGTTATGCGGTTGCCTTATTTGGAGCTGTACTTCGTGGTCTCTTTTCTCCTCTTCCTTATTGATAGATTTTGTGGCACCCCCTTGAACTGTTACATCCGTCAGAGATGGTTCTGTTACAATCCTTATTGGTGTGAAGGGTTCAGATTCTTCAACTATGTTTTTGACTTTTTCTTCCTTGGGACTCTTGAACAAGACCTGTCCCGCTAGCAGAGTCTCTTTGATTTGGATATTAGATGCTTCATTTAATTTAATAATATGTACTCCTTCTTGAGATGCGACTTGCTTTGTGGTGTCCTTGATATTGTCATCCTGCATTCGATACTCCTTTGTGCCCTCCATGCCAAAGTTATCATTCACTTGATTTAATTCTTCCCACTGACCATCGTCTTTTGAATCACTTCTAATGTCCACATTCAACATAGAGGTTTTCGGTTCTTCTTGTGCGTCTGATGATGATCTTGAGTTCATCAATCCCAATTCTCTGTATCTATGGACCTTGGTCAGCCTCTTTCTTTGTTTTGAGTCTTGACGGGCTTGTTGGTAGTGGTGCCCTTTCACAGAGAGGTTTACTTGTCATTCTATATATTGATGGACAGCTTCCATTGCTCTCATCAAATCTTCTTCTGTAATAGGTCGATTGTCTTCAAGTCTAGTCCTTGGAAGTACATGTGCTTTCTTTGTAGCTGGAGCTTCAGCTTCCACCTGCATCATTTCCCTTAGCCTCTTGGTACCTCTCATTCTTGGTTGGGAGCTTGTTTCTGCGTCCTCTACAATCTTAACTCTTTTCTTCTTTCTAGGAACAATAGCAATCTTTGCATACTTCGCCATTGCTTCAAATGATGGCATCTCTTTCAGATGTTCCATAATGCCCAAAGCATGATATATCAATATGCTTAATGCAATACTTCCATTTAGGAACTTCTTATGACTCCATTGTTTCTTGGCCTCAAAGAGCCGCTCTTGAATGTAAGGAGTCATATTGACTTGATTCCCTATTTGTTTGATGGCATGTGATAGCATTTGCACAATAATCTTCTATGGAGCAGTATACCTGTGCATGTTGGGAAAACAAAAGTGTCGATGGATGAGTCGCACTTCCTCTTCTATATCAATGTGATTGATATCTGTGAATGTGCTGGCCTTCGCTCCTCAACTTTCCTCTTTCAAAATCGTAATCCCATCCAAAAGCTTCCTTAATTAGGTCATGTGTGTAGCTCAATGATGAGTAGCACCTCCTTTAATGTCAATCCGGGAAGACGTGAGGATGGTATGAAGACCTCGAGCCAGTGGCGGCACAAGTGCGTGAGTGAGAAGCACACAAGCATGCACACACATACACACACACGCGCACACAAGGCAAGACAAAGAGAGAGGATCAATGGAGTTCTTTAGATTACTTCCAAAAGCTCTTACAAGTTCGTTTCAATTACAATCTAACCTCAAAAATGAGCTCTCTAGCTCCTTTTATAGTTTTTGACTAGCTTTTGGCCCTGTCCAGACCTAGTGTCCGGCCTAGTTAAAAATTAGGTTCCAGGGCTTATTTGGGGGCTCAAACGAGATCTAAAAATTATGAAAATTGGTACGCAACTACTTCTAAGGCTCCTCAAGCTCAAGGACTCCTTGGCTTGCACAAAATGGAGCTACAAAAATGTGAAATGAGATTTACAATGATTATTAGTGATAAAAATCACTGTTGTTGTAGGGATTTCTTCTAGTGATCTGCCATACATATCTTCAAGCTCCCTACTTGCTCTTCTTCCCTGCATGTCCATTTCTCTGATTTGCATTAATGTCTTGAAAAAATATTGGCCTACTTGCCGGATCTTCTTTGACTGCCCTGTTTGCTTGTGCTGTCCCTTCGCTCGCTTGTGCTGTCTCTTCGCTCTGACTCCCTCCTTTGACTTTCACGTCTTGTAGGTCCTGATGTACCAAGGCTACTGCCAACACCCCCCCCACTCTCGCGTCTGTCGCCCCTGACAGACCCTTGTCTAGCTGCTTTTTGTACGTAGTATTGTACAACATCGGCGGCGAGGTGGTGTTCTTCTAACCTGAGTCCCCTTGCTAGATCTGTCAGCAATGCATCCCAATTGACTGGCCCTGGGACATCTGGATGTGGCACCCGTAACTGTTCTGAGTGAATGGTTCGCTCCACAGCAAATAAATGGAGGAGATGTGAGGGTCTGGGTACAAATATTTCTGAGTGGTATTCCCAGAACCCTGTTATGAACATCTCTTCGAATGTTTGTTTAAAGCAGGCCGGGAGGTATTTTATTCTGGCGTGCCAAGCGTATATCACCTCTATGGAAGGAGTGGTGCTCATGTCATACACTAAATCTTGGTTTCCTGTAAGGAATCCGACGCCTGAGAAGTGTGGGTCCTTGATATTCTTGAATGTCCTGAATGTAATAAGCATTAACTCAAAAATTTTCATGCACATCTGGGCCATTACATCAGGGGTATTCTTTAGTCGGATGCTCCAGTGCCGTATAGTGGAGATCATGTAATTGACTG
Source organism: Ceratopteris richardii (assembly GCA_020310875.1). Taxonomy (NCBI): domain Eukaryota; kingdom Viridiplantae; phylum Streptophyta; class Polypodiopsida; order Polypodiales; family Pteridaceae; genus Ceratopteris; species Ceratopteris richardii. The sequence continues at coordinate 66,349,555 of CM035412.1, forward strand.
TGGGAGGCCCTTGAGGGGGTGCTAGATAGACGTAGTTTAACCATTTGGCGCATCCCTTGATATTCTTGACTGCAATGGTAAACTCTGGCCATGTACGTCTACGGAGTACAGGAACGTAGCAAGGGTTATATTTAATAAAAAGAGGCATATTCGTCCAGGTGCGAACCATCTCCGGATAGGTTTCGAGGAGTCGGATCCTCCAAGTGGGTTGATGAATGGATCCTTTTTTAGCACTCTCTGGGATGTCATCTGGCCCAAATTGTGTAGCAAACGTTGGAGGTTTGCCACATTTATGTTGGATTTCTGCATTGTAGTCCGCCAGGAGTATACAATAGGGCACGTATTGATCATCATTGGTTCCGATCCATCTATGGTGGGACATGCTGCGGAAGTATTCTGATTTAATAATAGTGTCCTCTATCTTTGCCATAGATTGTATCTGAACTGCCACTCGATCTTCATGAGTTGACGCCGTTTTTTCTAGTGTTTGGAGCCACTCAGGTACTTCGATTTCTAACGTATCCATTCCTTCTGCGGTTTGCTGACCACCTGGCATTGGCATAGGAACGTAAGGTTCCTCATACGTCTCATCTACCTCGATGGGTACCAAATCCTCGGGTTCAGGTTCGACCACTGGAGAGGGTTGCCTTTCATGTGTGAATAATCTTGCTTGTAATTCGGCCACCTGCTCTTTCAATGCCTTGACTTCCTCTGAAGTCGTGGTCATTTCTGTGACTTTGGGTGCTGTCTGTTGCTCTTGGAGTTGATTGCGCAGCGCATCCCGTTCCCTTTCCAAGTCATCATGAGCTTCTAATAGATCTGCATAGCTGTCCAGGATGGTCTTCATTGTCTCTGAGGGCACCGCTTTAAACTGCTCTGGATCAATTTCGTGTGGAGAGCCTTCCATTGCTGCTTCTAGATTAGCTTCATTTTGCTGCTGCAGCCTCTTGTTTTCTTCTAGGGCGGCCGCCATGTGTTTTCTGAGAAGTGCCAGGTTACGCCGGACTTTGAGATTATCGGCTTGGTATACCTCGAGCAGAGCTTCGAGTTGTTTGGCACCTGATTCTGTCGATGGTTGGGATGCTGTCAGTAATGTTTGGTGAGCCTGCTCAAGCGTCGCGTAGCGTTGATTCAGTTCTGCATTTTCTGTTTGTAGAATGTGAAATTGTGTTTGTAAGTTCTGATGGTGCGTTTCCAGTTGCTGATACCGGTTGTCCAGAGCTTTGTACTCATGTTGGAGCTGGTATACACATTGGTTTAATGCAAAAAATATGTTATTTACATTAAATAATGTTGGGAAAGGTGAAGATGCAGGGGGAATGGGGGCGGGAATGGGGGAGGTGGATGCTGTGGATGTAAGTGGAGATGTGGGTGGAGGGGGTATGGGAGATGAAGGTGGCATGGGGGGAGGGAGCGGTGCTGTGGCAGGTGATGTTTCCATCGTGTCAACTGTTTGAGTGACTGTGTAGATGGGAATCGTTGGTGGAGTGGATGTGACATCGGTGAACAGGGTGGTGAAGGTGGGCATGGTGACTCCCCCGAATTGGATTCCCGGGGAGAGTGGGATGCCCATGACAACGGTAGTGGTAGTGGATGTGATAGTGTCAGTGTCCTGTGGTGGAGTGAATTGTGTAGTGTGAGGTGGGGATGGGGGTGATAACGGTGCTTCCTGATATTCTTCTGCTTGCGCTGCCCCGCCTGGTGCTGATGTATTGATGTGAATTTGTTTCCCGGACCTCCTGGGACGAACGGGAACTCTTTTTTCAAACCTGTGTATGTAGGCCATTGCCTCATGAATGGCTTCGTCCAGTCCTACGGCGTCAGCATGAAGGTTCATGGACTCAATGAACAACTCGTCCACACCTTCCTCCGCTAGCAAGTCGTTCATGAGTCTTTTGCCCTGTTCTAGAGACATCTTATGCTGTTCCTGAACCAGTCGCATGGTTCGATATAGTCTCTTGATTTGTGCAGAATATGCTGGGGCACTTGCTAACTCGGAGAGTTCGTCATATTCTTGATGTTGTTCTTCGTCGGCTTCTTCTTCGTCTCCTCCTGCCTCTTGGTCATCTACATCGACTTCTACAGTTTGTGGTGGGGTGGGGGCCGATGTTGTTTGGGGTCGCGGTTCCTGAGCTCGCGCTGCTTCGGCTTCGAGGTTAGAGTCATAGATTAATCTGGCAATCTCTTCATCCGTGAGGTCCTCAAGAGTAAATCCCTGCGGAAATTCCAAATCGGATGGAATGGGTGGAAACACCAGATTAGGCCCCTCCGTGCTTGGTCGTGGTAACCGGATTGTGAATGGCCTAACTCGTCGTGTCTGGGGAGGGGTGACTTCTGGTGTAGCAGTAGCTCCCCTTGGTTGGGCACAGGGTAGTTGGACTCCCCCCCTCATCTTCTTAGATGGGGGACCTGCTGCTGATAGTCTTCTTTGGAATTCTTGGACTCGGGACCATACGAGTGCCCGCTGAACAGGCACATCATAAGCCAAGCATCTGTAGATTATTCTGGTCAAGGCACAACACCCGTGGAGCACGTTCTTCTGTTTCTTGTTCCACCTTTGATGTGCTAGGTGGATCTGGTCTATGATCCAGTGTGGCACATTGATGGGCAGGCCTTCGGTTTCTGCTAGATATAAACTGAACCAGATTTTTTTCGGGGGCATTGTGAATCGTTCTTGTGCGGGAAACGCAAAGTGTTGCATGATGGTTCGCAGGTGAAGCGCAATGGTAGGTGTCATGGCTACCATATCTTTCAACTTATTCAAATCCTTATGCTTCATTCGACCTGGGACCATGGTTTCCTTTTCTGTGGGAATGTGCATGCCATACATAGCCAACGCTTCTCTTACCAGATTGAGGGTCAACTTGAATCTTTTGAGCTCATTACCCGGCAGCAGTGATGGCAACACAAAGGTGCTGTCGCCGCCCTTGACCCTGCTTGGCGTGATTGTACTGATCAGATATGAACATCGTAAAAAATCCGGCTTTGGTATGTGGGTCCTGAAATAACTTTCCACCCCTGCTTTGACCCAAACTGATCTCATGACCTCGGCATTTTGGTAGCTTTCAAATTCGCGTGTGAAAAAGTGGTATCTACCCCATTTGCCATTGAACTCCAATTCTGCCTCCCAGAAGTAGGTTCCATCGCCCAGTGGTCCAGCAACATCACTGAACCAATGCGCATGCTTACCTACTTGAGAAGTGTGTCCTTGAGGAGGATCCTGGATGGGGAGCACATGCACATCTTGAAGCTCTTGCGGTCTTGCAGTGAGGCGTGGCTCAAGGAGAAGTGTTTCGATGTCCACGATCTGGGGACCAGATCCGGCTTGAGAGCTGGTACCTACTTCTGCCATGGCCTGTTTGCTGATTGGTTCTGTGAGAATATAGAACCAAGTGTTAACATTGTAATGGACAAAATAAATCCGTTGTTGTCCCCGTTACAACATTAACATAAGGTAGAGGGTGAGTTAGTGGTTAGTAAGTGTATGAAGACAGTGTGTGTAGTTAGTGATTGTGTTGTTCTAGGAAACTATTGCAGTTAGTAAGTGGGTTATGAATTTACAAATTGGGGTCGGGGGGTTTATTACAGGCCCTAGGCTGCCAAATGCAGTGAATGGGCTTTGCTTTCGGTTTCGGAGAGTCTCTACAGAGCTTTCTCGGTGTCGTGGTTTGAAAACGAGGCCTTTTTGGGACCCATATACAATTGATTACATGCACGTTCTTGGGCTTTGGTGTGTACATGAGTGTCGAGAACGAGTGAAATCTGGCAGCATGCGTCGCTGCGTTATGCTGTTTAAGTTGTGGTCTCAGCGTAGCTACTTGTGCCATCAAGCAAGCCTTAGGCACCCAAATTTGTCTTGATTGTGGACTTGCCTTCATCGACTTCTTGGGCACCCAAATAGATTTTACTTTAGCGGAAGAATTTCTGAAAGACTTCTTGTTAGCGTTGCGTTGTTGGTCACTAATAAGAGGCTTGGCTGCTGTAGTTGACGGTGGTGCAACTGGTCGTTCGCCTTTCCGCACCCATACCTGGTCTATTTTCTGGGCTGTTCTGCTGCGCAGGTACTTTTGATCTCTGACATAGGTAGTACCCTGCTTCTTCTGCCTTTGATCCACCTTGGGTTGCTGCCTCCTTCTAGCCTTTGGAAAAGAAGGGCGTTCCGTTGCCTTCCTGACCCCTTTTTTGCAACTATCATTCCTCTGCAACACATAGTTTTGGACAAGAACAGCATGGTCATCTTCATGTGTACCCCTGGAAGGACCAGGAGTCTGTGCCTTTCCTAGTTCCTTGAGTGCTCCATTGTCTAATTCTACTGTAACTCGACTATGATTGACCCAAACCTGGAGAAGTCCACTTCTTAGGTTTAGATTGACTGCTTGGTCATAGATCCAATCCTGACCCAAGACGAGAGGTTCAGTGAGATCCTCATCCTGACACACTAGTACTTTAACTGTCATTGCTTCATCATGAATGTAGAGGGGAAGTTCCACCTCGCCCATGCAAGGGGTTTCCACACCTCCCAATCCTATAAGATATGCTTCCACAGGATGGACAGTTAACTGTAACTCTTGACAGTAAGACAACTTAACAGCGCTAGTGGCAGCACCTGAGTCAATCAAGGCTCTTACGGTCCTTGTACTCTTTCCTTGTCCTATGTCTATGGTTATGAAAGGACGTCTATCAATTATTCTATTCGAGCTTGTTCCTGCAACTTCACACATGGCTATGGGAAATCCTTGGTCCGCAGAGTCATTTGCTCCAGGCTGATCTCTACCTTGCCTTCGTAATTTCATCCTTCTGATGCGTTCTAAAGCTTCAGCTTGAGCTTCTTCTCGAACTCGCTTTTCTTCCTCTTTGCGTTTCTTAGCAGTGTTGAGTCGGCTGAGCATTTCCTCCGTGAGGGGTTCCTGATACAACTTGACTCTGCAACCGCTAATATAATTTGGGAGAACATCCCCCTCTAATGTGGCCAATTGTACTGCTCCACTTGTGGAGATCCTATTGATGATCATAGGTCCGTAGCCTCTCTTTTCTAGCTTCCTCGCGTGTTGTTTGAGTGTATAGACCAAGACTAGATCTCCTGCTTTCAGGCCTTTATCCTTCACATGGGCATCGAAATATGCCTTTTGTCTCTTCTTGGCAGCATATATGCCTGCCGCAGCTCTCAGTCTTGTTTCTCCTAATCGTTCAAGGTCAAAGATCCTAGAGGAGAGCTCATGACCTGTCCATTCATATTCTTGTGCTACTCTCAATGTAGGAATCAGGAAGTCCAAGGGTAGCACAGCGTTTTGGCCGAAAACCATCTGGAAGGGGGTGGCTTGGAGTACCGTTTTATAGGCAACTCGGTATGCCCAAACAGCATGGTGTAGTTGTTTGTCCCAATCAGAGCGTTTAGTGTTCACTAGTTTCGTCAGTACATTGCATAAAATCTTATTAGTGCTCTCAGCTTGTCCATTAGCTTGAGGGTGATAAGGGGCAGACTTCTTGTGTATTACCAAGAATTCTTGGAGCAGATTTTCAATCACTTCGTTCAAGAAATGAGTGCCTCTATCGCTTACAAGCTCTATAGGTAGTCCATATCTCGTGAACACATTCTCAAACAAGAATTTGGCAGTTGTTTGAGCATCGTTCTTGGTTGTAGCTTTTACCTCTACCCACTTGGTGAGATAATCTGTTGCCACAATGATGTATTCCGCATGAGAACCCTTAGCTGGGGGATTAATAGGACCTACGAAGTCTATTCCCCACTTAGAGAATGCCCGTCCACCCATCATAGGTTTCAGTGGCATCTCATCTTTGCGTATAGGATACTGAGTCCTTTGACAGACATCACACCGTTTCACATAGGTATGTGCATCCATGTGAAGGGTAGGCCACCAGAAGCCCGCAAATAGTATCGCCTTGATTACCCGATCTGGTCCAAAGTGTCCTCCTGCTACACCTTGGTGAGCAGTTTCCAAGATCTTCAGATATTCACTTTCGTGGACACATAGTCTCAGGTAACCATCTTTACCGCGCTTATATAGATTATTACCGATGAGTGAGTAATCCTGGGCTTCTTGTTCTAAACTCCTTTTCCTAGCTAGAGTCATGTCTGGAGGGAATGTGTTTGTTCTCAAGAATGATACTAGAGGTTCACTCCAATCTGGCACAATGGATACTTGATAAAGAGTGGCATGTTCCACTGGTGGTTTAGTGCAACAGATTGGGCATTCCTTGCACAACTTTTGGACATCAGCTTCCATAGTTGGCCAATGCACTCCGAATCTCTTTAGAGTCTGCAAAGTTCTTTGCTTTGAATGGTGTTGCTCTAACGCACCTACATGTGCTAATTGCAACCACTTAGCGTACTCATCTTCTTCTACGCAACAAGCCAAGATCCCTTGATCTGTGTGCTTGTACATGCTTCCTGCCATGATATGGTACTTTTGGGCTTTTACGATCTCTCTATTCCGTGTGTTCACCACTGGATGATTAGGCCCGTATGTCAATACTGGTACTATTGGCTTGGCCCACTGCGGCACCACTTCCAAATTAAACAAGTAAGCATCAGGAAGGTCATCTGGCACTCCTTGTGGGGCTTCTCCCGATGTGAGCCTAGAGAGATGATCTGCTCTCAAGTGGGTTCTACCTTTTCTTACCACAACCTCAGAATCATATTCCATTAGCAGGAGGAACCATCTTACTAATCTTCCCGTATTGCATGGCTTGTTCACTAAGTACAACAATGCCTGATGGTCTGTAAAAAATTTAAACTTATTTGCAAGCAAATAATGTCTAAACTTTTTAACTGCATATACCATGCCTAATCCTTCTCGCTCCGTAGTGGTATAATTTCGTTCAGCCGCATTCAATTGTCTACTGGCATAGGCAATTGGAAGATCCATATTACCTTCACCAGTAGGTTGTGCAAGCACACATCCAATGGCATAATTGGACGCATCAACATGAACATGGAATGGCTTATTCCAATCTGGTGTTGTCAAGATTGGTGCTGAACATAATCTTCGTTTAAGCTCTTGGAAGGAATTCTCACATTCATCCGTCCACTCAAAGTTTGTCAGAAGTCCATACATGGGCTTTGCAATGACAGCATACATGTGGATGAAACGTCGGTAATACCCACAATGCCCCATGAAAGCTTGTACTTCCTTGACATTCTTTGGCCTAGGTAGCTCCGCTATGGCTCTCACTTTCTCTTCGTCAGTAGATATGCCATTCTTTGACACTATGTGTCCTAGAATCTTGCCTTGCCTGACCATAAAAACGCACTTTTCTGGGTTCAGGCAGACTTGGTACTCTCTACATTTGTCAAAGATTTGTTTGAGTTCAGGAATATGGGTTTGTCTAACATTGGAATGAGCACAGAGATCGTCAACGTAGACTTCTAAACTCTTCCTCAGGAACTCCTTAAACACATGGCACATCAGCCTCTGGAAGGTGGCTGGTGCATTGGTAAGCCCAAATGGCATTACTCTAAAAGCAAAAATGCCCCATTCTGTGGCAAAGGCTGTCTTATGCTGATCCTCTGGAGCTATGGCTACTTGATTGTAGCCAGAAAATCCATCAAGGAAGCTGTACACTTCCTTGCCTGCCACTCTTTCTAAGAGATGCTCTGTGATGGGAAGCGGATAGTTATCTCGAATTGTGGCGGCATTAACCTTTTTCAAGTTAATGCACACACGCAGCTTGCCATTCTTCTTGGGCACCACTACGATGGGGGATACCCATTCAGTGTGCTCAATTTCATAGATAAATCCAGCTTCAACCAGTCTATCTATCTCTTCTTTGATCTTAGCGGCGTAATTATCGTTATATGTATACAGCTTTTGCTTAGAGGGTTTAGCATCTGAGGTCATGGGAATAGTGTGTGAGCATATGTCAGGGTCAACACCTTTCAAATCCTTGTAACTCCAAGCGAATACATCTCTGTATTCTCTTAGCAAGGCTATCAATTCGTACTCTTCTTCTTCTGTCAGGTCATGGCCTATGTACGTGCATCTCTCCTCTCCTTCTTCTATGGCCACTACTATTTTCTTAGTAGTTTCTTTGTTATCATAGGCCTCTCCTGATTGTGCTTCTCGTTTAGGCATTCTTATCATGACTCTCCTGTCATCTATCTCGTACTTCTTAAAATTTTCTGGGACCTCAAACAAAGATTCCTCCTCTTCTGGTAAGGCTTCCCTCTTCTTTCGTTTCTTTCCTTCTTCCTTAGGGGTCATATGCGTTGCTAATCTTACATCATTTGTAACTTCTCCATGCTTCTGGGGTTGAAATTCTATTTCATGGAAGTACTCTTCATCTGATGCAAATGGTGGGTCCATAATGATTGACTCTAGATCGGAGTCACTTGCATCCTCAAATGCATCAGGGCTAGGTTCGCATTCTTCTAGAACTGCCTCTCCCATGATTGGCTCTATGGAGAAGACTGAGATATCATAGCCATCCTCATCACAGTGAGGTGTCCATTGTTCTTCATTGATGGCTACGTCCATTGTTGCTAAAATTTCTGCCCAGCCATGGGGTTCAAATTCCTCGTCTGGAAAGATTATAGGTGCATAGGCTGGGTCTTGAATGGGCCTATGAGTTTCGTTCGCACCTACCTCCCTGGCTTTCTCTCTCTTCTCTTCTTCTACTGCTACCTTGCACATCCATAAGTGAGTATCTTCATGCATCCATGAGGATCCAGATCCTATGGAATGCACCGATTCTGTGTCATCTTTAGCTCTATGGATGGGATTCCATTGGATAGGTGGGACATCTCTATGGGAATAATCCTTGAGATTGACTTTGGTTGTAACACCTAAGTGCTGCAGGTACAAAGAATTGGTCCCCCAATCCTGTACCACTTGCAACTGTCGCATGAATGGTCTTCCCAAAATCATCTCATAGGCATGATTCTTGCTGAAGTCACATATGGCAAAGGTATGTTCAAACTCGACACCACAAGTGGAGAGAGTTATTCCTTCTAGCAATCCTAGGGGTCTCTCTATGTGACCATCGGCCATCTGCAATTTCATTCGTGTTGGCCTGAGTGCTGGCTTGCCCCAACGCTTCCAAAGGGAAGTAGTGGCAATTGCAACTCCGGCACCTGAGTCTAAAATTGCCTTGGTGGTGTACTCTTGGTAGGTGATGGGAAGATAGGTGTTCCCTTCTTCGCCTTCACACATATCCCCTATCTTATCCAAGGGAATTTCTGGCACTGTCCTATGGGATCCTACCTGGGAACGAGGTTTTGCTATCTCTGGCACTTGTTTGGCTACATGTTTCCATAATTCAGGTCTAACCTTGAGTAGCTCTTCTAACTTAAGATTACACTGCACGTTAGTGTTCTTCACTACTTCGGTGTTCCTAGGTATGACTGAGTCGTCGTTCCTTACCATGACTGTGGGTGCTCTCATACATGTGGACTTTGCTTCCCATGGGCCTGTGAAGTGGGGTAGCTCTTGTATGGAATTAGACTCAAAGTCTAATCTCTCGTGAGACTGAACACTCTCATGCTCCCCGTAAATAGATGGGATGTCTTGTGGGAATTGGTCGTGTGCATCGTCCACAAGTTCAAAAGGAGGGGCGACCTCGCTTTCGTTATCCCATTTGTCTTCTTGAATCTCTCGTAGGAAGTCTGGTGCAAACCGATTCATAGAAGAAGAAGTGTCTGGCTCCGTAGAATTGGGCGCATAAGCAACCTGTGAAGGAGGGTTGATTCTATTGTTGACTCTCTCCTCGTTCTCGCAAATGGCTGGAGCACAAGCTTCTAGGGGAGGATTGCTTATTCTGTTACTCTTCCGAGTAGGCTCATACACTCTCTGGGAAGGAATGTGGGTCACCTGTGGAGGTACATAAGCTTTCGGGGGAGGCTCATGTGACTTTTGGGGGGGAAGATAAGCTTCTTGAGGAGGCACATGGGCTTCCTGAGGAGGCTGACTTATCAGTTCTCTTGCCCTTCCCTTTCTTTGAGGGGTAGATTCCTTTTCTGGCTGTGCTATTGGCCTATCTATTCTTTCTAAGGAGGAAAAGTTGTCCGGTTTAGGGGAATTGGCCACATACACTTCGGATGGGGAAGGATCCATATTTTTGCTTGCCTTCTCTCTCTCTTGATTTTTTTCGTCCTTGGCGGATCTTGCAATTATTCTCTCTAATTTCTCTAGGAATCCCTCCAAGTGTAATTGCGTTTTGGCTGAGCCCGAGTAATTGAAAAGGCGACTGGCTTCAAACATAGTCTGAGCCAATGCAACCATTTTCGCGCACAGTTTGGTTCTTTCTATCTCTAGGTCAGCTCTAGGATAGCACTTGTCATGATCCGTGACATTTGGCCCTTCTTGGATTCTGGCCTGATATGCTTTAAGCATCATGTTTAGGTCTTCAGGAGTGGGATCTGCTAGGACTGATCCTACTCTAGGGGGTGGTGGGATTTGATGAGGCGGTGGGGAAGGTGGTGGGTCAGATGGAGATGGGAGGGGTGGCGGCGGTGTATTGTGAGAGGGGATTTGAGAGGTGATTTCAGTTATCCTAGCTTTGGTTTCTCTTATGCTTTCCTCAAGTTCACTCATCTTTTTAGCCCATTGTCTTTTCATTCTTTCCCGACTATCTTTCCATGCTCTAGTCCTTTTCTTGGTTATGCTCTCGGTTTCACTGGCCACTGAGTTCTTATCCTGGTTTGTCTCTTGGTTTTGCTGTAATGCCTGAGCTCTAGTGACTACCTGCACTGGTGCAGTGGAAGTGACGCTTCCTGAGGGATCTACAACCAAACCGATCACATTGATAGGAGTGATTTTTGGCATATTATTGGGGTTCTTAGGACAATCTCGTAAGAGATGTTCTTTTCCACAATCTTGGCAGAAACCTTGAATAGTCACTGACTGGGGTTGTGTAGGTGGAGGCGAGGGACAATCACGAATGAGATGATCTCCTTGGCATCTGTAGCACGGTCCTCTTGGGAATGGAGGTCTTACTTGCCTAGGTTGAGGCCTGGGGTTGGGGTTTGCATACATGACATTCGTGTAATCTGACTCCCAACTAGGTTCACTTGGTTCCTCACTGTAGTAAGACTCACCATGTTCTGGAGACTGCATGTAGTAAGCCTGGGGACTATCGACATGTGTAGAATCAAAGCTATGGTCACTTGGGTCACTTTCCGAGATCAATGGGGTTACTGGTACTATGGCCCTATTCAGGTTTTCTTCTGCAACAGCATACTTTACTGGAATCACGTTAGCGGGGTTTGGGGGCTGTTGAGCTAGTACCGGTTGGGGTCTCTGTTGGGCCTGATATTGTTGCTGATAGGTTTGTTGGGGTCTAGCATATTGTGGTGGTGGATTTTGGTTCTGGTATCGGCCTTGTTGGTAGGGCTGCGGATAGGGTTGCCTAACTGCCTGTTTGTTGTATGGGCAATCTTGTGCGGTGTGATTGGTGTATCTCCGTTCTATGGTGCAGTACTGGCTACTAGGGTTTACTTGGGGTTGAGCCATAATAGGGCAGACATTCGCCATATGGTCACCACCGCATGTATAGCATCTTTTCACCGGGGCAAACCTTGGGATTTGTTTGCTCGATACACCTAATTTCTGAGCTACCTTTTCGGCAAGTTCCTCAATTGATGTGGACTGCGTGGAAGAGTGACTCGATGCACTATCTGAATCTTTGTAGATTTTGGAAAGCTCTAGTTCTTCCCCTAGGTTATCTTCAATGTCAATGCACATGCGTACACACTCTTCTATAGTCCTAGGGTCCTTCAAATACACATAGGATCTCAATTTCGTACTCAGCAATCCATCAAGGAATAAGGCTACTTGTTTAGCAGATGTGGGTAGCTCCGAAATAGGGCACCTTTCAAGATATTGTCTAAATCTTCTTCCTGCAAGTCTCACAGTCTCTTGGGGGGTCTGTTTGAAGCTGTGGATCAATGAGGAGGTATTGTGTCTTATGCCGCTCTTAGAGAACTCTACAATGAATGCCTCTAGGAGTTGGTCTATGCTCCTGAACTGGCGTTCATCTAATGGCTGAAACCACGTAAGTGCTGTGTTCCTAAGGGTTAGACCGAAGGCATTGTACTGCGTGAACAGATCCTCCACTTGTTCAGCTCTCAAGACTTGCTTGAACTCCGCCACATGATCATAGGGATCTCCTGTGCCGTCAAAGTAATTCTTCATGGACTTAACTAGCTGGGTGGGTCTCAAAGTTCTTGTGTGCTCTCTAGGCCTCGGCAGAGGGAATCCATCTACATTTCTTTGGTTCCTGTGGGCTCTATGCATCTCAGGTTCTACCCTATTCGTCTCTGTTCTCGTTCTTTCTCTGCCCACGGGGTTGGCGAAACTTACTTCTGGTTTATCCCTACTTCTATCTCTTTGTGTACCATGAGCTTGGGAAGTTCCAGCCCCAGGGTGACCATAGGATACATTTGATCTTGGTTGGGGGAAAATGAATTCACCCATCCAAGTGTAGGCATGCCTATCATTTTCTGTCACCACAAAGATCCGTTCTGAAGCATGATCTAAGTAGGTCACTCTGCCTGGGCTATCCGGATCCTTAAGCTCATAGATCATGATATTTCCTATATCAGTTGGCTGATTGGATTTATACCTCCAAAAGGCTTCATCAGTTTCTCGATTGAGGAGCAACTCTATGCTCTTGTTGTCTTGGGGGACCCATTCAGGCGTGATAATCCTAGTGAGAACTGATTTACCTCGAGGGGTTCTAGGTTCCGCACCCATGTTCCCTTGTTCAAGGTCACCTAAGTCCGCTTCTGAGATCACATTCCCGAAGTCATCTGTCCTATCAGGGTGACTAGTGACAACATATATAGTTCCTTCTTTGTCCAAGTATGCACCATTTTCAAACTTGACAGCTGGGTGTTCTAGTCCAATGGATTGATCAGGGTTTTTAATCTGGACCACAGATCTTCCTAAGCCGTCCTCATAGATGCTAGCACCTAATCGGTTGGTCCTAAGGTACTCCAGCTGCGTTTTGTAAGGGCCTTCTACCCTGTATAGGTAAGGCACTCCTGAACTTCCCGTAGGTCTGTCCATGCCTTGAGACATTTCTGACTCACTGGTCTCAGAGCTAGGGTAGTATGAGTGGTGGCTCAACTGCTGGGCCCAAGACCTTGCAGTGTGATTGACACTAGCCTCTGAAGACCTAAGGCTTTGTCTCTCCCTTGCTAGGTGTCTTCCTGATCGAAGGTTCATATGCCTAATTGATTATCCCAAAAATTTTTTTTCCCAGAGTACAACCTCGTTGCCAATCAATTGGTACCAGTCACTTAATTCTTTTTAGTTAATTATTGTGTTTATGGTCTTGTCTGATGTCACGTCGTCAGGAACACTTGAATGTTCTTCGTACTTTCAGGTTGATCGTTCCACGTTAGGTTCTTTTTCTTTAGGTTATCGACAGTACAGAGATTATGTTTTTGACTTGAACTTGAGTTTTTAGGTAGTCTTCAACTTGATAACTGCCTATCGTCGCCCTGACTTACTCCTTTCTCTACTCGTTCTTAGCTTGAGCTAGGAAATGACAGAGGGAGTTGAGAATAATCCAACCTTACTTGTTGATCCCTTGCTTTATGGTGCTCAAGAACCCGGTTCTCAAGCTGGCAAAGAAACCTTGCTTTGTACGCTCTCAGTTGCTCTCAATGGACCTATAAAAGTCCCACGGTTAGCTCGATGCTTAGATTCAAGGACACAACCTACAACTTTCATTCATGTAACATATACACATATTTGCATTGTGACTTTTTAGGAAAATAATTCTAAAGACCCCTGACTTTGAGCCCCCTGGGTATGGTCAACTTCAAAATACCCTCTCTGAAAATCAATGCATTATCTTTATAAAAAACAGTTGAGGGCGTGTAGTATATGCCACGAGCTTTCCAACAAGCCCAAGAGCTCAAAAATTGGATTTCGTATGAAAAAGTTAGGACTGTTCAGGGTTTAGGGAATTAAATCAGGATTCAATACAAGCTAACAGTCAAACAGGAATACTCGAGTAGCTTGTGGCACGGCCTAACAATGCAATACTACACCCTAGAGTTTGTCCCACACTTAATCACAATTTAGACCAATCACTTTGCCTTGAAAATTTGACCTAATTTGCCCTTCTAACGCGTTCGCAAAGTCTGTCGGTCGCGATTGACAGGTCAGTCGCGATCGACGTGTCGATCGCGATTGACAGGTCCGTCGTGGCTGTCAGTCGCGATTGACTGGTCAGTCGCGATTGACAGGGGTTACGAAAAGTCAATCAGTCGTGGTCAAAGCGTCGTTGACTCTGTCGGTCGCGATTGATGAGTCGATCGCGATTGACAGGTCGGTCGCGAGGGTCTGTCAGTCGTGGTCAAACCGTCGTTGACTGTGTCGGTCGCGATTGATGAGTCGATCGCGATTGACAGGTCGGTCGCGAGGGTCTGTCAGTCGTGGTCAAACCGTCGTTGACCGTGTCGGTCGCGATTGACAGAGCCGTCGTGGTCTGTCCGTCGTGGTCAAACCGTCGTTGACCGTGTCGGTCGCGATTGACGAGTCGATCGCGATTGATGACTCGATCGCGATTGACACGTGTCACGCGTATGGTCAGTCGGTCGTGGTCAATCCGTCGTTGACTCTGTCGGTCGCGATTGACAGAGCCGTCGTGGGCTGTCGGTCGCGATTGACGTGTCGATCGCGATTGACAGATCTGTCCGTCGTGGTTTGTCGATCGCGATTGACAGAGCGATCGCGATTGACAGAAATCTGTGGAATTTCAAAAAACTAAACACATTTTTGGGAAGCTCTAGGCCTGTAGGTCATGGATATGCACTTTGTTTAGCAATTAGAGCAATTTTTCAGTCGGTCGCGATTGACAGAGCTTGGCGACACACAGACAGTTACTCAGATTTCCGTACCTGCGCAGGGTGCTGGGGATGATGATGCGGCCTGTACCTGCAGAATACTCACAAAACATGCAAAAAACAGTACATGCAAATTCGCTCTCTCGCTCTCTCTCACAAGTGAAATGAGGGAAATGAGGTGGAGATGGGGATATAGTCAAAAAACTGAAATTTTCGCGATGATGGAGATGGAGGTGGAAGATGGTGATGATGATGATGGTGATGAAGATGGTGAAGAAAGTAAAAGAAAATCGATGAGAGTGAAGAAAATACCTACAACTCCAACGCGTCAACTCTACGTCTTACCATCACACGCTCGTCCTCAAAGCTCGATCCCCGGCAACGGCGCCAAAATTTGGTGTAGCTCAATGATGAGTAGCACCTCCTTTAATGTCAATCCGGGAAGACGTGAGGATGGTATGAAGACCTCGAGCCAGTGGCGGCACAAGTGCGTGAGTGAGAAGCACACAAGCATGCACACACATACACACACACGCGCACACAAGGCAAGACAAAGAGAGAGGATCAATGGAGTTCTTTAGATTACTTCCAAAAGCTCTTACAAGTTCGTTTCAATTACAATCTAACCTCAAAAATGAGCTCTCTAGCTCCTTTTATAGTTTTTGACTAGCTTTTGGCCCTGTCCAGACCTAGTGTCCGGCCTAGTTAAAAATTAGGTTCCAGGGCTTATTTGGGGGCTCAAACGAGATCTAAAAATTATGAAAATTGGTACGCAACTACTTCTAAGGCTCCTCAAGCTCAAGGACTCCTTGGCTTGCACAAAATGGAGCTACAAAAATGTGAAATGAGATTTACAATGATTATTAGTGATAAAAATCACTGTTGTTGTAGGGATTTCTTCTAGTGATCTGCCATACATATCTTCAAGCTCCCTACTTGCTCTTCTTCCCTGCATGTCCATTTCTCTGATTTGCATTAATGTCTTGAAAAAATATTGGCCTACTTGCCGGATCTTCTTTGACTGCCCTGTTTGCTTGTGCTGTCCCTTCGCTCGCTTGTGCTGTCTCTTCGCTCTGACTCCCTCCTTTGACTTTCACGTCTTGTAGGTCCTGATGTACCAAGGCTACTGCCAACAATGTGTGAATTGTATAATTACACACTCTCCTGCAGCATCTAGGACTCTAGCCTCACGCACCAATGGATCATGCAATGCCGGCTACAAGGTGTTCATGACTTATGTACAACGCTAGAAATCTGGTTTGCATATAGATAGTTCAAAGTATTTATGGATACCAGCTTTCTTCATAATGTCCACCGTCGATGGAAGTTCATGCACTACTTTGAAGTCTTGGGACATTATTGGGAATTAATGGTCAATGTCCATGATTTTAATTATCACTACAAACAAATAGTCCCCTGTCGGTTGATCTTCCCTAAAACAAGGACCTTTTTCTTTGGTGACGCTCTATAGAGGCAATTCCAGCACCTCCTCTTGTATGGTAACTTCAGAGTCCTCAGAAGCCATCTGCACTTGTAATGAAAAGAGCATTAGCTTCCTATAGAAGGCATGTCTTTAGTGATGTGTGTTGTAGTGACATATCCTTCATTGCGTCACTCTGATTCCTCTTGCTTACATAAGTAAGATCTCTTACCACATATTTTTTCATTTTTATTCCTGAAAGAAAACAAAACCTAGTGTAACCGAAGCACTTATTTATTTACATAATAGGTCCATTCCTATGGAAGTAGAATCTATGACCTATTCCCAAGTGGGAAATGTGCACCACTACTTTTGTTACGTACATCATGTGCCGAATGCAAGGCCTCGTAGTGTGGCCCTATCATGCATGCTTTAGCTGCATTTGATGCTTCATCTGTGCAAATGGAGTCCTTTTGGTTCTGTTGTTTTGGTTTGTGCTGCCTCTTGGGTCTCCATATCCATTTTGTAGTTGAAGTGTGAGGCTTTGTCTTCTCTTTGATTTGTCGTGTTCTCAATTTTTCCTCTTTCTTTTTTGTATTATGAGTAGTTTTCCTCCGGTGCCTTTGGTTAGTCTTGTTTGGCTTTATGGACCCGCTTTGCTGGTGTAGTATGTTTTCTTGCTTGTCGATATCTTGGCTTGCAATCTCTCGGATCCTTTTCAGAATCCATATATGTGGTCATGTTCTTTGAGCTTCTACCAATGACTTTGGAAGCCATACTCTCAGAAGTCGTTTTGGTTCTGTTTGTAATGAAGAGAAGTCGTTATTCCTTGTCTCTATAAGATGAGTGACCTGTATCGGTGTAGACTTCTCTATTTCCCTCATTTGATCCTTGTGAACCCATTCTAGATTGGCACCTCCTGATTGCGATACTCTGATAGTTGATTTCCATGTGGATGATCTTCCTTTGTTGTAGTTGACTTTAGGAGCATTGTCTTCACCGTTTGTCTTGGATTCACCGTTCGAGTGGGATGAACCCACTTCAAGAACTGATGCATTGGTGTTGGAAGTCACTTCTTTCTTCGAAAATTCCTCTAGTAGAGTGTTGATTGAGTTGTTTGCTAATTCCTCTTCTAGGATTTGTTTCTCATGCTTGATGATGTATTGCTTATGAGAGGGTCTCTCTTCTAATAGACTAAAGATTTCCTTGTGCCCTATTTTGGCTGAGATGTACCCTTGAGCTAGGTGAATGCTTACTTCGTTCTCAATGATCCAATCTTGTCCTAGGATCAAGTTCTCTATTACTTCCTCGTCTTTACACACAAGAACTCGTTGCTCCATGGTTGAATTTCCTACGCGGAGGGATATTGTAGCTTCTCCAATGCATTCTATGACTTCCCCTTCTACACCTATCATGTGTGCTTTAGTAGGTGTTATGGTCGTTTGAAAATGCGCTATGACCGTTCTTCGTATGCAATTGAGTGCTGATCCCGAATCTATTAAGGCATCTATTAACTGGTACTCCGTCGTTCCAATCCCTAGGTCTAAGGATGGTTAGGACCTGCTGACATGGTTCATGTTGGCCTGGAGAACTTGATAGTTGGCCATGGGGATAGGCTCTTCCCCTTGTCGATATCGTTCATCCCTTTGCCTCATCCACTCTTTCTCTTTCTTGATACACTCGAGGGCTTCTTGCCTTGCTTCCTCTATAATCCTCTCTTTTTCTATTATGTACACCTACCAATCGTGCTAGCATTTGGTCTGTCAATGGCTCCATGTAACATTTTACTCGACAACCACTTATGTAATTAGGAAGAACATCTCCATCCAAAGTGGCTAGGTTAACAACTCCACTAGTGGAAATCCTATTGATGATTAGAGGTCCATATCCACATTTCTGTAGCTTCTTTGCATGTTGCTTCAGAGTATATACCAAAACTAAATCTCCTTCTTTTAGACCCCTATCTTTGATGTGCACATCATAAAATGCTTTCTCTCTTCTCTTTGCAGCATAAATTCTAGCAACTGCTTGTATTCTAGTTTCATGCAGCTTTGATGTGCGCATCATAATTTCTTTTAGTCCCGTATCTTTGATGTGCGCATCATAATATGCTTTCTACCTTTTCTTTGTAGCATAAACTCCAGCAACTGCTTGTATTCTAGTTTCATGTAGCTTCTCAATTTGGTCTAGTTGTTTGGACAATTCATGCCCCATCCATTCTTGTTGTTGGGCTACTCTCAAAGCAAGCACTAAAAAATCAATTGGAAAAATTGCGTTTTGTCCATACACTAGGTTAAATGGGGTAGTTCCAATGGTAGTCTTGTAAGCGACATGGAAGGCCCAAATTGCATGGTGCAATTGTTTGTCCCAATCCGACCTTCCACTATTGACTATCTTTGTCAATACAGTACACAACACTTTATTGGAACTTTCTGCTTGACCGTTGGTTTGGGGATGATAATGGGCTGATTTTTTATGGATCACTAAGAACTCATTCATTAAGGAGTCTATCACTTCATTAATGAAATGTGTTCCCTGATCACTCACTATCTCTATAGCCTTAATCCAAAACGAGTCAAGATATGCTCAAAAAGGAACCTAGCTATGGTCTGAGCATCATTTTTTCTAGTTGCCTTTGCCTCTACCCATTTAGTCAATTAATCCATAGCTACTATTATGTATTCGGCATGTGATCCTTTGGCTGGTGGGTTAATGGGTCTGATGAAATCAATACCCCATTTAGCAAATGCTCTCATGCAAACCATGGGTCTTAATGGCATGTCATCTCGTCTAATCTGATATTTAGCTCTTTGGCATGTCTCGCAACTTGATACATAGGTGTCTGCATACATATGTAGAGTTGACAACCACAAGCCCGCAAAGAGGATCATTTTTACAGTTCTTTCAACTGAGAAATGTTCTCCTATAGCACCTGCATGTGCCATTTCTAATATGGGTAAGTATTCTCCTTCATGTACACATAGCCATAGTTGATTATCTTTCCCCCTCTTGAATAATTGTCTTCCCATGATGACATAGTCCTTACTCATTTCTTCTAGGGATCATTTCCTTGCTAAACTAATTCCTTCTTCATGCTCTTGAGTCTTTAGGAATTTCACTAATGTCTTACTCTTGTTGGGTGCTATTGTAGAGAAGGGTAAAGATGTATGGTCATCTGGAGTGGTTTCCTGACATTCAGTGCAACTGCTAACATATTCATGGACATCTTTAGGCATATGAGGCCAATACACTCCTAATTGCTTCAATTCTCTTAGAGTTCCATGACTTCCTTTGTGCATTCTCCATTTACTAATGTGCGCTTGCTCGATCAAGTTCTTTTGTTCGACATCTTCTGTTGGAAAACATGGAAACAATGTCTCATTGGTCCATTTTTACATAGCATGTATAGCTGGTTCTTCTACTCTCTCTACATGCAAATGGAGCTAGGCGCCATGGATACAAAAGTAGCCTCCCAGCCTTGTGATCTAGGTTCAAGTCCCATGAGGGGCACGAGACGACACGTGAACTTTTTAAAAAGCAATAGTGTGTTTTTTAATCAACGATGACAGACAAAGATTACATCGTGAGTGATCACGCTTTACATAGATCATAAGATTCTATTGCTTGTGCTTTATTATGCTTTTGGAAGAGCTTTTGGAGCTTAATCTAATCCTAAAAAAGAAGCCATTGGATCATTATCAAGATATCCTTCACCTAATTTCAACACCAAGATTTGGAGCTTTGATACCTCAATAGAGGTGGTGCTTCTTAGCACATGGGGTAGCCATGGTGCTATTTTGGAGCATGTTGAGGAGCAACTATGGAGTTCTTCTTGGAGAAGAAGAGTGTGCTCACACTCTTGCTTATGGAGAGGCTATTAGCAGCTTGGTGGTGTGGATCGGCCATTCACATGATGTATTTGAAGATTGTCTTCTACATGAAGATTTCGGTGTACTTCAAAGACATTGGATGGTGGTTAACATAAGATTTGCATCTTATGTTAAGAAGATTCAGGTACATATTCTATTTACGCACACAGGTACTGAGAGTTTATGGAGGCAGTGGCATCCATATCAGGAGGAGTCCTATTCGGCATAGGTATAAGAGAATCAGCACATGTATGCTTTATGCATATTTGGATGAGGTGTTTGAGACGGTATGTTTATATGAGTTTGAGGATTTCTGGCAGCAACCATTTAGCATGCTATGCTAATTTTGTAAGTATGTGATCTTTTCACACACGTATTTGATTTAGGGTCTTCCATAGCCTAAGTTCAGATGAGGGTTTGGTGATTATCAATTTCACACTGATCCTTCCTCTTTCTGTCACTCATATTCACTCTTCTACATCCTATTAGGTCACACATCTCATGTATATTCAGATTTCTGTCCATACATCTGAATATGTTTGTTACATTTGTACATTCACTCATCCATCTATTTGTGTTCACATAGAGTGGTTGACAGTTTTGCTCCCACATTGTACATTGAACATTGGTATATATGATAGTGTGAGTAAGTCTTGGCTTATGTAACACTTTACACATGTTGTCTAATCTTTCTCTATGTTTGTCTCATCATTTGTATGATTAAGTGTGGTATGTTCATGTTGTGTTAATATTGGAAGATTGCTAGATTCTATGTTGTATATGCTGGACCTATGGTATTAGTTATGGGCCTACTAAATTTCCAACATTTGGTATCAGAGCTCTAAAGTTTTGGTATCACAGCTTTAGGGCTTTCACATCAATGCATTCAAGCTCATTCAGATTCCTAGGTTTCCAGACTTCTAGATTTACAACATATGCTTTAAGAGCATCTTCTAACATTTGACATTTGACATACACACTTAATCTAGATGAGTAGAGATTTGAGAATTAGACAATTCGGTCACATGTTTATTCATCAGTGTGGCGTATGAAGTTCATGATATGTTAGCAGCCGAATATTTTTGGAGTAGTATGCAAATACTTTACAAAAGTATTGTTTAAAGACCAAGACTTGATGAAGAGAATACTACTTCAAATTCAAGGAAGAACAATGGTTTAGAGAAGATGAAGGAATCAGATCAACATCAAATCACAGGTATCAGTTTTTACTATTAGATTATCATTTGCTGCTCATGTCTTAGAAGAGCAATTATGAAGAGATTTGAAGGATTCAAGGAGTGTTTTTATACACTTTCATCATTTGAAAGTTAAAGGCTACATCAAAACAGGTATCTAGAGGTTTTTCTAGAGAGTTTTGAGAGATCTCTTTCATGGCAAGAAAGTTCATTAAAGAAGACAAATTTGGAGATGGGATGAGTTTTGTGGTCAGCCAATTTTTTGTTGTAAGTTGGTTGGATATCCAAGTACAAAATTTGATCTAGGTATCTAGAGAGGTAAATCTAGAATGGTAAATTCATCATTCAAAGAAAAGGTTGGTGAATTTAGTCATTTTAGACATTTGAAGCAAAATTTTGATTCAGAGATATGTGAGATGGTAAAACATGATTCTATTTGTATACCATGTTTGTTTTGTATACATGTTTGTTTTGTCTCTTACTCGTAGCATTAGAGGAAGAGAAAAAAGTTCATTTGAAGAAGTCAAGAGTGCTTGCTACATCAAGATGAAGAGAAAAAAAGGTATTCACTTCCATTTGTATACCATGTTTGTTTTGTCTCTTACTCGTAGCATTAGAGGAAGAGAAAAAAGTTCATTTGAAGAAGTCAAGAGTGCTTGCTACATCAAGATGAAGAGAAAAAAAGGTATGGAAGAGAAGTTTGAAGATGTTGACATCATCAGGTGGAAGAAAGATGTGGAAGAAGAAAGTCCAACAATTCCAAAGGAAAAGTAAGACTTCCTTTTCTCTTATATCTTCCATATACTTTTCCTATTTTATCCTCTACATCCAAAGACAAGTCTATAAGAACACCTTGTGTGAAGATAGTCTAAAGAAGAAGCAGTTTCTTGTTTTGCATTATACTTGGTCATGATTCAGTAGATTTGAGAAAGAATTGCATTGAGAGAAAGAAAACCAGCAGATATATGTTTGGACTCATATGTGTATGAGTTATGTTTTAGTTGAAGCTTTTGAGCAGCCAGCTTATATTTCCCTCAAAGAATTCATGGAGTGTCAATTCAGAGCTACTTGGTATATGACAAGTTGCAAAGAAGTATATTTCTTCTTTATCTAACTCTTGAGGTAAAAGAGTTTTTTGTAGCAGATGTTGAAGACTTGGGTTGAGGTTTTGTGCTTGGAAAGGTTACCTCATATTCAGTATTTTCAGATTACTTCAAAAAATTCAGATTTTTGATGTACTAGTCAGTTGAAGAATCTACTTTCTATGATTGTCTTGATTTTTGGATACATGCTTGTATTCAAAAAGGTGTTCCATTGGATCCTATCACTTGATTGAGAAGTGGAATTAGCCAAAAGAAAGTCAAGCAGGTACTATCACATTTCAACGAGGTAGAATATGAAGATTTGAATTATCAACTTGTAGCTTTTGGAGCTCTCAAGGTGAGAAGTTTGTCCACTTATGTTTCAAGTAGGAGTTGCAGATTCTTGGGAAGGATTTTTTTGAAGAAAAGTTTTACAAATTTTTAAGAAGCATGGACACTTGGAGACATTCAGGTAACAAATCAAACATTCATTCTTGAAGGTTTGATGAGAGCATATTCTACACAGGTATTTTGTTGGAGAGATCATTGATCTTGGATGATATTGTATGATGTTGATAGATCTTATATGATCTTGGATGATCTTGAATGATCTTGAATGATCATGAAAGATCTTGAGTATTTATGAGTCAGTTGTCTATCCTTTGTTTGAGAAAATTCTCAACATTGGAAGAAGTAAGTCAAAGATTCAGATTCTATGAGATTTGTGTTGTAGAGGAATAGAAGAAGATACTTGTTATATTGCAAAAGGTTATGAATCCTAAAATGCTTTCAAGCAAGGTTTTTATTGGATTAGCTAACCTTATTCTAGATTTTGGGAAATAGAGAAATGATAGGGAAAGCTATTCGCATATGTACAGTGCTAATAAAAAGGGTTCAGAGATTTTGTTTCAGATACAGGTATTGATTACTAAAGATTAGATTTATGAAGGAAGACGTTCCAGATTTCATTAAGTCTGATATATTTGAAGAATTTTGGATACTAGTGTTAAGTCATCCATGGGGTGATGAGACATGAAGACTTACTTTCAGCCATATATGAAAGAATGCAGATTCCTACTGATAGGTATTCCTATTTCAGGCATTCCTATATTTCCTTTGTCACTTTCTCTTTATGTTCCAGCTTTGAAAGAAGAAACTTCTACACATCTAGACAATACCCCATTGGATTCTTTATGATACACACTTCCTGCTACAATGTGTAAGTTACGTGACTATAGGATTTCTTTTCTACTCTCCTTGTTAATTGAGTGTTGTGGTCCATGGGTGAGTATTGGAATTAACTTTTCTGCCCGCTTAGGACACACTTCCAAATTGTACAGGTAAGTGTTTGGCAATTGGTCTAGTACTCCGCTCGGTGGTTCTCCATGTGTTAGCCTAGAGATGATCTGCCCTTACATGGGTGTTACCCTTTTTTACAATCACTTCAAAATCAAATTCCATTAATAACAGAAACCATCTCACAAGTCTTCCCGTGTTGCAAGGCTTATTCACTAAGTACAACAAGGCTTGATGATCTATGAAGAACTTGAACTTGTAAGCTAACAGGTAGTGTCTAAATTTCTTAACCGCGTACACCATCTCTAATCCTTCTCTTTTCGTAGTCGTGTAGTTTCTTCCCGCTTGATTCAGTCGCTTGCTTGCATAGGCAATTGGATGGTCCAATTTTCCTTCGTGTGTCGGTTGCGCTAAGATGCATCCTATTGCATAATTGGAAGCGTCCACATGAATATGAAAAGGCTTGTTTCAATTGGGTGTTTTCAAAATTGGAGCCATGCTAAGTCGCTTTTTTAGCTCATTGAATGCCTTCTCACATTTGTCGGTCCACGTGAATTAAGTCAACAATCCATAGAAAGGCTTGGGAGTTATAGCATACATGTGGATAAATCGGCGATAGTATCCACAATGACCCATAAATGCTTGCACTTCTTTTGCATTTTTTGGCCTAGGAAGTTCTAGAATTACTTTGATCTTGTCTTCATCAGTAGATATTCCGTTTTTAGATATGATGTGTCCTAGGATTTTTCCTTGTCTTACCATAAAAATGCACTTCTCAGGATTTAGACATACTCTATATTGTCGATATTTTTCAAATAGATTTTGCAACTCCAGAATATGTTCCTGCCTCTGATTTGAATATGTACATAGGTCGTCTACGTATACTTCCATACTCTTCCTTAGAAATTCTTTGAAAACCTCACACATCAATCTTTGGAAAGTGGCAGAAGCGTTAGTGAGCCCAAAAGGCATTACTCTGAAAGCATAGACACCCCATTCGATAGCGAATGCGGTCTTGTGTTGGTCCTCAGTGGCAATAGCTACTTGGTTGTATCCAGAGAATCCGTCCAAGAAGCTATAGACTTCTTTTCTTGCAAATCTTTCCAAAAGGTGACCAGTGATAGGTAGTGGGTAACTATCACGGATTGTAGCTGCATTGACTTTCTTTAGATTAATGCACACTCTAAGTTTTTCGTTCTTTTTGGGCACAACTACCAATGGTGACACCCATTCGGTATGTTCTATCTCGTAAATGAATCCAACAGCTAATAATTTGTCTATTTCCTCTTTAATCTTTGCTGCATAGACATCATTATATGTGTAAGGGCATTGTTTTGAAGGTTTGGCATCAGGTGTCATTGGTATTTGGTGAGAACAAATGGAGGGTTCCACACCTTTAAGATCCTTATAGGTCCAAGCACATACATCTCAATGTTCTCTAACCAGTCTTATCAACTCTTCTTCCTCTTCAGATGACACGTCCTTTCCTATGTATGTACATCTTTCTTCTCGATTTTCTATGGTTACTATGATTTTCTTTGTTTGTTCCTTATTTGCGTACGCGTCTCCTTCTCTTGCCTCTCTCTTAGGCATTTGAACGGCTATTTTTCTTTCCTCTACTTCATACCTTTTGAAGTGTTCAGGAACCTCAAAAAGATCAAGGGTTGGTTCAGCCCTTCTCATGGGTTCCTCATGGTTCAGTACTATAGGGGCTGCTTTGATTGTTAACACTTTAGTTGTTCCACTTTTATCCTCGGCTTGAATGGCTTCTAGGTAGCCCTCCTCCAAATCTAATTTTGGTTCCATTTCTATGCTCTCGCATTCTTCTTTCCATTATTTTTCTAATATTTCTCCAGCTTCTACCTCCTGAAGAACTACCATGTACAAGTTCACATCATAGCCTTCTTCATCCACACATTCACTCATGGTCAACACTTCTTCATTTACACACAAGTCCAAGGTTGCTAAGATCTCCATCCAACCATGCGGTTCAAATGCTTCATCAGGAAAAACTTGAGGCACGTACATAGATCCTATACGGGTCAGTAATTTTGATGTCCTAAGGGCCATGATTGTAGTTTTTTATCCTCTTTCTTTGCTTCCTTACACATCCACAATCGGGCATTCTCATGCATCGATGATGCTAGATCTGGCACTATCGATAGACAAATCATCTTTATCCTTGTGTACGGGGTTCCATTGTAATGGAGGTACATCCCTATACGCAAAGGTATGCAAGTTTATCTTGGTAGTGTTGCCTTGATGTTGAAGGTATAATGAGTCTCTTCCCCAATCCTGCACTACTCTGAGTTGTCTCATGAAAGGTCTTCTTAATATCATTTCATAATTATTTGGCTTTCCAAATTGACAGATGGCTAATGTATGCTCAAATTCAACCCCACAGGTGGTTAATTTGATCTTTTCCAATATTCCCAATGGTTTCTCAACATGGCCATCTGCTAATTGGAGCTTCATACGAGTTGGTCGTAGGGCTGGCTTTCCCCATTTTTCCCGAATCTCTTTGGTGGCAATACCTACTCCAGCTCCTGTGTCTAGTATAGCCTTTGTCATGTATCCATTGTATGTGACACGTAGACATGTGTTACCCTCATCTCCTTCAATAAATTCTCCAACCTTATCCACGGGGATTTGTACAGTAGAAGGGTTTTCATTTTCCTTACCTTCCTTTTCATGCTTCTCTTGCTCTAACTTCAATTGTCTTGCTAATTACGTCCATAATCGTAGTTTGACCCGAAGTAATTCTTCCACAGTCAACTGGCATTGTACTTTGGTCTTTTTGAGTTTTGTTAGATTATGTGAGTTCTTTTCTAAAGGCTCCTTTTCTTTTCCTTGTACTATGGGAGCATGGAATATCATGGATTCCTTCTCGTATTCTCCCATGTAGTTTGGTAGGTAGAAATGCTCTAGGCTTCCTCCCTGTTTCGGTCTAACCTAGAAACTTCTTCATATATTTCTTCCATGTTTGGTGGTGGTTGATAGTCTTCCACATCTAACTCCTCAAAAGGAGGTTTTGCAACTCCATTCCTTTTCCATTGATCTTCTCGATAGTGCACAACTCTTTTGGCCATTGAGCCTCTAAATCAGGGACTATTGACATGGGTTTGTCCTGGGTATTCAATAGTTCTTCCTTACCTTCCCTCTCTTTAAGTTTCTAGTCCTTGGTTTTAAGACAATCCTTGTATTGGTTCTCAGATATTCTCGTCTCGAGGATGGTTGGTATAGTCCTCTCTAGGATGCCCTGAGCTACCTCTATGAGTTTTCTACATATTGCTAGCCTCTCCTTTTCTAACTCCCCTTGTGGGTAAAGCTTTTCGTGCTGCTCTACGTTAGGTCCATTCTTGATTCTAGCTTGGTAAGCTTTCAACCACATGTCTAAATCATCTAGTTTTGGGTCTGCTCGAATCAATCTTGGCTTTTCTGGATCTAGTGTTTGTGGTGTGATGGGAATTTCTACGTGAATTTTGGGTTCTTCTGATTTCTTATTGCCTCGTGTGACCTTCTTGTCTTTCCCAGTTTTATTCTTCCTCCATTTTCCCTTGATTTTTTCTCTCCTATCCTTCCACTTTTGGCTTTTTGTTGTTTGGATACTCTCACGTGGGTCCTCTGAATCTTCCACTACTTGTATTCTGGGCTCTACAATTTTTCTCTTTTCTTGTTCAGGGTCTTCTTGTTTTCTTTCTTGTCCTTTTTTTTGTGCTCGTGTAATGGCCTTCAATAGTACAGTGTATTCCTTGTCATTTCCTGTCGATTCTATTACTTTGATCACGTTAATGGGTGTAGTGTCATGAGCCTTGTTGGGATTTTTTGGGAAATCTCTAAAGAGATGTTCCTTTCCACAGTCCTTGCAATACGCTTCCCAAGCCCTAGGGGGTGGTGGGTTGTATGGCCGAGTGCGTTCTCTGATGAAGTGATATCCATCGCATCTATAGCATGGTCCTTTTGGCATAGGCAGTATATGTTGACATATCAAGCTCAATATGTGATGATCTAGGATGACACGTACCAGTTTTTCATTTCTCTGACATGTATAGTGGTCACGCCAGTATATGTCAGGGATACTTCATTGAGCTTTATTAGATTTATCTACCAAGAGTGATGGCACATTTGTTTCTTGCCAGCTCACTCATTCGCGGATAAGAAGTGTTTTTTGAGGAGCTTTTGAGGGGAGAACATCCTATATAAGAAGGTCAAGCTCATTGTTCTAATCATCCTTCACCTAGGATCAACACAAGCTTTCTAGAGCTTGGACCTCAGTAGAGGTGGTGTTTCTTCTAGCACATGGGGCAGCCATGGTGCTAACTTGAAGCATGTTGAGGAGCAGCTATGGATTTCTTCTTGGTGATTCTTCTTGGAGAAGATGAAGGGTGTGCTCACACTCTACCTCATGGAGAGGAGGTTATCTCTTGTTCATGGCAAGAAGACTTGGTCATTAGCAGCTTGATGGTGAG
Organism: Ceratopteris richardii; assembly: GCA_020310875.1. NCBI lineage: Eukaryota > Viridiplantae > Streptophyta > Polypodiopsida > Polypodiales > Pteridaceae > Ceratopteris > Ceratopteris richardii. The sequence goes on from CM035412.1 coordinate 66,377,702, forward strand.
GATCGCCCATCTACAGGATGTATTTGAAGATTGTCTTCTACAGGAAGATATTAGGTTGAAGATTGTCTTCTACAAGAAGCTGTCTGGCTACTTCAAAGACATTGGATGGGACCATCTACATGGCGTATTTGAAGATCATCTTCTACAAGAAGATGTTAGGTTGAAGATTGTCTTCTACAAGAAGATATCTGGCTACTTCAAAGACATTAGATGGAGTTTAACATAAGATTCACATCTTATGTTAAAGTATTCAGGTACATATTCTCTTTATGCACACAGGTACTACTTGAAGTTTATGGAGGCTGTGGCGTTCATATCAGGAGGAGTCCTATTCGGCATAGGTACAAGAGAAACAGTACATATATGCTTTATGCATATTTTATGAGGTGTTTAAGAAGGTGTGTTCACATGAGTTTGAGGATTTCCGTTCACACTGATCCTTCCTCTTTCAGTCACTCATATTCACTCTTCTATAACCTATAAGGTCACACATCTCATGTATATTCAGATTACTGCCCATACATCTGAATATGTTTGTTACATTGTACATTCACTCATTCATCCATTTCTCATCACATAGAATGGTTGAGAATTTTGCTCCCACATTGTACATTGAACATTGGAATATATGATACTATGAGTAAGCGATGGCTTACGTAACACCTTACACATGTCGTCTATTCTTTCTCTATCTTTATCTCATCATTTTTATGATTAAGTTGTGGTATGTTCATGTTTTGTCAATATGGAAGATTGCTAGAATTAATGTTGTATATATACTGGACCTATGGAACCATGGACCTATGACATGAGCTAAGGGCCTACCTCACTTCCAACATTTGGTATCAGAGCACTAAGGTTTTGGTTACAGAACTTTAGATCTTTGGCATCAATGCATTAAGGCTCATTCATATCCCAGGTTCCTAGAATTCCAGATTTACAACATTTGATTTGAAAGCATCTTCTAACATTTGACATACACACTTAATCTAGATGAGTAGGGATTTGAGAATTAGACACTTCAGTTACATTCATCAGTGTGGAGTATGAAGTTGATGATCTGTTAGCAGCCGAATATTTTTGAAGAGTATGCAAATACTTTACAAAAGTGTTGTTTGAAGACCCAGACTTGATGAAGAGAAGACTACTTCAAATTCAAAGAAGAACTCCATAGCTGCTCCTCAACATGCTTCAAGTTAGCACCATGGCTGCCCCATGTGCTAGAAGAAACACCACCTCTACTGAGGTCCAAGCTCTAGAAAGCTTGTGTTGATCCTAGGTGAAGGATGATTAGAACAATGAGCTTGACCTTCTTATATAGGATGTTCTCTCCTCAAAAGCTCCTCTAAAAAACACTAGGATCGCAAATAAAGCAAGATCGGAAAACACATTTGCTAGTCGTATTCGAAAAGCATAAAACTTCATCGCGATCCGTTCGCTGTCCAATAGCTTTTAATTTGAAAAGCATAGTCCCAAAAGATTTTGAATAGCTCTGCCGCCTGCGGGATTTGAACCCGAATCGCAAGGATGGAAGGATGTCCACGTAGCTAACGCGCCACACATCGTTTGTTGTAGGAAATTAGACAGAACAGCTATAAATGTTGTGCGCGCTCGTCTATTTGTAAAGCAACTTGTAGAGGAAGTCTTAAGGAACTATATAATTGCTATATTCTCTAAGCTTCTCCTGTGGCTAAGATGCCAACAATCAGAGTATTGGTGAGTGTAGCTGCTTCCAAGAATTGGAACATGTACCAATTAGATGTCAAGAATGCTTTCTTGAATGGATGGATATCTGAAGAAGTCTACATGTCACAACCACCTGGCTATGAAGATCCCAAGAAGGTAAATTATGTTTGTAAATTGAAGAAGGCTCTATATGGATTGAAGCAGGCACCTAGGGCATGGAACTACAGGTTGACAACATATCTCCAAGATCAAGGGTTTACTATGAGTAAGGCAGATACATCATTGTTTATCAAAAGGAGCAATTCAGAGGTAATCTATCTCTGTGTTTATGTTGATGACATCATCATTATAGGTAATGATGTCCAAGGAATCAGAAGCATCAAAAATCAGATGATGAAGGAGTTCAAGATCAATGATCTTGGATTATTGAAATACTTTCTAGGACTTGAATTGGTTTATACTAATTCAGGTATATATATCACTCAGAAGAAGTATGTTCAGGATATGTTGAAAAAATTTAATTTGCAAGATGCTAAAGTCTCAAGTAATCCTATGGAAGTCAACCTAAAGCTTAGTGCTCATGAAGGTGATGAAGTCCAAGACATTACAGGATATCAAAGTATGGTAGGTAGTTTGAATTATGCTACCTTGACTAGAATTGACATAGCATATGGAGTAAGTGTGCTAAGTCAATTCATGCACAAACCAAAAGTACCTCACCTAGAGGCAGCAAAGAAGATCTTGAAGTATCTAAAGGGAACTCAGAACCATGGTTTGTACTTTCCTTATACATCAGATATTGACATTAAAGTATATTCAGATGCAGATTGGGTAGGATGCAAGGATGATAGGAGAAGCACATCAGGATACATATATTTTGCAGGTGATAAACCTATTTCTTGGTCAGCCAAGAAACAACCTACAGTAGCTTTGTCATCTACTGAAGCAAAGTATAGAGGGCTAGCCAATGCCACTCAAGAAGCTATTTGGTTAAAGCTTTTGTATACAGAGTTAGGCCTATGCACTAGGCCCCCAATTATTTTTGGAGACAACACAAGTTCACTTCACCTTGCAGCTAATCCAATATATCATGCTAGGACAAAACACATAGAGGTTCATTACCACTATGTGAGAGAGAAGTTGCTTAGCAAAGACATTCAGTTGATCTATGTGTCTACTAATATGCAATGTGCAGATTTACTCACTAAAGCTTTGGATGGAAACAAGTTATGCAGATTTAAATCCTTGATTGGATTACAGGATGTGATTGAAGAATGAAGATGAAGACTTGAGCCAAAATGTTTGGCTTGAGGGGGAGCTGTTGGTGCAATTCAAGCCTTCACAATTTGGCTTGGATACTATCTTGAAGACTCAACATGTGAGAAGGACTATAGGAACTTATGCTTATAAGTTCTTACCATTTTATGTCTTGTAAAAGTCTTAGTGACTTGGCATTTTATGTAATCACACCTAATTGATTGGAAGTCGTGGAAAAGGTTGTTTAATTGAGAGAATATCTCAATCAACTTTTAGGTGAAAGATTCAAGGAGATTGATTTGAATTCTAATTCAAATCTACACTCAACTCCTATAAAAAGCTACAAGTAAAAAGTCGCGGTGGTTCTTCACCATTCCCGAGGCTAACATTTGTGATCATTGAGTGTGTGAGGTCTACTCTATAGCCTACACCTCTGAGTACCATTGAACTATGTTTATCATGTCAATGGGAATGTACATCAATATGATTTAATACATACATTGTTCATATATCATATCTGTATTCTCTGAGTTGTCTACCTTCAAGTCTGTCAACTTCAATAGCGCATATCTCAGTGGTTTCTCAACCAAATCAAGTGATTCAAAGCACATTGGATTCAGCTCAAAGTCTTCTACACGCCTACAAATTTTGAAGTCAATTGGTTCAGCCATTGCAGAGAAATCTCAGTCGAAGCGCTCACTGGTCTGTGTCTGCAGAGCTCCTAAAATATCGGGGGTAAACTTTATTTTGCTAAGGTGATTTCTCAGAGTATGGTTTGTCATTTCTTCTCATTCTACTTGCAAATGATAGCTTGTTAAGCTAATTTAATATGTCCAAAAGGAATTTGATCAATTATAAGTGTGCTGGTCATACTGAGTGAAAGACTGAGCATGTGTCAATACCAAAATAGCAAGTTTTCTTGGATTCTTGAAGTCTCAAGTAGTCTGTTTTGATTTGATCATTACACATATCATTTGCAAAGTACATATATGCTTTCTTGGTATCATTTGGAAGCTAAGCAAGTGTATTAATCATTCCTGGAGTCAAAGGAGGGCTGGTGTGAAGCAAGTTTAGCAGCACCTACTCAATCTCTGAGTGCATCCAACCATCCTCTCCCAACAGTATCGTCTGCAGACAGCGATCGGTATCGCCTCAGCAGTATCGTGCCATACAAGCCCAAAAAGCTACCTTGTGAGCTCAATTTTTAAGCAAGACATCCTTAAATGTAAGCTTCACAGGATTACAACATCAAAATCACTTTAAAAACACATATGCATGTGATTAAACGCATTTTCGGTATCCTAGGGTGGGACAGAGAGTTTTGAGAAGGTTCTTTGAGTGAGACAGAGGGTCAGGAGTGAAGAGGAGTGAGAGATAAGCTTAGGGGTGCAAAACTTTTTGTGTTTTGAGCGATTTTGGCTGTAGTATCACGGTCGGTTGAGTTTGTATATCACGATACCATAATTCCCTAGTATCGTGATACTCTCCAAGTATTGTATCGTTGCATACCACTTGAGGTATCGCAATACCATTTTTGGTATCGTATCATCAAGTTGGTATCACGATCCCGATCTGCCAGTGGTATCGTATCGTGGTCCACTTGGTATCGTATCGTCCCGGTCACGATATCATATCGTCAACCGAGTGGTATCGTATCGCGCATAATACTCGTATCGTATCATGTTCCTAGTATCGTATCATTGAACCTTCTAGTATCGTATCGTGACGAGTTTGAGTATCGTATCGTGCAAAACTCCAGTATCGTATCGTGCCAAGTTGCGGTATCATATCGCGACTTGCACCGGTATCGTATTGGGAGGGTTCTTAGTATCATATCACGCATTCAGGTAGTATCGTATCACCTCAACCATCCAGTATCATATCGCGTAGTGTGCTCGTATTCTATCGTGCAGAGAGTAGTATCCTATCGCGACAATTTTGGTATGGTATCATCGACTGTCCCAAGTATCGTATCGCAGCAAACCCTGGTATCGTATCGTGGTAAGTGTGGTATCGCCTAGTGCTGTATCGCCAGAGTGGTATCCTCCAAAACATTTTGAGTCTTTTTAAGGGCAAAATTTGAGGCAATTGAGAAGCCAAGTAGGGGATAGTCAGGAACCAAAATAGCTCCAGGAGGGTGGATGAACTTGAGATCAAGACGCGTGCTAAGTAGTTGGAGAAGTGTTATTTCATGGGTAGGAAGTGCAACTTAGACAAGTCATCCCTCTATCTATTTTGACACCACTAGTGACTCGGAGGAAGAGATACTAATGGCTTCAGAAGACATGCAACGGTCCCCAAAAGAAACTTCATGTCTACAGTAGAAGGGGAATACCAGACTTCTCTGCAATACGTGTCCACTAATTCCCAGAAATTTCCATCTACCTGGATGGCTTAAATCAATCAATAGCTAGGATGGTAACTTCCACTCATGCTACAATAGTACCCAGAACGATAGTCAAATATGAAGGAGGAATGTACATGGATAAGTTAGGTCACATCTACGTGGTTACAGAACACCCAGACCAGATTAAAAAAAGAGGAGGATTAGAAGGACAAGGAAATTCAGGAAGACCGAACCCTAAAGAGTTGATAACTACACCCAGAGGCAAATCCGTAGTAACTCGAGTCTTGAGAGGGGATTTGATACCTCAAGATGATTACTTACTAGAGGTCTACTTGAGCCATGGATCAGACTTACTGCTCCAAAATGACTCATGCACATGAGGACAAGAAGAAAGTCCAATGACCTTCTATGAGTTAAAAGATTCGAAAGATGAGTCTAGAGTCACATACTTAGAGAAGAACCAAAGAAGGTATTGGCTTGTTGATGCCATTGATAGGGCTCAATTGAAGTATATGGGGTTGCATGTGTTCCCTCACCGAGAGCAGCAACCACCTCTCAAAATCCCTTTAGGACACAACAAGAGTTAGAACATACAATGTCGGGACAGACAAGCCATGGAGCATTCCAAACCAAACCCATGTGCAATTTACCATGCGAGGACTGCAATCAAACCCACCCAAGACTAGGCATCCAACATCGGCCACCAGTGAGGCCAAGACCACCACTAGGAGTGCAGCCTGGTATGCCTCCAATTAGACCACCAATTCCTGTAATGAATAGACAACGAGAACCAATAAGAAGATTAAGACCGGTTCAAGTGGCTAAGTGTATGAGAAATCATTATGATGGGATGGGAGAACCTTACGATCACATAGCTGAATTTAAACAAGTTCTATGGGTTGAACAAGTGGATGATTTCTTTGTGCAGTATGAGTCCTTTGGACTCACTCTCACAGGAACGGCCTTGACGTGGTTCCAACCATTAGATCCCAATCAATATGGAGATATTGAGTAGTTCTTTCAAGAATTCATTGGGGAATTCACAAAGAGGGGGATTAAACACAACTCTTCATCTTTAATCCATAGCTTCAAATAAAACCCCAATGAAATGGTGAAAACAGCTGCTCGAAGATTCAATCAATATGTCGACAGATGCCCAGTGACAGAAAGCCAAGAAGTTAGGAGTCCATGGACAGTGGAACTACCAGCATCCACCATTGAGAATACCCATGTTCCGAAGATGTAGCTTATGTGGAGGAGATCATCCCACTCACATGTGTGTAAGAGGAGGAATGGGCTTGCCTCAAGTGTACCCTTACAATAGGCAACCTCATCAAGGAACCACTCTCTATTGCCATATAGAACAAAAATACATCATTCATACCACTGAGAATTGTCCATTCAACAGGTAGAAAGGACCTTTAAATCTACCTCAGTATAGGCCATATGGATACCCACCTAGAGAGCCAGGACGACAGATTCCCAGGTATAATCCCTATCCAGGACCACAAGGAGCACCTAGGCCATATGAGCAAGGACAATATACACATCATCCGCTAGTGTTAGGATAGCAACCGCCACTTCCTCAAAATGTAGTATCAGTTAAATATGCTCAACCAGAGCAAAACTTGGAGAGAGCCATAGTGTCAACAGCACCATTAACTAGTACAGAATCAACGAACGCAAGATATGAGAAAACCCAAGGAGATTACTATCCCTATGACATGAGCATGATGGAGTAGGAGCAAGCTTATGACCCACAATACTATGGATATGAAGGATATGACAATGCCTATGGACCAAAGTTGGCAACACTAATGTACACCGCTATCAAAGCAACAACACCCATGAGACCACCCATTAGACTATCACGAGGAATGAGATAAGGAAGAGAGCTCACACACACACTCTCACTCTCAAGGAGAAGCACACACACAGATTGAGGCAAGGAAGAATGATCTTCTTCTTCTTCTTCTATTACATAAAAGGAATGTACAAGAATGACCTAAAAACAAGAATACAAGTCCAATATATAAAGATCAGTACATAAGGAAAAACCTAATATCCGCGAATGAGTGAGCTGGCAAGAAACAAATGTGCCATCACTCTCCGTAGATAAATCTAATAAAGCTCAATGAAGTATCCCTGACATATACTGGCGTGACCACTATACATGTCAGAGAAACGAAAAACTGGTACGTGTCATCTTGGATCATCACATGTTGAGCTTGATATCTCAACACTCCCCCTCAAGCTCAATACCATATCCTGTAATCCAAGCATCTTCCGAAACTTCTTCAACTTCTCAGCTCGAAGTGCTTTGGTGAAAATATCAGCAACCTGCTCATCTGTTCTCACATAAACAAGATCAATATCACCTGCTAATACCTTCTCTCTGATGAAGTCATAATGTACCTCGATATGCTTTGTTCTAGCATGGAAAACAGGGTTCCGTGCTAACTGTATGCTGCTAAGATTATCACAATAGATAGTGATAGGCTTTTGCACTTCCACACCTAAATCTGCAAGTAACATCTCTAGCCATGATGCCTCAGATGCTACCATTGCAGCACCTCTATACTCAACCTCTATACTCGACAAAGCAATAGTGGGTTGCTTCTTGCTGCTATGTAATAGCTGCACCTCCAAGTGAGAAAAGAAAGCCACTAGTAGATCTTCTATCTGGAGTACTACCAGCCCAATCTGCATCGGTGTATCCATGAACCTGCAACTCCACACCAGCTTCATAAAACAATGCATAATCCAAAGTAGCACTCACATAACGTAGAGTGCGCCTCAGAGCATCCAAATGTGGCTTCCTGGGAACCTACATAAACTGACTTTCAAGTCCAAAAGTATAACTTAGATCAAGCCTTGTAATTGTGAGATATATAAGACTTCCCATAATTTTCCTGTACATAGTAGCATTTTCCAATGCTTCACCTGATGTAGTATCCAATTTCAAATTCTGATCTAATGGCATAGAAATTGGCTTACAATCAGCCATACCATACTTTTGCAGCATATTCAATGCATATTGCCTTTGCGACATCCATATACATGTTTCTGTATGTATAAACTCAATGCCCAAGAAATAGCGCAGCACACCAAGATCTTTCATGTCGAATTCCTGCATAAGAAGTTTCGTTACCTCTTTGATGCTTTCTTCATTATCACCACCTACAATCAGGTCATCAACATAAATAGCCACAATAATGATGCCATCATCAGCCTTCCTTGCATATAGTGAGTGATCTGCATCACACATAGAGAACCCAATGCTGGTTAAGTAATTAGCAATCCTTGCATGCCATGCACGAGGGGCTTGCTTCAGCCCATACAAAGCCTTTTGCAACCTGCAAACATATTATGGATGCTTTGAATCTTCATATCCTTGTGGCTGGTCCATATATACTTCTTCTTGTAACTCACCATGTAGGAAAGCATTCTTCACATCCATCTGATGCAAAGTCCATCCTTTTGCTGTAACTAATGCAACAAGTGTTCTGACCGTAGACATTTTAGCTACAGGGCTGAATGTTTCCTCATAATCAATGCCATATGTCTGTGCATAACCTTTAGCTACCAATCGTGCTTTATACCTACTTATGCTACCATCAGCATTATGCTTTACCTTGTAAACCCATTTGCAGCCTATGGATTTCTTTCCTTGCGGCAATGGAACCAGCTTCCATGTATCATTTCCATAAAGTGCAGCCATCTCCTCATCCATAGCTTTTTCCCAATGTGCATTACCAATTGCATCTTCAAAACAAGAAGGTTCAACATCTTGTATTACCTTTGTCATGTAGGCACAATGGAGAGCCATGTAACGATCATATGTCAATCGTTGCACTGAATTACGCATCCTCCCAGATCTTCTTGGTCCTGGGTCACTTCTTCTTGTATCATCTGCATGTCCCCTTCTTACTCCTGGAGTCTTCACAGAGGGCAATCCAAGTTCCTCAACAATACTCTTTTCTGAACCACTTGAATCTCCATCAACATCTTCAAAACCTGCACCTGTTTTACTACCAGTAGAATGCTTTTCTTTACCTTTCTTGGATGTATTTGATGAATTTGCTGGACTAAAATTTCCACGCGATCTTCCACTCCATGGATTTGAGTTGGAACTATTGCTTGGTGATGCATCCGGTCCACTCAAAACTTGAGATTCTGCACTAGATTTTTCAGCATTTTCTTTGTCATTTGGTTCAAGATTCAGTCCTTCGTTGGCATCTGCATAGAAGCTTGACATTTCATCAAATACTACATCTCTGCTCACCTTTACCTGTCGTGTGAGTGGGTTATAACATTTGTACCCTTTTTGCTCAAGGGAATATCCAATGAAGACACATTCTTCTGCTTTCGGATCAAGCTTTGTCCTCAACTCATCTGGAACATGTACATATGCAATACAGCCAAAAACTTTCAGATGTGATAAGTTTGGCTTTTTACCTGTAAACTTCTCTTCAGGTGTAACTTGATGTACAGCAGCAGTGGGAGTTCTGTTCATGATGTATACAACAGTATGCACAGCTTGTGCCCTATAACAATGAGGCATATTCTTCTCATCCATCAAGGCTCTTGCTATTTCTGCAATATGTCTATTTTTGCGTTCAGCAACACCATTCTGTTGTGGTGTGTACCTGCATGAAAACTGACGCCGAATTCCATGATTTTTTAGAAAACTGTTGAACTCATTTGACATGTATTCACCTCCTCCATCAGATCTTAATGTTTGAATGTACTTCCCTGTCTGCTTTTCCACCATAGCTTTAAAATTCTGGAAGTGAGTGAACACCTCGCTCTTCTCTTTCATGAAATATACCCATACTTTGCGTATATGATCATCAATGAAGGTAACATAAAACCTACAACCGCCGATAGATGTGGTCTTTGCTGGACCCCAAACATCTGTATGTACTACTTCTAGTACATTCTCGCTAACATGCTTATCATGTGGAAATGATGCTCTTGACTGTTTACCAAATTGACATGCTGCACATACCTTTTGCATTTCTGCAACTTTGAAATTTGGTAGTCCATGGACAATCTCCTTTGACTACATCATTTTCAGCCTTTGCAAGTTTGCATGTCCAATCCGTTTGTGCCATATCTCTATATCTGCAATAACTCCTGCACCTTTTGCAAACATGGCTGCATTCATTTCAGGAATCATCACATTTAAGGTGAACATCCTACCCACTTTGTTTCCTTTGGCAACCAATCCTCCATCCTGCTTGTACTCTTCTACATATAATCCACCAACATTGAACCTGACTTGTAATCCCTGGTCAACCATTTGTCCAACAGAAACCAGATTCTTTGTTATATTTGGAACATGCAACACATCAGCAAGATGTTTTACCTTCCCGTCCTCCATAGACCATGCTATGTTTCCTGTATGCTCAATAGGATATGATGTATCATCACCTGTTTCAACATATCCAGGAACTAGCATTTTTTGCAAACTACTAAACCATTCTGCATGATTGGTCATGTGATTTGAAGCACCTGAATCAACATACCAGACATTATCATTCGATTTTGAAACACCAGTAGACATCGTATTCATCATGTGATGTTGAACCATAAACAGCTTCTCAGAATCATCTGCACTTGTGGATGCATAGTTGTTTTGCTGCCTTCTGTTATTTTGATTCTTTAACCTGCAATCACGTTCAAAGTGTCTAGGTTTACCACAATTCCAGCATCCTTTACTATCATTACCTGAATCATTTCTTTGGAAATTTTTGCGACCTCTTTGGCTCCCCCTGCCTCGAAACTGTCCTCTTCCTCCTGCATGATTTTGTTGTTGTCTTGATTACTGTTTCCTCTTCCACTTCCAAAACCTCTACCTCTGCCTCTTCCTCTGCCAAAGTAGAATACCTGCTTAGAACTGGGCTTTCCTTGGGAGTTTGAATCCTCACCAAGATTCTTTTCTTCAATGATTAGCATAGAGACCAAATCAGCAAAATTCGGAATATTTTCCCTGGTCTGTATAGAAGTTCTGAACTGCTTATATGCAGCTCCTAAACCACGAAGGCACACTTCCACCTTATCATCATCATCTACATTCATGCCAATAGATGCAAGTGACTCACATATGCTTTTGATTTTTAGAGTGTAGTCACTTACCGACATGCTCTTTTTCTCCAATGTATGCAGCTCGTTCTTGAGTTGCAATTTCCGTGCCTTTGTATTGGTCAAATACAAAGTGAACAAACTGTTCCAAGCCTCTTTTGGAGTCTTGGCATCCTGTATGTGTCCAATCATGCTATCATGTATGCTAACAGATAGCCAATACATTACCTTTCGTGCTCCTTGATTCCATTCCTCATATGCTCTTAACTGTTCTGCAGTCCGATTCCTTTCTGGTAACTGCAGAGCATTTTCATTCTCTCCTTTGATGTACTTCCAGTAGCCTTTTCCCATCAAGAAATTCGTCATTCTGAATCTCCAAGCATGGAAGTTGTTCTTGTCCAGCTTATCGCTCATAAGCTGACTCATTCCATCTGCGTTTGCCATTTCTGGAACAGTTTACTGTTGGAAAACAATGTCTCATTGGTTGGAAAATGGTCAAAGCTTGTCAATCTTGCTTAGTCTCCTCATAATCAATGCCTTGGGTTTGTGAAAAACCCTTGGCTACCAACCTAGCTTTGTACCTGTTGATTGTACCATCAGAGTTCCTCTTGAGTTTGTAGATCCATCTGGATCCTATCACCTTCATAGAGTCCTTCTTGGGTACCAAGTCCCATGTGTCACTCTCCTTGAGAGCCTCTATTTCTTCATCCATAGCTTCTTTCCATTCTGGTTTGGTGATTGCCTCCTCATATGAACCTGGTTCTTCATTCAACAGATCCTTTGCAAGATATACAGAATGCTTAGTTACAAGAGAAGTATCATACCCATATCTGATAGGCTTCTTACTTTCTCTTTGAGATCTCCTCATAGCTTGGGTTGAGGACTCTGGTATATCCTCTAGCTTCTTTATCTTCATCTTTCCTTTGGACTTCCATGCCTTGAATTCCTCAAGATTAATTGTGTCATCATCATCTGAGCTTGAGTCTTCTTTCTGGATTGGTTCCTCCTTGGTAAGCTTTGGGAAGTCTTCTTCCATGTCATAAGGTAGACTAAACTTCCTGCATTCATTCTCATACCATGAGTCATTTTCATCAAAAATGACATCTCTGCTTACCTTGAAACCTTTGTTTGAGGGGTTGTAGAATTTGTACCCTTTCTGGTTCAAGTCATAACCAATGAAGATACATTTTTCAGCTTTAGGGTCTAGCTTTCCCCTTACCTGTGAGGGAATATGCACATATGCAATACAACCAAATATTTTGCAATGATCCAATGATGGTCTCTTACCATGCCAAGCTTCATATGGTGTCATTCCATCAAGTGACTTTGATGGCAACCTGTTAATGAGATAGGTGGCAGTAGATACACTCTCTGCCCAAAGATAATTTGGTAATTTCTTTTTATTAAGCATAGACCTAGCTGTTTCTACAATGAGTCTATTCCTTCTTTCAGCTACCCCATTTTGTTCAGGTGAGTACCTTGTGGTTATTTCCCTCTTGATGCCTCTTTCCTGCAAGAAGTCTTCAAATTCATTGGAGAAGTATTCACCTCCTCCATCTGACCTTAGCCTTTTCAAGTTTTTACCTGTTTGATTTTCAACTAGTGCAAGATATCTTTTGAAACAATTAAATACCTCATCCTTATGCTTCATAAAGTATAACACAGTCCATCTGCTATAATCATCACTGAAAGACACATAGTACCTTGATCCTGAAATGGATGGTTCCTTGCTAGGTCCCCAAACATTTGTATGCACCAATTCTAGGTAGTCTTCATGCATAAAACCTTTCCTTGAGTAGGGCAATCTGTGAGACTTACCAAATTGACAAGCTTCACACTTGTAAATCATGTGTTGCTTGGACACATTAGGTATCCCAAACACACATTGATCCCTGCACATTTGCTTTAAGGTCCTTTCACCTATGTGACCTAACCTCTTGTGCCATATTTCTAATTCTGAAAGTGTTTGATCCTTGTAATTGTATAAAGCAATGTTCTTTGTGTCCTCTAGCTCAAAAGTAAACAATCTACTTGATTTTTCTCCCTTGGCTATCCTTCTGAATCCATGTCTTGGGTCCTCCACATATGCTCCATGTTGATTGAACCTGACCTGTAAACCTTTTTCCACAATCTGACCTACACTCATTAAGTTCTTGGTGATTGTTGGGACATAAAGTACTCTGCTCAATAAGTTCTGATTACCATCACTAGTCTTTACATTACCAATCTTTACAACAGAATGCTTAGTATCATCACCTGTCTGTACCTGATGTTTGCCCTTGGGTTCTTCCAAATCAGAAAGTAGTGCCACATTGCCAGCTACATGATTAGAACATCCTGAATCAATATAAAATAAGTGATCATCATTGATACCTGACTTAGAAGTCATATTCATGATCAATAGGGAGTCATCTTGCTCCTCTGTATAGTTGTTGTAGTCCTTCCTATTTCTGTATCCACCTTGGTAGTTACCATTGTTGTTGTAATTGTTGTTGTAGTTATTGTTGTAGTCATTGTAGCTTTGGTGTTGGTTGAATCTGCCTCTACCTTGAGAGTATCCACCTCTTTGATGGCCTCTTCCTCTCTGATTTTTATAGTTTCTGTAGCACTCATCTGTAGTATGATTAGACAGACCACATATATTGCATGGTGATGAATTGTAGGATCTCCCCCTACCTTGCTTACCTCCTCTGCCTCTACCTCTTGAAGATCTACCTCTCCCTGCATAGTTTGCTTGGGAGGTAGAGCCTTCTTCATCAATCTTCTTACTTTTACTTTTATCTTTAACCTTCTTATCAGTGTATAAAGCAGAGGGGTTGTTACCTTTTGATTGCTCTCCATTCCTTGTAAGCTTTGCTTCATGTGTGAAGAGTTGACCAATCAGAGTTGTTAAATCAGGAGCATGTATGTCCATGTATAGGTCCATTGTTGTGGTAAAGCTCTCCCATTTGTCATCAGCTTTTAGTCCATTGATTACCTGCCTTACTATTTGTTCCTCTTCAATCTCCTCTCCAATACTTGCAAGCTAGTCTGCAATGTCTTTGACCCTAGTGACAAAGTCTGAAACTGATTGCTTTGATTGCTTCCTAAGAGTTGTAAATTCAATCCATAGTTGATTCTTTCTGGCCCTTGTATTTGATGAGAAATATGTTGACAAGGTTTCCCAAGTTTCTTGGGAAGTCTTGCAATTCCTGATGTGAGGTAAAAGGAAATCAAATATAGAGTTAAGAAGATAAGACCTTGCCAATGCATCTTTTGCACACCATGTGTTGAGCCTCTCTTGCTCTTCCTTGGTTGGTAGGCCTCTAGCTTTGAATGAGGGCAATTCCTCATCTCCTGAGATGAATCCAAATAAGCTCCTTCCTTGTAGATAGGTCTTCATCCTTAGAGACCAAGCTTGGTAATTGTTCCTGTCCAATTTGTCAATGAATGAAGGAAAACCATCTCCCATGTTACCTTATTTGCTCTGATACCATTGTTGGGAGAGGATGGTTGGATGCACTCAGAGATTGAGTAGGTGCTGCTAAACCTGCTTCACACCAGCCCTCCTTTGACTCCAGGAATGATTTATACACTTGCTTAGCTTCCAAATGATACCAAGAAAGCATATATGTACTTTGCAAATGATATGTCTAATGATCAAATCAAAACAGACTACTTGAGACTTAAAGAATCCAAGAAAACTTGCTATTTTGGTATTGATACCTGCTCAGTCTTTCACTTAGTATGACCAGCACACTTACAATTGACCAAATTCCTTTTGGACATATTAAATTAGCTTAACAAGCTATCATTTTCAAGTGGAATGAGAAGAAATGACAAACCATACTCTGAGAAATCACTTTAGCAAAATAAAGTTTACCCCCGATATTTTAGGAGCTCTGCAGACACAGACCAGTGAGCGCTTCGACTGAGATTTCTCTGCAATGGCTGATTGACTTTAAAATTTGTAGGCGTGTAGAAGAATTTGAGCTGAATCCAATGTGCTTTGAATCACTTTATTTGGTTGAGAAACCACTGAGATATGCTCTGTTGAAGTTGGCAGACTTGAAGGTAGACAACTCAGAGAATACAGATAGGATATATGAACAATGTATGTATTAAATCATATTGATGTACATTCCCATTGACATGATAAACATAGTTCAATGGTACTCAGAGGTGTAAGCTATAGAGTAGACCTCACACACTCAATGATCACAAATGTTAGCCTCAGGAATGGTGAAGAACCATCGCGACTTT
This sequence comes from Ceratopteris richardii, assembly GCA_020310875.1. Classification (NCBI taxonomy): domain Eukaryota; kingdom Viridiplantae; phylum Streptophyta; class Polypodiopsida; order Polypodiales; family Pteridaceae; genus Ceratopteris; species Ceratopteris richardii. The sequence goes on from CM035412.1 coordinate 66,393,321, forward strand.
TTACTTGTAGCTTTTTATAGGAGTTGAGTGTAGATTTGAATTAGAATTCAAATCAATCTCCTTGAATCTTTCACCTAAAAGTTGATTGAGATATTCTCTCAATTAAACAACCTTTTCCACGACTTCCAATCAATCATGTGTGATTACATAAAATGCCAAGTCACTAAGACTTTTACAAGAGATAAAATGGTAAGAACTTATAAGCATAAGTTCCTATAGTCCTTCTCACATGTTGAGTCTTCAAGATAGTATCCAAGCCAAATTGTGAAGGCTTGAATTGCACCAACAGATACCAGTTCCAGAGAAAGTGTCAAATGAACTAAATTTTTTGGTTTTTATAGTTTGTGATGCATGAAGCCTATTCTACACTAACTTGGCAATTTTTTTGGATGTTTCTTGGTGATTTCAGCTTACTCCTACTCCACTTCTCTCCTTGACCTAACCCTAAATCTTCCTTCTCTCCTTCACTCCTAACCCTAGACCTAAAAACGCATTACACACACCTCAGGGATGTGAACTAACAAGTGTTGAAGTGTCTGACTGCTTGCCACTGAACGAATTCACTCCTACAAGTATGATTCCTTCACTCCAGAGCTATAACCATCACGAAGGCACCTTGGTTGGGTTTGGTCCCCGGCAACAGTGCCAAAAATGTGTGTGCCTAATTCACGAGGTCTTAGGGACTTGTGTGAAAGAGACTAAATCTCATTTGCCACACAAGTGTGTATAGTGGTGGATTGACACATGCTTAATTATCAATCCGAGGAACCACATGAACCAAGTGTATGAGGACGTGTGCACACGTGATGGAAAGCAAAGTGGTTCAACTCTAATGCATGAGAAAAGACTAATCTACCTTTCCAACTCTCTAACTTTGTAGCAGTAAATACAAATTCGAATGTTTCTCCCAGCTCAGAATTCCAAATATGGCCAATAATGGGTTCATTTCGAAGCTCTCGATGAGACACATCTACTAGTATTTTCACTCAAATTTGACAACCGCTCAAGTTATGGCCAAAACACTGAATGGCGGGAAACACCTTCACTCACTCCACAACTCATACTTGCTCACACACACACTAGGGTAGACAACAGTCCTACACACACATTCCAAGCTTCATACACACACAAAAAATCATAGAAAAGATGAAAATCAGTAGGAAAGAAGCAAATTCAAAATTTTTGCTCTCCTTCTTCACAATGGCCAAAAGTTTTTACAAAGATTCACCAAGTGATTTATATACATGTGCCCTAAAAATGGTCCTTTCACACAAGTGACCGGCACTTTATTGGCTAATCTCTAATTCTATTATTTTACAAGAAAAATATTACAATGAGTTGGGCTTATGCATCTAGAGGACTCCTCTACTGCATTTACATAGTTTTGAGGGAATTTCCTAGGATTTTGAGGAAGAAATTCATGCCCATTAATTTGAAAATTTTGGGGCTCCTCTTTTATGCCTCTTTTCTCTGCAACACTTAGCATGCAGTGCACCCTATCTAAGGCCAATCATATGCTCCAATGTGCATGGCATGTGGTTTCATGGCTCAGAAATGCAAAAAAAAGGCTTGCCATAGAAACGTAGGGATAGGCCCTGCAAAACTTTTGCATGGCCCATCCTCGCGTTTCTGTGGCCGGCCTTTTTTTGCATTCTTTGGGCATTGCATGCATTATATAGCAACACCACTTACAAAAAGTACAGTAAAAAGAGTGATTAAACTATGCAAAACACTTCAAAGAGGTACTGGAAAAAGACACCTAGATACATAGGAGAGATAGACTTCAAAACATGTACACTAACAGATAAACACTTGGGAGAGCAAATATAATAAGAAAAAATATTATATTCATCATTTGGGATTACAAAATATTCATAATTTGGGATATACAAAAAGTTCTCCAAACAAGGGAGTACCAATATTTGTTAAGGGTTATTCCCTCTAATTCTTCTAGTTAGTTGCAAATCTTTAGGTTGTATTGTCACTCTCTTTGCATGGATGGCACACGGGTTAGAGTCCTCCAACATTGAGATAAGATACGTCTCTACAGCTTCTTAGAGGGCTTCAATGACTATCCCTTGGATATGAAGTCTAACGCAATAACTTTGGATCTCTTCCTTCACAACTCTTGCAAATGACCTTCGTGGAATAAGAAGCTCCACAGACTTTCGATAGTGTCTAATCTCTGCAAAGGCTCTGGTTTGCTTTTTGCACCTTTGCGGTGCTCTGCATTTGGGGGGATGTTGGCTTGTGGTCGTTGTGGTCTACGACGTGGTTGATAGTTCTTCTTTCTTCTTGGAGCACGCCTAGATGGTCCTGCCTCATCATTTACTTGATCTACCCAACTTTACTCTCTTTCTTCATCGGTTGGTCTTTGTCCTTGTCCTGTGGGGAGTGTCTTGCCTCCTTGTGTTACTCGATGGTTCATGGGGATATGATAACTCTCTAAATTTGATGTTGTCTCCATCACAACTTACATCCATCCTCGTTGTTTGGGCCTTGCCTTGAGTGGTGTCTAACTGGGGGCTCATCATCAGATGTGGGAGGGGAATAATTTATTTCTTGTGTTACATCTCTCTCTTGTGAAGCTTCATCCCCCCACGATGGAATGCTACCAGAGTGTGTCCATGCACCCGAGTTTCATCTAGAAGAGTGGCTTGTGGTTCGACACTTCTTTTGGGGTGTCATCCATGAAGGGCCCTGAGTACCTTGCACATGGCTAGGGTAGACGGCATGATCCTTTCTAGCAGTCTGCTTTGTGTGTGCCATTCTCTTAGGTTGTAAAGTGGTAAAATGAGGAAGTACACCTTATTTATAGCCTTTCACTTACGAATTGTCACGTTCACATGTAAATGGATAAAACAGTTTTTAAAACATTAAAAGTATATTTAGAAAAACATTGAAAGTTTATTTGAAGTGAAAGGAGTTATAGAAACCTTGAAAAAAATCATGCATTTTAAGAGTTTGGAAACTATTTCCAAGTAGAACCCTCGCGGACTCTTTGTGCATGCCATTGGGCATGATGTAGCGGTCTTGATGATGACATCCACTTCTATATATTGTTGAATTTAGTGTAAGTAAAACCTTGTGTGGATAAGATCTTTGATTGCTTCTTGGGAATATTTGGATGATAAACAGAGGCAGGCATAGTGACTTCTATGAATAAATATTGTCCAATAGTACGAGTCACATCCTCATTTGAAGTTTTTTTTTGATAGACACTTTATATGGGCATGGAAATATACTATGAGAAATACCTTGTGCTTGTAAGGCTTGCCTCAAAAGGGTGTACATTATAGTATACCCATTTCTACTGATGCTCGCTTTGTCACATATTGCGTGCACATCTTACACTTTGATAAGGTTTTTTAACTTCTCTGAAAACTTAGCTTCAACACCAACTCTAATACACTTTCCTATGGGTGAGTCTATAGCAGAAGTGATTTCTTTGGTGTTTATACAGGTATTCATCAACTTGTGCTATTGATGAGGCAGTCATGTCTTGAATAAATGACCTACACAATGAAAGATTCCATTACAAATCTTCATTAAAACATATAAAAGTAAAACAAACACTCACCTTGTTGCATATATACGTTGTTTGCGTGCTCCGCCACCTACTGAAAGAGCTCCAAAGGATGAAAATGCTCTTTTCGTATGTCTCATACCAAGTCGAGTCTCTTTCAACTGCTAGAGGTTGGCAATTAACTTTGAAATTGTGCTTTCTTTTGCTTCCATATCCTGTTCAAAATCTGCAAGTTGTGTAATTTGTAAATATATGATTGTGCTTTCTAAAGTGACCACCCTCATATGATGGAGTTGATATTGTTGGAACCAATTAGTAGCATGTGAATGTGTAGATAATTGCTTGTAGTAACCTAATAGTCCAGCTTCACCCACACCAATGAACTGAAGTAAAGTTGAGAGGTTATGGAATGTTGTATGGTAAGAAGATATTGGATTAAGAGGATATAGTGAACCATGAGTCCAAAGATCAATACTTTTTTCTCCAGCTGCACGACGTTCATTTTGAGAATTGGCATCATTGTTGCATCATGTATTTGGAGCAAACTCCCTAGGCACACACACGAACATAGATACTTGTTGATGGAGGAGCATGAGGACGTTCTATTGTGAAGTTTGTGATACATGACAACACCATCTTTGATAATGACCAGCAAAATCAAAAACAAAGATGGAAAACTGGTTGGAAGGGACTCTAAAGCATATTTTTGCTTAGAAAATGTGTTTTCTTGTATGTGTATGGGTTAAAGTGTATTTTTCCACTATGTATGGCTGAAAATGATGAAATTTGAAAAAAGTCACTTTTTGGGGGAAGCATGGTCACGAATTTGATGATGTGGCACTTAATTTTGGAGGGAGTTTGAAAATTATAACTTTTCTAAAAGAAACTTTAAAAAATGCACCCAAAAAAGTGACTTCTAACATATATATTAAAAAATAGGCCCTCTTGAATTAATATATATTGAAAATGAGACTTTTTAAAAAAACTCATTTTTTTATTCAAATACATGCATGAGTTTGATGATGTGGAAAGTAGATTCTCTTGCTCTCTCTCTAGAAGAAGAAAGAGAGTGGCCTAGTAAAGCTTAAAAAAAAGCCTACTCTAGCCTACTAAAAAGTGCCCTATTAAATGCACTTTGTCCCCTTAAAAAAGAACAGAATTAAGCTTAATCCCTAAAAATTAGGGATCCTTACAAGGCCCATTTAGGCTTCATTTTTCCCCTTATGAACTCCTCTTATCCTTTCATGGGAGTTGGTAAGATCATTCTGACTACTATTGATGGTAGTTCTTTTACATTGTCAGATGTTTTATTTGTGGCAGGGATCAAGAAGAATTTGTTATCAATCTCAGCTTTAGCTAAGATTGGCTTGATTGTGAAATTTGTTGATGACAGATGTACAGTTCATGATCTCTCAAATGGCGATGTGATTATTTCTTTTGGCATTTTATGTCATGGGTTGTATAAGCTCATAGAATATGAAAAATTTGTGAATGATTCAGCATGTGCAATACATGATTCTCAAGCTATGTCAGATGCAAAGCTTTGGCATGCACGCTTTGGTCATGTAAATTTGGCTAGTTTGCTATGCCTTCAAAAATCTGAAATGGTGTGCTCTTTGCCCAAACTTGAGGCACCTAGTAAACATGTCTATGAAGGCTGCATTTTGGGCAAAATTCAGTTTTCCTCCTTTCCAAAAGATGGTTCAGTTTGAGCTACTCCAAAATTGTGGCTTGTTCATAGTGATGTCTACGGTCCTATGCAGACACCCTCTTTTGGAAAGTATCTTTACTTTGTGACTTTCATTGATGGTTTTTCCAGGCACGCATGGGTATGTCAACTAAAAGCAAAGTCCGAAGTGTTTATGTGATTCAAACAGTTTTTAGTTTTAACTAAAAATATGTGAGCATGTAAAATGGGCACCTTCCGTTCTCATTGGGGGAGGGGGGAATATATGTCTTCTAACTTTAATGAATTTCTTGATGAACGTGGGATAAAACATTAGTGTGAAATGCCATATACACCTCAACAGAATGGAGTTGCTAAATAGAAAAATAGGTCACTCATGGAGATGGCAAGGTGTATGGTCAAGAGTCAGGCTTTACCACAAAGTTTCTGGCTTGAGGTTGTCATTTGTTTAGCATATGTACTTAAACAGGTGTCCCACTAAAGCAATGCAGTCTATCACTCCATATGAGGCTTGACATGGTCGAAAGCCACTTGTTGCTCACCTGTGTGTTTTTGGTTCTCTGGCATATGCATTAGTGCCTGAACAACAACATAAGAAATTGGATGATAAAGTAGTGAAATGTATTTTTGTTGGGTACAGTTTTGAAAGCAAAGGCTATCATCTATATCATCCATAGACTAAACGCTTTTTCGTTAGATGTGATGTTGGTTTTATGGAAGATGCTATTCAACCATTACTTTCATGTGCTAAGAAGACATATGTTAGCTCCAAAGACATGTATGATACTTTGCTACCTCTTTTTACAAGTGGGCACTCTAGTGCTGTTCCTAATGAGCGATTTCTCACCCTTTGCAGGTTTGATGTGATGATGTAGATCATTCCATTTTTTATGCAGATTTACAAGCTGCACTTGTTGATGAGAGAGCTGATATTGAGAAGGCAAAAGCTATGCAAAAATGGCTAGTAGAGACTTTGCGTGACATCAAATTAGATGCACCTCTATCATATCATACATAGTTAAGCTCTCATAGTGCCTCTTTTGCATCAGATTGCTATGCTATGGATGCCTCTAGTCTTTGTGATGAGAATGAGCCTATTTCCTTTGGTGAAGCACAAAATTCTAAAAGTTGGATGGCTGCTATGCAATCAGTATATGATGTTATCATGAAAAATGGTACCTAGTCTTTATGTGACTTGCCTCATGGCAAAAACGCCATTGGCACTAAGTGGGTATACAAGCTGAATTGTAAGCCTGATGGAAAAGTTGATAGGTGTAAGGCTAGGCTTGTTGCAACGGGTTATGTGAAGCAAAGAGGCATTGATCTTGATGAGACCTTTGCACCTACATGCCGAATGACTACTATTCATAACATCTCTACACTTATAGCTCATCATGGTTGGAATGTACATTAGTTGGGCATTAAAATTGCATTTCTAAATGATGACTTGCATGAAGAAGTGTATGTTTTTAAGCACCATGGCTTTGTGCAAAAAATGCATGAAAACGAGGTGTGTAGGTTAAAGAAAGCATTATATGGTTTAAAGCAAGCACCACATGATTGGTATGAAAAGACACATGCCTATATGATTGCACATGGTTTTGAGAACAATCCAACTGAGAGCACCTTATATGTTAATCATGCAAATGATGTGCTTCTGATTATTGTCATTCATGTTGATGACATGATGCTCATTGGTCCCCATGAGAAGCATGTTGTTGATTTTAAGGCTGATTTGCATGCCTCATTTAAGATCTCATTAGTGGGGCATTCGGTTTATGCAAGTTGATGGCGGAATAGATTCATGTCAAACAAAATATATTGAACATTATTGCAATATTTTGGCCTTGAAGATTGCAAACCTATTACCACTCCTATGGAGACAAGTTTACGATTGAGTCTTCATGATGTTGAAGATGCATTTGATGTTGTTCTCTATCAGCAAGTTGTCGGATGCTTGATTTATGCATTACTTAGCTAGATATATTGTTTGTTGTCTCAAAGATGAGCAAGTTAATGCATTGCCAAGGTGTCAAGCATTGGCAGGTGCTTAAGCGCATCTTCGCTACTTGACTGGTACCCAGCTACTTGGGTTGTTTATCCCAAGGGGGATCACTACTACTAGATTTGCATGCTTTTTTTGACTCTGACTAGGGTGGAAGCTATGACACTCATGTATCCACTAGTGGCACTTCATGCTTGGTAGCTCATGTATATCTTGGAGCAAGAACTAGCCTACTGTGGCCACTTCCAATTGTGCGGTTGATTATAGGACAACTTTCATAGCGACTTTCGAGTGTGTGTGGCTCAGATGCCTTATGGCTGATTTGGGTGTTGATCACTCTTCTACCACCACCATCTTCACTGATAGTCAAAGCGCATTGGCAATTGCAAGGAACCTTATGTTCCATGCTCGCACTAAGCACCTTGAGATGCATTATCATTATGTCAGGGAGAGGTTCTCTACTAGGGAGCTTAGCTTGGCATATGTGCCCATGCACGAGAACATGCAGACCTTTTCATGAAGGCTCTACCTAGGGAGAATTTTGAAGCTTTTTTCAAAGCTTTGGGCTTACTTCCTTTTGTGGATTGATTCCATATAGCTTGGAACTTCCTTATACATGAGCGCCAGCTCCTTGCTCACCGCATCACTCCCAGGGGGGATTTGTTGATATATTTAGGTAGTGATGTGTGTGAACACACTAGGACCACTAGGGCACTCTTTATACATTATAGTGGTAATACATTTAGTATTGTGTGTTGTGCTCCAAGATTCTTCTTCTTCTTTGTGCTGTTCGTGTGCTTTTGCGGACCTCAAATGCCAATAGTCTTCACTCCCAAATCCAAGTATAATGCCTTAATACACATAGATTCGTGAGTTGAATTTTCCAAGCTTTTATATTCAGCCTCTATAGATGAAAGAGAAAAAGTTTGTTGCTTCTAAGATGACCATAATATGAGCTTTTTACCTGCAAGTTTAAGATAACAAGAAGTACTCCTTTTTGTAATTTTATGATCCTACCCAATCTGCATAAGAGAATAGCTTTATATCTACATAAGATGTGTAAGGGTAGAATAGGCCTTCATTTATTATTCCTTTCAGATATTTGAGAGTCTTCTTAGCTACTGTGGTTTCCTAGGTTTATGCATGAATTGGCTCAAAACACTTACACTATAACATATGCCTACACTACTGAGTGTGGCATAGTTTAAATTTCCCACCAATCTTTCATGGCTTGATACATCTTCAATTAGATTACTTTCATGAGCACTAAACTTTGATTTTACCTCCCTGTGTGTACCTATAACCTTAGAATTCTCCATTTTGAAATTTTGTAGCATGTCCCTAATACATTTCTTGTAAGTGACATACATATCCTTCTCTCAATACACCATTTCCAATCCAAGGAATCAAGTGAGCTTCCCTAAGTCACTAATCTTGAACTCCTCCTTCATTTGTAGCTTGATCTTTTGAATACCTTCAACATCATTGCCTATGAGTTTGATGACATCTACATTAAAGACAAATTTATATGACTTCTCCATCTAATTTTTTGATAAAGAGTGAAGGATATGCTTTTCTCACTATAAACCATTTGTCTTGTAAGTAAGTCACATGTTTATGATTCCAAGCTGTTCGAGCTTGCTTTATCCCATATAAGGACTTCCTTAACTTACATACATCATCACAACAAGGTGAGTCTTCAATCCCAATGGGTTAAAGCATGTATACCTCGAGATATCCATCCATTGATAAATGCATTTTTCACATTAATTTGATAGATCTTTGAATTTTTGTGAGTTGTAATGCTCATAAGCACTCTGATTGTTGGCATCTTTGTCACAAGAGAGAAGGTCTCCTCATAGTCAATTGATTGCCAAATTACCACAAATCCAACAAGCTCTGCTATTTTGTTTATTCTTTCCACCTCTTCCGCTAGTTCCATTTCCTTTACCTCTAATGAAGTTAGCTTGATTCGAGGTGCCTTCTTCTTCATTTGATTGTTTCTTGCCTTTATCATTTTTCTTCTTTTCCTTTGATTAGATAACTTGTCCTACACTTTTCTCATTCTCACCTTTAATATCCTATTCAAATGCTAGCATGTTTCCTAACAATTGATTTAGATATGGAGTGAAATGATCTAATGATAATTCAGTTGATAATATGAAAAGCTTCTACCTTTCATATCTTGTTAGCGCTGTAAGGATTTGTCTTACCATTTTATACTCTTGAATGTCTTCATCAACTACACCTTAGCAATCTGCAATGCCTTTCATCTTTGTTACATAATCAGAAAGTGATTGTGAAGCTTTCTTCTTGAAGGTTGTGAGTTGTGCCCATAGTGAGGCCTTAGTGGACTTGGTTGTATTTTGGAAATGTTCCTCCAAAGCATTCCAAATATCAATTGCACTTTCTAGCCCTCTGATGTGAGGCAATAGATAATCATTTATTGCCATGTATATAATGCTCCTTGCTTGAGGATCCTTCTTCATCCAAACTTTTAAATCTACAAGTTCTTCCCTAGTTGAAAGACAATAATCTTTAAACTTTGGCTTTTCTTCTTCTCCTATGATGTATTCCATCAAATCCTTGCCCATAAGATGAGCTTTCATTCTCATAGACCATGTTCGATAGTTTTCGCTATCAACCTTCTCTATTTGGATGCTTTCTCCCATCCTTCTCTTGTCTATGTTCAAGAATAAGTCTTTGGCAATTAGAACTATACCTTTCGAGTTGATTCTTTACTTCTCTTAATCCTTTTGGATGTCCTTTATGTCACTCTAAATTTGTTTTGCAAAACTTTAGACTTCCAATCCTTTCTTATGCTTTAATTTGAAAATTTGTAATAGTCGAGACTTTCTTCTTTAGTTTTTTGGCTTGATCTTCTTCTCTAGCTCTGTTACCACTAATGGAGACCTTCAAATCTCCAATTTCAAGTCTACCTATGCTTAAGAAAAATTCTATGACAAGTATGAAAAAAACTTTAACCAAATACTTCAAAAGGTTTCAAGTCCAAGACTAAAACATACTTCCTTCTTCAAATTTTGAACTTCTGTTCTTCTTCAATAGTCTGCCTGAAGTTTCAAGTTCATTACCTACAAATTTCATGGATTATGGCACTCCAAATTATACAAGAATCTTTAATGATTGTTGCACAACCTTGAGGAACAATAAACCTTTGATTAAAATGATTAATTCTCTAATTAATCACTAAGATCAAGAGTATGTTTGAAATTGATGTTCAAAAATGGCAACTTTGACATAGGCGACTTTAAACACTAATTTCTCACAAACTAAAACCATTTTACAAAATGATTTTAGCCATAGCTTGCTCACCTAGCAACTTAGATTTTGAATGCTTAAATACAAAATCTTTACACCAAGCACTGAGATCTAAGCAAAACATTGATCGATAAGATGCACCATTTTTGAGTCTGCACCTCACAAGGTTGACATATGAATGTTCCTATGAACCATGCACATAGCATTAAAGGAATTGGTTAATGAAACTTTAATGACAGCTTGATTAGCTCTTCAACTAGATCTTTGTACAAGGATTTTTGATCCACGTGATCATCCTGAGAGAAATGTGAAATAGTGTGACATCTAAATCGATAGATTTCCCTTGACGCTTTCCTTCACCTATGATAATGAACTCTCTCGATTTCTAAAGTCACAATTGACTTATATATCCACAAATTCATAAGTGGATCATGAACAATACATTTGTATTCACTTGCTTTATTAGAAATCAAACTATAATACACTAGTTAGGATCCTCTTGAAGTGAATATATGCTCAGTCATGTGTCACACCTTCTATTTATTGCTTTCTTCATTCTAAATTATATTTATATGCATCAATATTCTCCTTATCTTTTTCCATGCTCTCATAAACATCAATTTGTGATTGGTTTGCACCATCAGGATGCATGTGTTTGTATCTATGCATGCATATTCATGTGTGTGCAGACATGTGTATGCGTATGTGTTTGTGTACACATGTGCATATATGTAATGTATATGTGTATGCATGTGTACATGTCTATGTGTCTATGTGTGTGTATGTGTGCATGTGTATTAATGTATGTGTGGATGTATTGGTGCATGTGTATGCATCTTTCTATCTCTCACTTGAGTTTCTCTTTCTCACCCATTCTCTCCATCTCTCTCTCTCCCTCTCTCTCTCTAAAACCCCTCATGGGGATGCTTCTTCTTTTCTCTTGCAATAGATGCTTCTTTATCTCTTGAGAGTATGAATTTTTTTGTTTTCCATTTGCATCGATTACATGGCACTCTAGCATGATAAGCACTTTACTTGAATCAGTTAGAGCATTTTTTATTAGGGGCACTCAAGGCAGTGTCTTATGTTGCTTTATTGATTATCAATACTTGCATATGCAATACCCCCCCCCCCCCCCCCCTTTTTAATGAGCCATCACTTATGAAACATTTTTCATTGCTTAAGTAATGCTTTTGACTTTAAAAAAGGGTATTGTCACTATACCATCCTTTCCTCATAGATCTTCTTTGGTCTATAATCAAGAGAATTTGATTCTTTATTATAAACTATGTACATCAAATTTACTTATGTGGCTAGCATATGTTTAATAAATCAAATTTGAAACTCACTCTTCTTTATCCAGACTTGAAGTAGCAATTGTAAAAGCCGAGTAGATTTTTTCGAAAGGAAGACTAACTAGTATTTTTTCCATATCATTTTTACAATGATGTGATTGTGATAACTGTTGGAGCAAGTCTATGACAAGCCTAAGTATTGGCTTGAGTCCCACAAAGTCATAGAAGAAGCCTTAAAATGAAGACAATGTAAAGTTCACTTGTGAACTACCTCTTGTAACTTTTGAAGAGTTTACTTAATGTAAAAGTGAAAGAATCTTAAGTGGTTGAGTCCACTTGATCAAGAATGGAAAGAGGAGCCACGAATTCGTGATTTGTGGTAGGTAGAGAATCAAATCAATCATTGATTTATTGGAGAGTGATTGAGGGAAGTTAGCCTCCCAAACTCAACTATAAATAGATGGCAGTTTTAGTCGTGGTTAGAGAGACCTATGTGAAGACCTCCAAGAGCTGAGCTTTATGCCATATCAAGGTGTGATTACAAGGCACACATATGTATCAGTAAGTCATTGTATTGTACAAGCAATATACTTTCATTTTCATGATCATTTGGGTTCATATTTCCATGTTCTTGTGAAGTGTACTACTCACTGCCATTACTCTCAGTTTTCTCAGTCAGATTGCAGAGATGGTTTCTCTGAGCTTGGTGCATAATTTTCCGTGATTTGACTTGTTAAAGTTAGCTCTATAAGTCTACTATATGCTCACAAATTTTCATGTCATTTGGATGTTGCAATCTTCAGTTATGTTCAGTTGAAGTCAACAATGTCTGTTCATCTTCACTTCTCTTTTAGGTACCTGACTTTTTCACTCACCTTGTCAGAGCCATTGCTCAGTGGTTACTTATCTACATTTAATGATTTAATACTTGTTGGATTTCACGTACTATCTAGTATCACCATACAAAGTTTCAAAATCATTGGATTCCTACTTTTTGAGTTATGTTCAGTTTTCTACTCATTGGTCTCAAATTGTAGCAGCCCATGAAAATCGGGATGATATCATCACTTGTTAGAACTCATTCTCAGTGTGTGGTTTATAATTTTTTATGAAATTACTCTTGAAAGTTAGCTCTTTAATTTAACTAGACCTCCCCAAGAGGAATTAAGCTAAGTACTACTGTGCTCAGAGAATTATGCAAAACCGTGGACAGGTGTATGAACCAAAGTAGCAAGTTTTTCACCTCTGAGCTAACTCCAACTTGTCTGTTTTGATCTATCTTTTTGAGAGTGATCTTCCAAGGTACATAGGGTGTCTAATACATCCATTGGCAAACTAAGAGGGCCCACCATATACTCATGGAGTTCATTTGGCTGGTGTAGACCAAGGATTTTGCAACACCTCTTCATCTTGAAGCACATACCTATCCATCTCTTCACAGTGGTATTAGAGCAAGGTTGGACAACATGGCAGATGGATTTCCTTCATCAATTGACAAATTGGACAGAGGTAACTACTCCGCTTGGTCATTAAGAATGGAAGCTTATCTCTAAGGTAGAAGTTTATATGGTTATGTGGCTGGAGATGAAGTTATGCCAAGTTGTAGGAACAAAAGTCAACCAACACAAGAAGAGCAAGAAAGATTGAGCACATGGTGCTCCAAGGATGCACTTGCAAGGTCTTATCTCCTCAACTCTATCTCAGATTTTTTGTTTCCTCACATTAGAAGTTGTAAGACATCTCAAGAAGTGTGGGATGCACTTGAAGCCTTCTTCCCTTCAAGTACTAAAGCTAGGAAGCATCAACTATGGCTGGATTTCACAACTTTCAAGAAGGCTCCCAAACAAAATGTGACTGATTTTGTCACAAAGCTCAAGGACATAGCAGATGAGTTGGGAAGCATTGGAGAGGTAATAGATGAAGAGCAAATTGTAAGGCAGGTCATCAATGGCTTGAAGGCAGATGACAAGTGGGAAGCATTCACCAGAGCTATGGATTTGTACATGTACATGCATGTACCTGATTTCAATACACTCATTGGACAACTACTTACCCAAGAGGCAAAGCTTATCAAAAATGGAGAAAGCTCTAAAGGTAATCAGTCTTCAGCTTTATACACTGATAAAAGCAAGTCCAAAGATAACAAAGGAAAGGCAAAGAAAGTGGGTGATGAAGCAGGTACATATCAAGCTAACTATGCAGGTAGAGGAAGACATGGCATAGGTAGAGGAAGAGGAGGTAGACAAGGCAGGGGGAGATCCCAAGTCTCCAACTCATGTTCTATTTGTGGATTAACTAATCATACAATTGAAAATTGCTTTAGGAATTCCAGGAATCAAAGAGGCAAAGGATACAATAGAGGAAGTTATGGCTACTCAAGAGGAAGGCTCAACAATTATCATGGCATCTACAACAACTACAATCATTCAAACTATCAAGGAGGCTACAAAGGAAGGAGAGACTACAATAACTACACAGAAGACTCAAACAAAGAGGATTCTTTATTGATCATGAACATGGCTATGCCACAAGGTAAATCTTATGAGCATGTTTTCTACATAGAATCAGGTTGTTCAAATCATGTGGCAGGAAATGTGGCACTCCTATCAGATTTAGAAGATCCAAGGAATAAGCATGAGGTACAAACAGGAGATGATACAAAACATCATGTGGAGAAAATAGGCAATGTCAAAGCACTTGATGGAAACATCAACCTACTCAGTAAGGTACTCTATGTCCCTACCATTACAAAGAATTTGATAAGTGTTGGGCAGATAGTAGAGAAAGGGTTGCAAGTCAGGTTCACAAAAGCAGGAGCATTTGTTGAAGATCCAAGTCAAGGATTCAGAAAAATTGCAAAAGGTGAAAAGACAGGTAGATTGTTCACATTTGAATTACAGGACACTAGAAACATTGCTCTCTTTAATTATGGTAGTCAGACACTCACAGAATTGGAAGTATGGCACAAAAGGTTAGCACATATTGGTGAAAGTTCATTAAAGCAAATCTGCAGGGACCAAAGTGTACTTGGACTCCCTAATTTGTTAAAACAACATATGATTTATAAGTGTAGTGCATGTCAATTTGGAAAGTCTCACAAGTTACCATTCATGAAGAAAGGTTATATGCATGGAGATCTCTTGGAGTTGGTTCATACAGATGTATGGGGACCTAGCAAGGAAGCTTCAATATCTGGATCAAGGTATTATGTCTCCTTTATTGATGATTGCAGCAGATGGACTATCCTATTCTTTATGAAACACAAAGATGAAGTTTTTTCATTTTTCAAAAGATATTTGGCTCTTGTGGAGAATCAAACAAGTAAATCACTAAAAAGGTTAAGGTCAGATGGAGGGGGAGAATACTTCTCCCATGAGTTTGATTCTTTTCTTCAAGAAAGAGGAATCAAAAGAGAGGTAACTACAAGGTACACTCCTGAGCAAAATGGAGTGGCAGAAAGGAGGAATAGGACAATTAATGAAGTTGCAAGGTCTATGTTAAATGAAAAGCATTTACCTAATTACTTATGGGCTGAGGCTGTATCTACAGCCACTTACTTGATTAACAGGTTGCCTTCAAAATCCCTTGATGGGATGACTCCATATGAGGCTTGGAATTGAAGAAGACCAAGCTTAGATCATTGTAAAATTTTTGGATGTATTGCTTTTGCTCATGTTCCTTCACAGGTTAGAGGCAAGATGGATCCAAAGGCAGAAAGGTGTGTATTTATTGGATATGACAACAATCAAAAGGGCTATAGGTTATACAACCCTACCAACAAAGGATTTTAATTCTTGGTAAGCAGAGATGTAGTTTTTGATGAAAACAATTCATGGTATGAAGATTCATGCAGGAAGGTCAATTTACCATACAATCTTGAAGAAGATTTTCCAAAGCTTGGTAGAGAACAACCAAAGATTGAAGAACAAGACACCTCGGAGGATGATGAAGAATCTCAAATGGAAAAGATCAAAGCATGGAAGTCTAAAGGTAAAGCAAAATTGCAGGAACTTGGACATGAGGAAAAATCATCACATCATGGCCTAAGAAGATCTATGAGGGAAAAGAAAAAACCAGAAAGGTATGGGTTTGACACCTCATTAGTAACTAAACATTCTATCTACATAGCACAGGACATAAACCAAGAGGAGCCATCATCCTTTGAAAAGGCCAAAGCAAAAACAGAATGGAAGCATGCAATGAAGGAAGAGATTGAAGCACTTGAAGAAAACAACACTTGGGATTTGGTGCCCAAGACTTCATCCATGAAGGTAATAGGCTCAAGATGGGTCTATAAACTCAAGAAGAATTTTGATGGTTCCATTAACAGGTATAAGGCAAGGCTTGTAGCAAAAGGCTTTGCACAAACTCAGTGAATTGATTATGAGGAGACTTTCTCTCCTGTGGCAAAGATGCCTACTATTAGGGTTTTGCTTAGTATTGCCTCTTCCAAGAATTTGAAGATACTTCAACTAGATGTAAAGAAAGCATTCTTGAATGGTTGGATAATAGAAGAGGTATATATGGCACAACCACCTGGTTTTGAGAATCAAGTTTATCCTGATTATGTGTGTAAACTTAACAAGGCATTGTATGGTCCCAAGCAAGCTCCAAGGGCTTGGAATTTTAGGCTTGTTTCATTCTTGCAGGACAAAGGCTTTCAACCAAGCAAGGCAGATGCTTCAGTCTTTATCAAAAAGAGGAATTCTGAGGTCATCTACCTATGTGTATATGTAGATGATATTATATTGACAGGAAATGATGCAGATGGTATGAAGAAGATCAAAGATTAGATGAGAGAAGAGTTCAAGATAAGTGATTTGGGTTCACTTACCTACTTCCTAGGTTTGGAAGTTATCTACAAAGATCATGGTTTGTTTCTTACTCAAAGAAGGTACATTAAGGACATGCTGGCAAAATTCAAGATGCAAGATTGTAAGATTGCAGGTGCTCCAATGGAGGTCAATCACAAATTGAGCTCACATGAAGGTGAACTCATAGAGGACATCATATCATATCAAAGTCTAGTGGGTAGTCTCAACTATGCCACATTGACAAGAGTAGATATATGTTACAGTGTGAGTGTGCTAAGTCAATTTATGCACACACCAAGGAAACCACATATGGATGCTGCCAAAAGGACTCTCAAGTATCTCAAAGGAACCATAAATGAAGGACTTTATTATCCTTATGCATCTGATTTAGGTTTGAAGCTATTTTCTGATGCAGATTGGGCGTCGAAGAAGGAAGATAAAGATGAGAAGAAATCAAAAAAGCAGAAATTGTTTTGCAAGTACTGCAAAGGGAATGATCATATCATAAAGAACTGTCCAAAACTGGATGCTAAAGAGGCGAAGAAGAAAGAGGTTGGAATGGTTGTCGCAGAGGCCTCTACACCAAAAACAGAGTCTGCTAATCTTGTGTAGGAAGAAGAATGGGTGTTTACTACTGTCTGCAGTTTCGACCCATCTTCTCATGAGCAGTGCATGTCTACAATAGACTCAGATGTTTGGTATTTTGACAATGGGGCGACCAAACATATTACCTTGCATCACAATTTCTTCTCTTCACTCGAGCTTGCCCCTATAGGGAATACTATTACATGCGCCAACAACTCCTCTTATCCTGTTATGGGAGTTGGTAAGATCATTTTGACTACTGTTGATGGTAGTTCTTTCACTTTGGCAGATGCTTTATTTGTGGTAGGGATCAAGAAGAACCTGTTATCAATTTTTGCATTAGCCAAGATTATCTTGGCTGTGAAATTTGTTGATGACAGGTGTACAGTTCCTGATCTATCAAATGGCGATATGATTATTGCTTCTGGCATTTTATGTCATGGGTTGTATAAGCTCATAGACTATGAAAGATCTCTGAATGATTTGGCATGTGCAGTACATGATTCTCAGGCTATGTCAGATGCAAAGCTTTGGCATGCATGCTTTGGTCATTTGAATTTTGCTAGTTTGCTACGCCTGCAAAAATTTGAAATGGTGTCCTCTTTGCCCAAATTTGAGGCACCCGGAAAACATGTTTGTGAAGGTTGTATTTTGGGAAAAATGTAGCATTCCTTCTTTCCAAAATATGGTTCAGTTTGGTCTACTCAGAAATTGCAGCTTGTACATAGTGATGTCTGTGGTCCTATGCAGACACCTTCTTTTGGAAATTATCTTTACTTCGTGTCTTTCATCGATGATTTTTCTAGACATGCATGGGTATATCCATTGAAGGAAAAGTCCAAAGTATTCATGTGCTTCAAACAGTTTTTGGTTTTGGCTGAAGATTTGTCAGCATGTAAAATGGACACCCTCCATTTTGATCGAGGAGGGAAATATATGTCTTTTGATTTTAATGCATTTATGGATGAACGTGGGATAAAACACAAGTGTACAGTGCCATATACACCTCAGTAGAATGGAGTTGCTGAATGAAAGAACAGGTCATTCATGGAGATGGCAAGGTGTATGGTCAAGAGTCATGCTTTACCACATAGTATTTGGCTTGAGGCTATTATGTGTGCAGCATATGTACTTAATAGGTGTCCCACTAAAGCACTGCACTCTATCACTCCATATGAGGATTGACATGATTGAAAGCCATCTGTTGCACATCTACATGTTTTTGGTTGTTTGGCATATGCATTAGTGCCTGAACAATGTCATAGTAAATTGGATGATAAAGCAGTAAAATGTATTTTTGTTGGGTACAATTCTGAAAGTAAAGGTTATCATTTGTATCATCCATAGACTAAACGCATTTTGGTTAGCCGTGATGTTGTTTTTGTGGAAGATGCTATTCAGCCATTGCTTTCATGTACTAAGGAGATATCTGTTAGCTACAAAGACATGTATGATACTTTGCTGCCTCCTTTTATAGGTGGATAGTCTAGTGCTGGTCCCAATGAGGCAACTTCTCAGCCTTTGCAAGTTTCATGTGATGATGTAGACCATTCCATTTCTTATGCAGATTTAGATGATGCACTAGTTGATGAGAGAGCTGATATTGAGTAGGCAAAAAATATGCCAAAATGGCTCGTGCAGGCTTTGCGTGAGAGCAAATTAGATGCACCTCTATCATATCGTACTCGTTCAGGCTCTCATATTGCCTCTTTTGCATTAGATTTCTATGCTATGGCTGCATCTAGTCTCTGTGATGAGAATGAGCCTGTTTCATTTGATGAACCACAAAATTCAGAAAATTGGATGGCCGCTTTGCAATCTGAATATGATGCTATAATGAAGAATGGTACTTGGTCTTTATGTGATGCCTCCTGGCAAGAAGGCCATTGGGACTAATTGGGTATATAAGCTGAAGCATAAGCGTGATGGTACAGTTGACAGGTATGAGGTTAGGCTTGTTGCAAAGGGTTATGTAGTGGAAAGAGGCATTGATTTTGATGAGACCTTTGCACCTACATGTCGTATGACTACTGTTCAGAACATCTGTGCACTTGCAGCCCATCATGGTTGGAATGTACATCAGCTGGACATAAAAAGAGCATTTCTAAATGGTGACTTCCATGAAGAAGTGTATGTTTTTAGCCCCATGGCTTTGTGCAAAAAGGGCATGAAAACTAGGTTTGCAGGTTAAAAAAGGAATTATATGGTTTAAAGCAAGCACCACGTGCTTGGTATGAGAAGATACATGCCTATCTGATTGCACATGGTTTTGAGAACAGTCCAACTGAAAGCACCTTATATGTTAAGCGTGCTAATGATGTGCTTATGATCATTGTTGTCTATGTTGATGACATGCTACTCACTAGTACTATTAACAAGTAAATTTTTTATTTTAAGGCTGATATGCATGCCTCATTTGAGATGTTTGATTTGGGGCATTTGCATCATAATTTGGGCATTCAATTTATCCATGTTAATGATGGAAAGCTTTTTGTCAAACAAAATATATTGACACATTATTGCAACGTTTTGGCGTTGAAGACTGTAAACCTAGTGCTACTCCTATGGAAATAGGTTTATGACTAAGTCTTCATGAAACTGGAGATGCATTTGATGTTGTTCTCTATTAGCAGGCTATTGGATGCTTGATTTACCTATGCATTACTCGGCCAGATATTCAGTTTGTTGTCTCACAAATGAGCAGGTTTATGCATTGTCTAGGAGTCAAGCATTGGGAGGCACTTAAGCGCATCTTTCGCTACTTGGGTGGTACTCGACTACTTGGGTTGTTTTATCCCAAGGGGGGATCACTACTACTAGATTTGCATGCTTTTTCTGACTCTAATTGGGTTGGTTGCTATGACACTCGTGTGTCCACTAGTGACTTTTGCTTCATTGTTGGTAGCTCATGTATATCTTGGGTGAGCAAGAAGCAGCCTACTGTGGCCACTTCCAGTTGCGAGACTGAGTATAGGGCAGCTTTCACAGCGACTCTTGAGTGTGTGTGGCTCAGATGCCTTATGGCTGATTTGGGTTGGTTAGTCTTCTGCCACCACCATCTTCACTCACAGTCAGAGTGCATTGGCAGTTCGAAGAACCTTGTGTTCCATGCTCGCACTAAGCACATTGAGGAGCATTATGATTATGTCATGGAGAGGTTCTTTGTTGGGGAGATCAGCTTGGCATATGTGCCCACACAGGAGAACATTGTAGAACTTTTCATGAAGGCTCTACCTAGCGAGAAGTTTGAGGCTTTCCACAAAGCTTTGGGCTTACTTCCTTTTGTGGAGTGATTTCCATATAGCTTGGCACTTCCTTATACATGAGTGCCAGCTCCTTGTTCACCGCATCACTCCCAGGGGGGATTTGTTGATATATTTAGGTAGTGATATGTGTGAACACTCTAGGACCACTGGGGCACTTTTTTCCAACTTTAGGAGGTTTTATCCCCTGGCTTGTATATACGCCTATTACCATAAAGGGCTACTTATCTTTGTACATTCTCTTTTAATACATTCAGTATTGTGTGTTCTGCTCCAAGCTTCTTCTCCTTCCTTGTGCTATTCGCATGCTTCTGCAGACGTCTATCTCCAACAATCATCAATTGAGGTTTTCTCTATCTTCTTTATACCTGCCATGTCTTTGAGTCTCTATAGCTTTGGTCCATCCAAGCTTTTGGTTAGCATATCTGCAATATGATCTTTTGTTGAAGTATGTATGACTTCAATCTCCTTATCAATCACCTTCTCTCTTAAGAAGTGATACTCAATCTCAATATGTTTAGTCCTAACATGAAAACATGATTAGCAACTAGATACAATGAACTCATATTATCTCCATGAATAGTAGGTGTACTCTGAATGATGTCAAAACTCTTCATGAGAGACTTCAACCATATTACTTCCTTTGCAACCTTAACCATACGTTTATACTCTACTTCTATAGATGATAAAGAAACTATGTGTTGCTTCTTAGAACACCAAGAGATTAACTTATCTCCTACATAACACAAGTATCCATATGTTGATCTCCTATCATCCGGATTCCCTTCCCAATCTGTATCACTATATATCTTGATGTTTGTGTCTGATGTAAAACCATAATACAAACCTTCCTTTAGTGTACCCTTAATGTACCTCAACACTCTTTTTCTTGCAACCGAATGTTCTTTCCGATGACAATGCATGAATTGAGACAACACTCCAACTGCATATGTCAAATCAGGCCTAGTTAATGTAGCATAGATTAGACTACTAACCAAGCTTGGATATAGCTTCATATCCTTGAATTCTTCTCCTCCATACTTGCTCAATTTGTGATTCACGTCCATTGGACTAGGTGCTACCCTGCAATCTTCCATTTTAAACTTTATCAACAAGTTCTTCAAATATTTTTCTTGAGTCACATACACTCCATGTTGAGTATATGAGATCTCCATCCCCAAGAAATATGAAAAGTCTCCCAACTCACTAATCTTGAACTCTTTCTCCATTTGTTTCTTGAGGCTTTGTATGCCCTTCTCATCTGTACATGTAAGAATTATGTCATCAACATATATGCACATGTAAATGAACCCATCATCACTTGCTTTAACAAGCAAGCTACTATCAGCTTTAGATACTTGGAAACCAAGTTCCTTCAAGAAATTCACAAGTCTATAGTTCCATGCCCTTGGGGCCTGGTTCAAACCATACAAAGCTCTCTTGAGCTTACATACATATTCTGAATACCTTTTATCTCTGAACCCTTATGGTTGCTCCATGAAAACATCATCTGAAATATAACCATTAAGAAAAGCATTCTTCACATCTAATTGACAATCTCCAACCTTTACATCCAGCAATGGCTATGAGTGTCCTGATGGTTGTCATCTTTGCCACAAGACTATAGGTCTCATCATAATCTATCCCATATGTATGAGCATACCCTTTCACAACAAGTCGAGCTTTATACCTAGACACACTTCCATCTGCATACCTCTTTGTCTTGTAGACCCATTTACATCCAATGATCTTCTGACTTTTTGGTTTAGGAACCAAATACCATGTCTCATTCTCCATCAATGCATCATACTCTTGGTGCATAGCATTTTCCAAATTTTCCTTACCTTTTATCTCTTCATATGTAGAAGGGTCTTCATGTGCTTTCACCATGTAAGCATAATCTTTAGTAGTCAAAAAAGAAGTGTCATAGCTATACCTTGTAGGTTTCCCACAAATTATTTGGACAATTTTTCTCCTTCATCATTGATCTTGCAAACTCAACAAGAGTTCTATTTCTCCTTTCTGCTACACCATCTTTTTTAGGAGAGTACTTGCAAGTAACTTCCCTTTTTATACCTGCATTCCATAAGTAGTCACTGAACTCATTAGAAAAATACTCCCCTCCTCCATCTAACCTTAGTCTCTTCAACTTTTGACCTATGATTCTTTTTGGATACACATGATAATGTTTAAATGTATTAAATGCCTTTGATTTATCTTTGATCACATATATAGTGATCCACCTGGTAGCATCATCAACATAAATTTTATAATATCTTGAACCATTTATACTGAAATCCTTTGATGGTCCACTCAAGCTTCTTTGAATACATGAAACCACACTTAGAATATGATTGCTTATGAGCCTTACCTAATTGACATGCCTCACATTTGTATGTCATATGTTGACCTGCAACATCAGGCAATCCAAGCACTAAACCATTGTTAACCATATCCTTAATACCTCTTTCATTGAAATGTCCAAGTCTTTTATGCCAAAGATCTAACTCGGAGATCTTATGTCCTTCATAAGTAAACAAGGCATGACCAACATTACCTTGAATCTTCAATGTGAAGAGTCTTCCTTCTTTCTTTCCTGAAACAACTTGTTTATACCCATTGCTAGAGTCTTCCACAAAAACTCCATCATTAGTGAACCTTACTTCATAAACTTTTTCAACAATTTGCCCTACACTTATTAGATTCTTTGGAATTGTATGAACATACAAGACCTTACTTAGAAGAATACTTCCATCCTTGGCCTTCACTAGTCCAATTGAATTCACATTGTGCTTTGTATTATCACCTATTTCAACTACATGATTAGTTACCTTATTCTCCAAATTATTCATCAATTCTATATTACCACTCAGGTGATTGCTACACCCTAAGTCAATGTAGAAGACTCTTTGGTTCTTCACATTGTCTTTCAGAAGCTGCATTCATAATCAAAGTTGAATCCTCCTTCTGATCTGAATCATAATTGTAGTAGGTATTGTTGTAGGATTGACTTTGGAATCCTCTACCTACATTTCTTCCAAAGTAACCTCTACTACCTCTTTCTCTGAAATTACCTCTTTGGTTTCTACCACCTCTTCCTCTTGAATAAAATTCTAACTATACCCTCCATTATTTAAATGGATTGAGAAGCTTTCTTTTTAAATGTAGTGAGTTCTTCCCATAAGGATGCCTTCCTTGACTTTGTAGTATTTTGGAAATGCTCCTCCAAAGCATTCCATATGTCACTTGCACTTTCAAGTCCTCTAATATGAGGTAGCAAGTATTCATTGACTCCCATGTAGATAATGCTCCTTGCTTGAGTATCATTCTTCATCCAAGTCATCAAATATGAGAGTTCATCCCTAGTTGGAACACCAGGATCTCTAAATTATGCTTTTCTTCTTCACCTATGATATAACCTATCAAATCCTTGCTCATGAGATGAGCTTCCATCCTCATTGCCCAAGTTGGATAGTTTTCTCTATCGAGTTTCTCTATCTCAAGAGAATCTCCCATCCTTTCTTCACCTGTGTATTAAATTCTTCAAGTTTTATGAGGAATAAGTGTACCATTACTTTGAATGAAGTTCCTTTTGATCTTCTTTATAGCTTCAGGTCTCCTTCTTAAGCTTTCCCTTTAAGCTTTCACCTTTTGTACCTTCAAATGTTGGTTTATGTATGACTGTAGTAGTCAAGGTCCTCCTTTGATGATTCCTACTCTGATACCACTGATGGAGAGTGTTAATCTCCAAAAGAACAATCTATCCTTGATGTTAAAACACTTCTATATCAAGAATAAATCAAAACCTTAATCAATTTTGGAAGATCAATTCCAAACTATCAAAACTTGCACTAACTATGAAGAGAGTCACTACTCAAAAAAGTCTGCTGGAGATAGCTCAAATGTGTAAAGCTTTCAATGAAACTTTGTATCAGATGTCCCCTAATGTTTTTGCACCTTCTCAAAGTAAAATCTTCTCAAAATATTTAGTAGATCTTGAGAAATGATCCAAACAATCTACCTATGTCAGAAACTGTCCTCCTGTATAGTCGACTTTGACACCTGCAACTTCTAATGCATGGTTCTCCCAAATTACAACCCGTTTAATAAAATGCTTTTAGCCATAGGTAGCTTACCTTTCACCTTAAAGAATGAGTGCTTGCTGGCTCAAAACCTTACACTCTGGAAGGAGAATTGAACAAAACATTAGTATCAAATTTGCGCCTCTTACAAACTTCACTTCTTCACATTTACACATGTAAATGTTCCTACTCTCAGTTCTCTTAGCCTAATCACAATTAGGATCTGAAACTTTTACAAACATCAATCAGCTATAGACTTAGACTTGTAAAAAATCATTTCACAAAAGATTAAACACAAAAGGAGTACTCAACAGAAGATCGGTCTTCTTCTCTAAAAATGTTTACATCTGAATGATGAGAGAGATCTTCTTCATTTCTAAAGTATCTAATGGCTCTTACAACATCTAATTCATCACATCTCATGCTCTCGCATACTCGCCCCAACTTTCTACTTGTATATATAGGCATATATGTACAATCTCATGACCATAACAAAAGGTATAATTGAGCTAACTACAAGTTTAACATACACATGTATACAAGTCTTCATTTTCTGAATATGCACTATCTTCAAAATTCATTTGTTGATCTTTTCTTCATCTTTTGACTTCAAGTCTTTATCTCAAACATCAATTGATGGTTTTCATGCACCAACAAGAACAACATGCTTTGAGATTCAGAATGACAAATTTCTTGATGGGAAAAGGCTATTGAAAGTACATTCAAGGGGAGAATGAAAATGCTCCATAGCTACTAGAGAGGAATCAGACTGTAGATAAGTCAAGAGCATATGAGGAATGGAATCAAAGAGCACAAAAGGTAATGTATTGGCTATCTGTTAGCATACATGATAAGGCTGCACGAGACAAACTATGAGAGTATGGAAGCTCAAGAGGAGTCAGAACAGGAATAGCTTGAGAAGGTCATTACCCCTACTGTAAAGCTAAAAAGACTCAATAAGAAACATCCCAAAAGTCAAGAGAGAGGTCTACAAGGAAGAAGGCACCCCGACAAAGGTATACAAATGGTTCTTTCATGGCAAAGCACTATGCATACATGATGAATGTCATTGCAGATTAAGAGCCAGATTCTTATGAGGAGGCAAAGAACAAACCAGAGTGGAGGAAGAGTATGTATGAAGAGTGCAAAGCTCTTAAGGGAACAACATTTGGGAACTAGTACCCAAGAAGGAAGGCATAAAGATATTCAAAAATAGGTGGGTGTACAAGACCAACAGCAATGCAGATGGAAGCTTGGCAATGTAAAAGGCTGGACTAGTAGCCAAGGGCTTCACATAGACACGATCGGTAGATTATGAGGAGAATTTTGGCCCTATAGAAAACAACGCTACCATTGGATCTCTCATAGCCCTATGTGTAGCAAGGAGGTGGCCTATCTACCAGATGGACATAAGAAATTCTTTCTTGAATGGTGAGTTACAAGTAGAGGTTTTTATGGAACCACCTCAATTGTATGTGGATCCATAGCATCCTACCTATGTTCATAGGTTGAAGAAGGCCCTGCATGGCCTAAATCAAGCCCCAAGGGCTTGGAATCAAAGGCTAGTGGAGTTCTTGAAGAGATGTGGTTTCTCTCCAAGTGATGCAGATCCATCCTTATTGGTGCAGGACAACCATCAATTGATGATTTGGACGAATATTTGAAGTCAAAGGATGGAAAAAAGATCAATATATGAGGCTTGAAGTTAATGCATGGTCAAAAGTTGAAGAATTGTATATACATATACTCTATTTTTGAAATTAGTATATAGAGACTTTGTATCTTTGATAAGTCGGGATGTAAAAATCTATATATACATGACATAGATGCATTAAGAAAAATAAGAGATCATGTATGCCATGAATTAGAAGTCATTAGAAGGCTTAGAGAATAAAAGAATGTAATATATTCATCAGATGTACCTTCTCCCATAATATAAGAAAAGTTGAAATGTTGCACCTCGATCTTTTGCTTAGTGGTCCTCCTGTGTTTATCCTCTTGAGGAATGCTTTTGTACAAGTCTAAGTCTATAATAGAGTTACTTTAGTACAATTTTTGATAATCTAACTCTAATCAGATTGAGAGAATTTTGATTAGGAACATTTACATGTGTAAATGTGGAAAGTGAAGACACAAACAGGCACAATCCCGATGGTCAATGTTTTGATGAGATCTCCCTCCACAGTGTAGAGTTTTGAGCAAACAAGCACTCATTCTTTAACTTGGAATGTAAGCTAATTGTGACTAAAAGCATTTGAATAAATGCACTCTACTTTGGGAGAATCATGGATTAGAAGTTGTAGGTGTCAAAGTCGACTACATAAAAGTGTAGTTTCAGACATGGGTACAATGTTTGAATCAAATCGCAAGATTTATTGAATCATTTGGAAAGATCTAACTTGGAGAAGGTGTGTAACATTTACGAGATACACTATATCAAGTTTCATTGAAAATATTACACATTTGATTAGCCTATGAGTTATTTCAATGTAGTAGACTTTTCAGAATAATTAGTTGCTTCAAAGTTAGTGCAAAGATTGACAATTAGGTATTATTCTTCCAAAATTGGTTGAGGTTTTGAGTTTTTCTTGATTAAGAGGTGCTCTAACATCAAGGATAACGTGTTCTTTTGGAGATTAACACTCTCCATCAATCCTTATATATGAAGAAAAAAAATGACAAGATATGTTTGATATGCATATATGTAGATGAACTCCTTAGGATAGCTGATGATGATGTAGGGATAAGAACCATCAAACAGAAGCTCGGAAGAGAGTTAAAAATCTCAAATTTAGGTGTGCTTAAGTACTTTCTTGGCATTGAGGTGATATATGGCAAGGAAGGTATCTCTCTCTCGCAAAAGAAGTATCTCGTAGATGTGTCATTTAGTTTTTGCATGACAAATGGCAAAGCAATAGCTCAACCTATGGACTCAAATGTCAAGTTAAGCAAAGACTATGGTAAGAAGCTAGAAGACCTTACGCTATAGAGGATCATTGTGGAATCATTGATCTATGCTACACTCACAAGGCTTGACTTGTGCTACATAGTTGGAGTTCTATCTTAGCTCATGCATGTAGCCATAGATACACATCTCAATCATGCAAAGATAGTGTTAAGGTATGTGAAGAGTACAGTTAATCATGGGTTGCTATACAAGTATGATGAGGAACTTCAAGTAAGGGCATGGAGTGATGTTGATTGGACAGGGAGTGCTGATGATAGAAGTTCAACTTTTGGCTATGTTTCCGTGCTAGGTACCAAAGAAATTTCATGGATGAGTTAAAAGCATCCCATAGTTGCATTGAGTTCAATAGAGGCTGAATATAGAGCTTTAGCCCTTACTACATGTGAAGCAATGTGCTTATGAAACTCTTCAAAGAACTTTGTATACAACTTGGACCAATTCCAATTAATGGAGATAACATGTCAACCCTACATCTTGCTAACAAATCACATGTATCATGCAAGGAGCAGGCACATTGAGGTGCATCACCATTATGTAAGGGAAAAGGTTGCAAGTGGGGACATTAATGTTAATTTTATAGGTATAAAGGACCCAGTTGTAGATATCATCATGAATAGATTGGATGTGACCAAGTTAAAAAAATTTTCAAAGGGATGAGCTTGCTTGATATGGACACTACCACCTTAAGCTTGAGGGGGAGTGTTGAAACTATGAACTGTGCAAGATTTAGGTCGACAAGTTGAGAAGTTGAAGAATTTTCAAAAGATGCTTGGATTATAGGACATGACATTGAGCTTGAGGGGGAGTGTTGAGATCTCAAGTTCAACATGTGATGACCTAGGATAACATGTATCACTTTTTCATTTCTCTAACATGTATAGTGGTCATGCGGGTATATGTGATAGATACTTCATTGAGATCTACTATATTTATATACTGAGAGTGATGGCACATTATTTTCCTTATGTACTGTTCTTTATATATTGTACTAGTTCTATTGTTATTTTAAGTCATTCTTGTATATTCCTTTTATCTAATAGAAGAAGAAGAAGAAGAAGAAGAAGAAGAAGATCATACTTCCTTGCCTCAATCTGCATGTGTGCACCTCTTTGAGTGTGAGGGTGTGTGAGTGAGCTCTCTTCCTTATCTCCTTCCTCGTGATAGAAAAGAGAGTTTTCACTTTACCATCACGTGAAGGGACAATCCAATATGAACCTGTGTTAAGATCCCTTCTGCATAAGATAAGGAAGCATGATCTTCAGATGATGATTCTGAAAGTCACCAATCTCTAATCACCCAGTCCAAAAATCCATTTTTATGTTGGGTAAGAGAGCTCTATGATTTTGCAAACCCCATCCCACAATCAATAGAATGGGTTGAAAATGGATCAATGGAATCTTGGGGATTAAAGGAGTAGAGATGTGCAAGTGCCCATATTGTAAATAGAGATTTAATAGCCGAGCTCAAATTTCAAGAACATGCAAAGGATCCAAACAATGTGGAAGAGGCACTCTAGGACCCTAACTAGAGGGATGCTATGCAAAAAAAGTATGATAAGATCATGAAGAATGGAACTTGGGAGCTTTTAGATCCACCCCCTAAGTGCAAATTCATTGGCTTATACGGATTTGGAAGCTAAAATATAGGGCTGATAGTACTTTGGAAAAGTATAAACCAAGAATTGTTGCAAAAGGCTACTGATATGTTGAAGGCATTACATTTTGTAAATCATTTTCCTTGAATATAATAATGACTTTTATCTCAGTATTAGTAGTGTGGCTATGAATAGACAATCATGAGTCTATCACATGGATGTCAAAACAAAATTCATGAATGGAGACCTCAAGGAGGAGGTATATGTGTCTCAACCACTAGATCTTGAATCTCCCTATTAAGAGAGCAAGGTATGTAAGCTCAAGAAGGCATTATATCAGTTGAAACAAGCCCCTTGTGCATTGTACTAGCGGATAAAAGAGTATCAATTGGATCTAGGTTTTCAAAGATGTGCTTTTGATGCAAACTTGTATATTCTCAAGAGAGGATGGAAGACAAATGTGATTGTACTCTATATACATGACCTTGTGATTATAGGAAATGATAATGCTCTACTTAAACAAACAAAAGATGCCCTAAAATGATAGAATTGGGCTTAATGCATTAGCATTTAGGCCTTGAAGTATGGCAAGAACCAAGGAAGATTTTCATCTCTCAACAAGATTATGCAAGCCAAATTTGAAGGCATTCAACATGAAGAATTGCAAGGATACTTCTACGCCTATGGAGGTCAACACAAAATTACGTATTGAAGACACTTCACCTCAAGTGGATATTGGAAGGTACATGAAATTAGTTGGAAGTCTCATCTACTTATGCAATGACACATCAGATATATCTTATGTTGTTAGAGTAGTAAGCAAGTTCTCTAATAAGCCCTACCAAACACATTGGATAGAAAGCATGTTGATACTTAGGTATGTGAAAGAAACCATTGATTATGGTATTCTCTATGAAGAAGATTCCTCTTTGGTTGGATATGTTGGTGAAAATTCCAAGCCCACACATTTGGCTTGAAGTTCATAAATACTTGAATCTCCATGGAAACCATTGCTAGAAGAACTTTATCTTTTTACTTGTAGAAGTCATTTATTTGACTTGAGAGAATATTTGTAATCACCTACCAAAAACTCGTGGAATTGTTAGTTAGAAAAGTAACTACTTCATGGAGGGAATATTTGCTAGATTGAAGGACTACTTTTAGAGAGAGCCAAAAGTTGAAACAGGAGTGTGATTAAAAATAGAAGTTTTTCATTGATCCCTCTATTTGGAAGTAGTCTATTTTGATTAAATATTTTCATACATCATTTCCAAGGTACATAGGCACTTGTATAGTATCATTGGAAAGCTAAGAGGTCCCACATATCATCTGTGAAGCTAGAAGGGGCTAGTACTAAGCAGGATTTGGTAGTACCTACTCATTTCTTGGAGTGTCCATCCATCTATCCCAATAGTGATATCAGAGCAAAGCTAAGGTAAAATGGGAGATGGTTTTCCTTCTTTCATTGATAAATTGGACAATAACAATTATCAAGCATGGTCCCTAAGGATGAAGACATACTTACAAGGAAGGAGCCTCTATGAATACATCTTAGGAGATGAGGAGATGCCCATATTCAGAAGCAAAGGACAACCTACAAGAGAGGAGCATGAAAGACGCAACACATGGTGTGCCAAGGATGCATTAGCAAGGTCCTACATACTTAACTTAATCTCTGATTTTCTTCTTCCACATATTAGGAACTGTAAGACATCCCAAGAGACTTGGGAAACATTGTCTTCTTATTTCTCTTCCAACACAAGGGCTAGGAAGAACCAATTGTGGATTGAGTTTACCACTCAAAGAAAGCAACCTAAGCAAGGTATCTCAGAGTATGTGACCAAAGTCAAAGATGTATCAGATTAGTTGGCAAGCATAGGAGAAGAAATTGAAGAGGAGTAGATTGTAAGACAAGTAATCAATGGTATTAAAGCTGATGACAAATGGGAGAGCTTCACAACTGCCATGGACTTGTACATGGACATGTAGATTCCAGACCTTATCAGAATCATGGGGCAACTATTTACCCATGAATCCAAGCTCAACAAGAATGGAGATTCATCAAGAAGTAATAGCTCTTGTGCCCTATACACTGATAAATGTAAGTCCAAAGAGAAAGGGAAGAACAAAAAGGTTGAAGATGAAGGAACTACCTCCCAAGCCAACTATGCAGGGAGAGGTACAACATCAAGAGGAAGGGGCAGAGAAGGTAAGCAAGGTAGGGGGAGACCTTATAACTCCTCACCATGCAATATTTGTGGATTATCAAATCATACTACAGATGAGTGTTTCAGGGACTTCAACAATCACAGAGGTAGAGGATATCAAATAGGTGGATATACACAATCAAGAGGAAGATTCAATCACCACCAAGGATACAACAACAACTACAACAACAACTATAACAACAACAACAACAACAACTACAACAACAACTACAACAACAACTACAATAGCAACTACCAAGAAGGCTACAAATCAAGGAAGGATTACAAAAACTACACAGAGTAGCAAGAAGATTCTCTTTTGATTATGAACATGACTTGAAAACTAGGTTTAAATGATGACCATCTCTTCTACATTGACTCAGGATGCTCAAACTATGTGGCAGGAAATGTAGCTCTTCTCTCTGACCTTGAGGAACCAAAGGGTAAGCATGAGGTACAAACATGTGATGACACCAAGCACTCAATGATTAAAGTAGGGAATTTAAGACCTTTGATGGAAAGAAGAATCTGTTGAGTAGGGTTCTATATATACCAACAATTACGAAGAACTTGATGAGTGTTGGACAAATTGTGGAAAAGGGTTTGCAGGTTAGATTCAACCAATATAGAGCATTTGTGGATGATCCCTAGCATGGGTTCAAGAGCATTGCCAAAGGAGAAAATTCAATTAGATTCTTCACTTTTGAACTTAAGGATACAAGGAATATTGCACTTTATGGTTATAAAGATCAAACATTATTAGAGCTTGAAATTTGGCATAAAAGATTAGGGCATGTTGGTGAAAGAACTTTGAAAAAATGTGTAAAGACCAATGTGTGCTTGGGATACCTCATGTATCCAAGCAACACATGATTTATAAATGTGGTGCTTGTCAGTTTGGAAAGTCTCACAGGTTACCCTTCTCAAGGAAAGGCTACATGCATGAGGACTACCTAGAGCTTGTCCATACAGATGTATGGGGACCAAGTTAGGACCCCTCAATCTCTAGATCAAGGTATTATGTATCTTTCATTGATGATTATAGTAGGTGGATTGCATTGTACTTTATGAAGCACAAAGATGAAGTATTCAGTTGCTTTAAAAAATATCTTGCACCTGTTGAAAACCAAACAGGGAGAAACATAAAGAGATTAAGGTCAGATGGAGGAGGTGAGTACTTCTCAAATGAGTTTGATATATTCCTGCAGGATAGAGGAATCAAGCGAGAAATTACCACAAGGTATACCCCTGAGCAAAATGGGGTGGCAGAGAGGAGAAGTAGATTAATTGTTGAAACAGCTAGGTCAATCTTAAATGAGAAAAAATTACCAAACTACTTGTGGGCAGAGAGTGTATCTACTGCCACTTATCTTGTAAACAAGTTTCCATCCAAATCTCTTGATGGGATGACCCCATATGAAGCATGGGATGGTAGAAGACCCTCACTTGATCATTGGAGGATCTTTGGATGTGTAGCATATGTTCATATCCCTTCTTAGATAAGAGGTAAGCTAGACCCTAAGGCAGAGAAGTGCATCTTCATAGGGTATGATCTAAATCAGAAAGGATATTGTTATGAAGGGAGTTCTTTCAAAAGAGATGGTATGAACCATCTCTTAGGCTCCATTAGAAGGGCACACACATGAGTGCCATGTGGCACTCATTTGAGATGCCACATTTGTTACTCCAATTAGGGAGTATTTAGTCAAGGGAGGTACGCGATTGGGCGGCAGTTATGAACATAGATCTCCGTGTGCGTGTATCAAGCGACCTCAGGATTTGTTGCCGAAGATGACCAAAAATGGAGGACTTCTCAGGGAGATTATTACACTTGTACCAGAGCAGGTGAACCCTTAGATCGAAGCGCTAGCAGGCCCACGAACAAAAGCAACCCACAGAGGAAGAGAATTACGGATAGCGGCCATCAACAGCAGACACGCGTGCAGGCGACCATGAGGCCACAGGCGTGAGGACTCCCCACTACTCTCCCTCCATCCTCCCTCTACAGTGAAAGCTCCCTCAACTCAACCCTTTATTTATACTTATACATGGAGCTGTTGAGCGTGCTTATGGGATAAAGGCTCTGCAGGCGGAATGGTTCAGCATTTTTTGAACTACAATTCAAGTATAGCTTGGAAAGAGAAAAAAATTCAAAGTTTTGCCTGAAATTGGGAGGATAAAACTTAGGGTGTTAATCAAGTTTTGGGCAATATATTGATGCATACATGTAATATGGGCTGTGGGGATGGGATATGGGTCATGGCTTTTCTTTGAAAAGCTTCAGTTCCTCAGTTTTGAGCTTCTCAAAGTCACTACTCCAAGAAGATTAGCATTTTCACTCCCTACTCTTGACCTACTCGGCTTCTCTGCACCATAGCTTCCTCAAACGATATCGGATTTCAAAAATTTTGGTCACGTTATGAAGCTACACTCTTAAGCTTAACTTACAGACCACTGTTGTTGGATTTGGACAAGATTTACCCCACCAAAATCTCTCTGTAGTGCTTCAGCAGGAACTAGGCGGCCACTTCCGGGCCTAGTTTTTCGTCATCCTGTGTCAAAATTCACTTTTTTCACTTGGGATACGTTCAAATTTTTAAAGTACAGGTGCTGGGATGCAGTTTTTGGACTGGCGAGGACTGTCAAATCTCAGAACTTGCTCAGTTTTACTCAGTTTTCCCGGTTGGGGCTATTCCC
Organism: Ceratopteris richardii; assembly: GCA_020310875.1. NCBI lineage: Eukaryota > Viridiplantae > Streptophyta > Polypodiopsida > Polypodiales > Pteridaceae > Ceratopteris > Ceratopteris richardii. The sequence goes on from CM035412.1 coordinate 66,427,323, forward strand.
ATGTGTTTTTGGCATTGTTTTGGATGGTTTTTGGTGTTTAGAACCTCCCCGAACCAACTAGACATTTTCAATTTTTGTTTCGGCCTGAAGAGGATTCAAAATTGACGACCTAAAGCTTCAAGGATCATTTGGATTTCGCTTTCGTAGCTCTATTTTGTAACAGGGAAGTGCTCTTGTCATATATTTCTCTTCTTCTTGCATATTTGAGCTTTACTTCCATTCATTTTCATATACTCTAGTTAGCAAACGGGGGAAGGGTAGTAAAACATGAAATCTATGTTGGGGATGTAAGGGTCATGTGACCTTACCCCCATATTCATATATATACATCATATATAGAGCATTGCCTCAAGAGAGTTCATTATGTGGGTTTCGAGGCTCCCACGCATATCCGCACGTCGTTCCTCTCTTCTCTCTCCCTCCATCTCCTCCTTCCTCCTCTTGTTCTGCACTCCAAACCCCTTCATTGGTATCAGAGCATGCTGAAGGCTTGTGTGCAAGAAGCTTCAATGGAAGCTTAGGTGAGAAAAGGTAGAAGTGCAGGTCGGCATCTCTTGATAGCTGTTCAGTATTTCGGTCATAACTCGAGCTAGAAAGCTCGGATTGATGTGTTTTAAAGTTCTGTGCGTAGCTAACATAGAGAGCTACAATTTTGCAGAAGGGCGCAGAACCTGATTCGGACTTCTGAAGTGCCGAAAATTCGAAAAACGCAAAGAATTGTAGAAGGCGAATCTACATTGAGTAGGACAGCAGGTCGGTTTTTTTGTCATAACTTGAGTTCTACAGCTCGGAATGCGATGATTCAACTTGCTGCTTGTAGCTTGGAAAGATAGCTACAACGTTGTAGAAGAACTCAGATCCAGATCCTGAGTTTTAGGTTGCCGAAATTGCAGAATACAGAGCAGTACTGTTGTAGGTGATAGTGAAATTGACAGCAGGTGCTTGTCTTAAGCATATCTTGAGCTACACACCTCCGATTGAGGTGTTCTTTATGTCGTTACGTAGCCAAGAAGCAGATCTTCAAGTTTTTTGAAGACGAAAAGTTCAGATTCAGAGGTTATCACCTCTGAAACAGCAAAACACAGAGCAGTACAATTTTGCCCAAACAACCCTAATTGCACTTGGAGGTTAAATTTGCTTTGGAACTTCTTCGAGAGAGAATTTTTGGTGTGTAAGCTCTTATTTTTAGAGCTTCAAAGCATTGTACATTTATGATCACTGTGGTAGCTCCTCCATATGAGAGTAGAGCATGATCTTGTCACGTGTTTGACATGTAAGATGACATTGTGGTATACTCTTTTTTGAGGTTTATGTCATCATGAGTTCGATCATGGATGTATAGTGGCATTGTGGTCTATAGCTTGCTTATGCCACTTGGTTATGGATTTAGCTACCAGTTGCACACAATTCTGTGAGAGTTGATTTTGGATCTTGTTTGGTACTTGTATCTTTGTTTTCTTTACAGGTACAGGATCCAGATTGGAGCCTCAGTTACACGTTTGTTTGTCACCGTTATTAGCATTTGGTCATTGATTGATATATATTTGCCAGTGTGATTCTTGGCTTATGTGGATGGTGATTCCCACATGGTTATTTTGGTTCTAGAGTACATTTTACAAAGGAGATGCTGCCGAAATTTCGACAGCTTTTATGCTAGAAGAGAACTCTAGTGGATCTTGAAGCTTGTGTGATAGCTTTGGTTCATTGTTTATCTCCATTCATTTGGACTTGGTCACATGTTATTTGTGATAGGTTGGACCATCTTGTAGGATTCATTATTGAGTGGGAGGTGCATCGCCATTGTATTGGCGTGTATTACCATTAGGTTTTTGGCACATGTAGTTGCCATTATCTTTGATTATATCAGTGACAGGTGGTGAGAGATTACTCATTGTTCTTTTCTTATTGGTTATCTTGTTTGATTGCTCAGTTTACAGGGTATACTCTGTCGAAATTTTCCCAGGATTCTTTCACATCTACTTGGTCACTTTGGAGACTTGGTGAGCAGACTTATGCTCATGGTTTTATGTGCATGCTAGATGCATGGTTATGTGACAGGTGGTTCACATGGTTTCTTCTCCATTGAGACATATGTGATATGAGTTATGCATATGGATATGCAGGTGTGATCCTATTGAGGATAGAGTATTGTTCGAGTCTCTTGTTACATTGCTAGTCTTGGATTGCCAGCATGGTGTCTTCTCGATTTGATGGCACTGACTTTTCGAGATGGAAAGCTCAGATGTGGCATACATTGGTTCGTGCAGGGTTACACATGTATGTGCATAGAGATGCACAGAGGCCTCGTGACATGCCCGACCACGTATGGATGGATATGGATGCATTGGCCAGCTCCACTATCCGATTACAGCTTGTGGATTCTATATATGAGTCTGTTATGTATGAGGAGACGAGTAGTGCATTATGGCAGAGACTACATGATATGTATGAGAGTCCATTGACTCATGTGAGACACAGATCACATCAACGACTTCGATGTTGGCATTGTGGTCATGAGGGCCATATTCGACGACGTTGCTTCAGGGGGATGCGACGACGACATCAAAGATATGCACGTGATGCAGGTCAGGTAGTGATTTCAGGAGAGTCTATGGCAGTTGATTATGCCAGTGATGGTGATATCACTTTCTCCTATGGTTCATCTCATGATTCCTCTTGCTCATTAGATAGCACACATATGGCTTGGTTGCTTGATGCATTAGCCAGTTTTCATATTACTCCACATCGTGAGTGGTTTTGTCGATTCTCAGGTGAGAGTCGTGGATGTGTGCACATGCCTGATGGTACGACATATGACATTGAGGGTGCAGGAGATATATGCCTTATGCTACCTAGTGGAGCATCACTTATACTCAGACATGTACGCTATGTGCCTTCATTCCCTATGAGCTTGATTTCAGTTAGCCAGTTACAGGAGAGCAGATATTATGCATTCCTTGGTGAGCATCATTTTCAGTTGCAATTGGGACAGCTTATGCTTGTCAGAGGTGCCAGGGTTGGGCACAGGTATCCACTACAGGTACTTCATGTGAGAGACAGTCTCGTCTCAGTGGGAGTTTAGCCTTATGTGCGATGTGAGACTCATCATGTGTCATTTTGTCTACCTACACATATGTCTATTGACATTCATGATGCACATATATGGCAGGATTCAGATGCTCAGATGGATGCATATGTAGAGCATGTTTCGTATGCTCATGATGCTTATGTAGATCAGGGTTTGGTTGATCATGTGGACGCTCTTATAGAGCACACTTTGGATGATCATTTGGACGTTTTAGAGCATGATGTGGATGCTCATGTAGAGCATTATGATGATACTCATTCGGAGTGTGATCATCAGTTTGATCTTGGTGTTGATGTTGTGCAGTTCGCTCATGTGGAGCATGATGATACACTTGGTGTGGTAGAGCAGGATAGCTCTTATGATACACAATGTATGCCAGAGCATACTAGCTCTCAGGATGCACAGCTGGATACATCCTTGGTTGCGAGCATGGCTGATTTGGATGCTGATGAGTCAGCAGTTGTGCAGTCATTCTTGGATTCGCTCATGCTAGATGTTGACACAGATATGTCAGGACATGTTGGTCTTGATGATAGTGCTTTGGATGCCTTGGATACAGGCATGGCTGACATACTTAGGTTAGCCAGGATAGCACATGTTTCATCAGCATTAGGGAGTCTGATGTACTAGTTATTATGCTCGAGACCAGACATTGCAGTTGCTATTGGAGCATTTGCACTTGGAGTTGTTAGTCGTTTGATGATTGGCACAGGCATAGACCGAGTGGGAGCTTTGCAAGAACTTCATGAGTTCTTGTATCAGTCAGATGTGAGCTCGACTCTTATCGATATGAGTCTAGAGCAGTTTGAGATGCATGGATACACCTTGTTCGAGGCGGTTGGTGTAGGCTGATCTAGTATGGGTAGAGATCCGGACTCTTCCTGTACATTAGTGTATAGTCCTACATCATTCTTTGTATGTGTTACCACTTATGGTCACATTGACCCTTAAGTGGGAGATTGTTGGGGATGTAAGGGTCATGTGACCTTACCCCCATATTCATATATATACATCATATATAGAGCATTGCCTCAAGAGAGTTCATTATGTGGGTTTCGATGCTCCCACGCATATCCGCGCGTCGTTCCTCTCTTCTCTCTCCCTCCATCTCCTCCTTCCTCCTCTTGTTCTACACTCCAAACCCCTTCAATCTAAAGGCAAACAAGTAGTTGAACATACTTCTCCATCTAAAGAGCAACTAGAGGATCCTGATTCTAGAATGGAAGAAGTAGAATTAAGGCAAGAAGTAGAAGAAAACTTAGAAGAGAAAGAGCCTTCACTGGAAGAGTATACTTATAAGGATTTGTTAGATGAGTTTGTCACTCATGACCAATTCATAGACTTGAAAGAACAAACCCTTAAATTAGAGAAAAATCTTGGTAGCATCACATCTCTTATACGGCAGCTTAAGTCTCAAATGATCTCACTTGAGACTAGTGTCACCACTTTCCTAGCTAGGAAGGAAAGAGAGACCCCTCCTATTCCTTTAGAGCTCAGTAGGAAAGATACTGCTTTTCCTAGTAAGCACAAAGGAGAGAACTCTAGGGAACCTCCCCTCCTGAAAGACTTGAAGCCACCTACTTTTAAGGGGGATGACCGAGACAGGAACAAGGATGCAATCTACACTTTTTTACAAAAGTGGCATGATCTGCATCAATTGAAGGGTACCCCACCAGAGTGCCCTGTGCTAGAGGCAAGTCTCTCCCTCGGCCCGCGTGCTTACAAGTGGTGGATGAGTCTTAAGGAGGCGAGCTCTATCCCTACTGACTGGACTCAGTTTGAGACTCTTTTTCTAAAAGAGTTTCTTCCTGAGAATGAGGAGGAGGGATGAGTGGGATAGGATTACACAAAGAGGTAGGCCTCTTTCGGTCTACCTATCCCACTATAGGGAGATTACTTTAAAACTTAAGGGCTTAGATGATTTCTAGAAGACCAGAGGGTTTGTTAGGGGCTTAGATAAAGCCATAAAGAGAGAAGTCAGAAGGAATGCACCTAAGACGTTTGAGGAGGCGATCAAGTATGCACAGATCTATGAGGACCATAACCGTCCTCAGTATACTCCTATGGAGACGGATCAGCCCCTCAAGCCTCTTAGTACAACTAAATTCAAAAAGAAGTTGCCTTTTGAGAAAAACAAAGTTTTTATTAAAAATCAAAGATCACAAGGGCCTAGGTTATCCACAGATCAGTTTGAGAGGGCCAAAAGAGAGAACCTATGTTTTAGGTGTTTGTCTCCTAGCCATTCATAGTGGAACTATCCACTCAAGAAGGGGGAAGAAAAGAAAAAGGGACCAGAGTCTAGTATGGCCCTGAAAAGGGCAAAAAAGCAGTCCACCTAGTGCAGAACCTTCCTATTCATGGTAGCTCTAGCTGCAAGGGAGTGGAGGTGATGCACAAGGATATAGAGCACACCTGTTGTTTGACCCAGTCATTGTGGTCACCGCAGTTTGGACCACATGACCTAGTTAAACTACATGGTAGTGTATATGGGACCAGGGTGCAGGTCATGATAGATGACTCTGCCACTCGTAATTTTATAAACTATGCTTTGGTCAAGAAATTAAAGATTCCCTAGCAGCCTAGTGCACATAAATACATTATATCTATGATGCAAGGGCAAGATAAAAGGATATGGGATACTGTGGTATCCAATTTAGGAAGAGACCTTGTGTTAGGAAGAGAGTGGCTATGGGGGTTGGGAGATACACTTAAACACAACTATTAAAACAACACACTTGAATTTGAAAAGAATGGAAGTAAAGTTTGTATTCAGGGAGAGAGAGATGTATCTAGTGCACCTCTCATTTCATCACTAGAGTTGTATAGTCTTTGTTATTCTCAGCATGTACATCACATGTTTTTATTGTATAGTCATGATATTTAGCATTGTACAGATAGCTCATCTGATGTATATTTTCATGCTAGGAATGTAAATATGAACAACACTTTCTATTATTCTTTCTTGCAAGAGTGTGTGGTTAAAAGTTTTAAGGATCTTATGTTTAAGTATAGAGGTGTTTTTCCCACAAACTTACCTAGAGGGCTACCACCTAAGAGAGGGGACATGACCATGCCATTGAGGTTCTTACTAACACTAGCCCTATTTGCGGACAACCTTATAGGCTTAGTGTTTCTCAGCATGAGGAGGTTGAGAGGCAATTGCAAGATTATTTAGATAAGGGCTTCATTAAACCTAGTAACTCACCTTGGGCATCGCCAATGCTCCTAGTTAAAAAGAACGATGGCTCTATCAGATTATGTATAGACTATAGAGCACTTAATAAGGTAACTATCAAAAATAGGTTTCCAATGCCTAGATTGGAAGATCTATTTGATCAGTTACATCAAGCTAGGTATTTTACCAACCTTGATCTTAGATCAGGATATCATCAGATCAGGATATCATCAGGTCAGGATTAGGGCAGAGGATATCCTTAAGACTGCATTTAGGACTAGATATGGGCACTATGAGTTTTTGGTGATGCCTTTTGGTCTCACCAATGCTCCTGCCACTTTCATGAAGCTCATGAATAGTGTCTTACGACCTTATCTTGGACACTTTGTAGTAGACTTTTTGGATGACATTCTGATCTATAGTGCATCAGAAGAGGAACACTTGGAACACTTGAGGAAGGTATTTCAAGTGCTAAGAGAAAATTCACTCTTTGCTAAGGAATCAAAGTGTGATTTTTTCAAGACAGAGGTTAGATACCTTGGGCATATAGTCTCCCACAATGAAATCCAGATGGATCCTGATAAAGTAAGGGCTATTATGGAATAGCCACATCCAAGGAACTTGGAAGAGCTATAGATCTTCCTAGGTTTATCAGGTATCTATCCAAGATTCATCAAGAACTATGCCAAAATTGTTGTCCCGATGATAGAACAACTTAAAGGGCAAGGTAAGGAGAAGGAAAGTAAGGAGACGAGCAGAAGCAAAGTAAGGAGAAGTTGAAAGTAGCAATTGCTACAACTCCACTTTTACACATAGCAGATCCCAACAGACCATTTGTGGTTGAGACTGACACGAGTGATTTTGCTATAGGAGCGGTTTTAGTATAGGATGGTCGACCAGTAGCTTTTGAGAGCAAGAAACTAGAACCGGCTCAGAAGAATTACTCCGTCTATGAGAAGGAGTTGTATGCAATTGTGCATGCTTTGAAGAAGTGGCGTCATTATTTATATGGTGCCAAATTCACGATAGTGTTTGATCTAGAGAGCATTAAGTGGCTCTCTAATCAAATAGACCTTAAAGGTCGTAAGGCCCGATGGGCAGAGACCCTTCAAGAGTTTGATTTTGAGCTTAGGTATAGGAAGGGAAAGTTTAATGTAGTCGCTGATTCACTTAGCCGCATGCCTATGCTCAATGGACTGAGTTTTACTCAGATCACAGTGAGCTACTTGAGTCCATTAGAGGAAAATGTAGGCTTGATCCTGCATATTCCGAGGGAAGCCATAGAGAATGGGGATTGTGATATACGGGTTTCCAGTGAGGATGGAGTATCGACGGGTACTCAAGAAGGATTCAAGTGGAAGAATTACAGTGTCCATGATGGATATCTGTTATATAAAGGAAAGGTGTGTGTCCCTAGAGATATTGAGATGAGACGGCATATTCTATATGAGTTTCATGACACACCTAGTGCGGGACACCCAAGAGTTAACAAGACTTATGATCTTGTTAAGAGGCAGTTTTATTGGCATGGACTTCATAAGGACATCCTAGAGTATGTGCTTAAGTGCACCAAATGCCAGGTCAACAAAGCTGAGAGATTGAGGATTGGAGGACTACTCCACCCATTGGATATTCCTAATGGGAAGTGGGAGAGTATCTCCATGGACTTTATAGTCGGATTACCTAAGACACAGAGAGGGCACGACTCGGTCTGGGTAATTGTGGATAGGTTAACCAAAATGACTAGGTTTATTCCGACACGTACTATAGTGAAACACTAGAGTCGGCTAGACTTTTTGTGGAGAACCTATACCGATTATATGGTCTTCCTTTAGACATAGTTTTTGATTCGGATAGGAAGTTTATTAGCCATTTTTGGAGAGCGGTCTTCAAAAGGTTCGATACGAAACTTAGCATGAGTACGGTCGAGCATCCACAGTCGGATGGGAAAACTAAGAGGATTAACCAAATCCTAGAGGATATGCTTCGAGCATATGTGAATGAAAGGCAGACTAATTGGGAAGATTACTTACCTATAGTAGAGTTTGCATATAATAGTGACAAGCACTTTTACACTGGACATAGTCCATTTATGCTTATGTATGGGTTTCAACCAAGAGCTCCTTATGCAGTAGGCTTGTAGAATGAGAAAGTTCAAGTTGCAAAGGACTTCTTGGAAGAGATGAACGATATGCTTAGACTTGCTAAGGACATCATTAGGAGAGCTCAAGATAGAGCTAGAGCCTATGCTGACCCTCAAAGGAGAGATATCAACTTTGAGGTAGGAGAGCATGTCTATCTTAGAGTTCCATCTAGGTCTGAAACCATGAAAATCGGACTTTGTCCAAAACTATCTCCTAGGTATTGTGGACCTTTCCAAATACTTAAGAGAATAGGAAAGATGGCTTACGAGCTCCAACTTCCAGAGAATAGTCAAATCCATCCAATTTTTCATGCTAGCCGACTTAAGAAAAGGCTGGGTGAATCTGACAATCTCATTCCAGATAGTGAGGTAGTAGAGCCTATTTCTATTCAATCTATTCCACATGAACCTGAGAGAATACTACACACTCGAGAGAAAAAGACGAGAAGTCACTTGTATAAAGAGTGTCTAGTAAAATCGAAAGATAGTTCAGAAGATAGTGCCACATGGGAGCGGGTTAGCACCATTCAGAGACGGTTTCCCAACTTTAGACTACCTTCCCAAGAGTCTTCTTAAGGGGAAGGATATGGGAAAATAACACGGAGATATGACCATGTATTGTTATACATGGGGATATAGTGGGAGTACCACCCTATTGTTTTTCAGACCTTCCTATACCATTTTTGGGGACAAAAATGGAGTTAAGGGGAAGGAAATGTTTGAAGGGAGTTCTTATAAAAGAGATGGTATGAACCATCTCTTAGGCTCCATTAGAAAGGCACACACATGAGTGCCATGTGGCACTCATGTGAGATGCCACATTTGTTACTCCAATTAGGGAGTATTTAGTCAAGGGAGGTACGCGGCTGGGCGGCAGTTATGAACATAGATCTCCGTGTGCCTATGTCAAGAAACCTCGGGATTTTTTGCCGAAGATGACAAAAAATGGAGAACTTCTCAGGGAGATTATTATAGATACACGTTCTACAATCCTTCAAACAAGGGATTCATGGTCAGTAGAGATGTTGTCTTTGATGAAAATGACGCTTGGTTTGATAGTAAATGCAGGAAAGTAAAACTACCTTATGACTTGGAAGAGGAATTTCCAAGCCTCATTAAGGAGGAACCTACTCAGAATGAAGACATCAATTCAGATGATGAGGACATCATCAACCTTGAAGAGTTAAAGGCATGGAAGTCCAAAGGCAAAGTCAAGATGAAGAAATTGGAGGATATACCTGAATCATCCAACCAAGCAATCAAAAGATCACAAAGGGAGAGCAAGAAGCCAATTAGATATGGGTATGACACCGAGTGATACTTGGGAACTAGTACCAAAGAAGGAGTCTATGAAGGTAATTGGTTCTAGATGGATATATAAGATCAAAAGGAATTCTGATGGCTCAATAAGTAGGTACAAAGCTAGACTTGTGGCTAAGGGTTTTGCACAAACCCAAGGAATTGATTATGAAGAGACCTTCTCACCTGTGGCCAAAATTCCAACCATCAGGGTATTGGTAAGTGTGGGTGCACCAAAGAATTGTAACATGTATCAGTTGGATGTAAAAAAATGCATTTCTAAATGGCTGGATTTTAGAGGAGGTGTACATGTCTCAACCTCCTGGCTATGAGGACCCAAACAAGGTAACATACATATGTGAATTGAACAAAGCTCTTTATGGATTGAAGCGGGCACCTAGGGCATGGAACCATAGGTTGGCTACATACCTTCAGGATCAAGGCTTTGTCATGAGTAAAGTAGAAGCTTCTTTGTTCATCAAGAGGAGTAATTTAGAGGTAATATACCTATGTGTATATGTTGATGATATCATAATCACAAGTAATGATGCGAATGGCATCAAACAGATCAAGAATGAGATGATTAAGGGGTTCAAAATTAGTGACCATGGATCACTAAAATATTTTCTTGGACTTGAGTTAGTCTATACTAACTCTAGAATTTACATTACTCAGAGAAAGTATATAGAGGATATGTTAAAAAAGTTTCATTTGCAGGATGCCAAAGTTGCAAGTACTCCAATGGAGGTAAACCTAAAATTAAGTGCTCATGAAGATGATGTACTTGAGAACATTGCAGGTTACCAAAGCATAGTGGGAAGCTTGAACTATGCTACATTGACAAGAACTCATATTGCTTATGGAGTAAGTGTTCTAAGTTAGTTTATGCACAAGCCTAGGGCACCTCACTTGGAGGCTACCAAAAGGATCTTGAAGTACCTTAAGGGTACTCAACATCATGGATTGTATTTCCCTTATACATCAAACTTGGACATTAAGATCTATTCAGATGAAGATTGGGCAGGATGCAAAGATGATAGGAGGAGTAGCTCAAGATACTTATCCTTTGCAGGTGATAAGCCACTATCATGGTCTTCAAAGAAGCAACCTACTATTGCTTTATCTTCTACAGAGGCAGAGTATAGAGGATTGGCCAATGCTACTCAAGAGGCCATATGGATCAGATTGTTGTATACAGAATTAGGACTGCATACTACATCTCCAATGATTTTTGGAGATAACACTAGCTCACTACATCTTGAAGCTAATCCTATTTATCATGCTAGGACCAAGCATATAGAGGTTCACTATCATTATGTGAGAGAGAAGCTATTGAGCAAGGATATTCACTTGGCATATGTATCAATTAATATGCAATGTGAAGACTTGTTGACTAAATCATTAGATGGTACAAAACTTTGCACGTTTAAATCAATGATTGGATTGCAAGATATTCATGAAGATTGAAGAAGAAGACCAAGCCAAAATGTTTGGCTTGAGGGGGAGCTGTTGGTGCAAAGTCCAAGCCCACACATTTGTCTTGAAGTTCATAAACACTTGAAGCTCCATGGAAACCATTGCTAGAAGAACTTTATCTTTTTGCACTTGTAAAAGTCTTTTATTTGACTTGAGAGAATATTTGTAATCACCTACCAAAAACTCATGGAATTGTTAGTTAGAAAAGTAACTACTTCATTGAGGGAATATTTCCTAGATTGAAGGACTGCTTTTAGAGAGAGCCAAAAGTTGAATTCAAATTCAAATTTGAATGTAAGACTTATAAAAGGTGACTTGAAGAAGTCGCATGAAAGAGAGTAAATTCCAGAGCTCTTCATTCTCATTTTGTAAGAGTGTAAGTCTTACATTATAGCCTAGACTACTTTTTATCATCAGATTATGATTATCAAGCCTATGATCTTGTACACCATTGTTCATTAATACAATACATCTACATTGTTCATCTATGATCTCTCTGTTATAGTCATTCATGACTGTCAGCTTGTGCTACTCATATCGCATTCAATTCTCTAGAATTTTCGATGATCTATAGCTTCTTGGAATCAGATCCAAGTTATCTACATGCTGACAAAATTTGAGGGAAATCCATGCAGCCAATTTGGAGAAAAGCGCGTCGAAGTACTCATTGGTCAAACTCTGGAAGAGGTCCTAAAAAATCAGGGGTAATGATTCATTTGTTGAATTGATTGCTCTGTGTATAGTGCATCATTTCAAGTGATGTCACTTGGAATGATTAGCTTACTAAGCTAATTAAATACCTCTAAAAGGAATTTTTCCAATTCCTATTGTACTGGTAGCACTGAGCATAACAAGTACCATGTGTGATACAAATAAAAGATTTTCATTGATCCTTCTATTTGGAAGTAGTCTGTTTTGATTAAGTCTTTTCATATATCATTTCCAAAGTACATAGGCACTTGTATAGTGTCATTGGAAAGCTAAGAGAGCCTATATATCATCTCTAAAGATACAAGGGGCTGGTACTAAGCAGGATTTGGCAGTACCTACTCATTTCTTGGAGTGTCCATCCATCTATCCCAATAGGATACAATGATTCACATTGGGTAGGAGAAAATGATACCAAAAAATATCCGTTTTTGGATATTTCTTTTATTTAGGACCTTGAATTTTCACTTCTATTAGTAAGAAGCAATCAATTGTAGCCTTATCTTCTATTGAAGTTGAGTATAAAGCAACATGTTTTATAGAATTTGAAGTAGTAATGTTAATAACGCATCATGCTCTAAGTTGAAAGGCATCCATTATGAGAAGAAGCCATTGTGACAGCCCGAACATTTGTGGAACCATAACTCCATAGTTACATGAGATCTATGTGTGACAATTGATGGTGTTGTGAGCTTAGCCATTAGGTTAGGTAAGGTGTAAACTTTCGGGACATTGGAATTGCCATTGAAGGAGACAATAAGGGCCTTGTTTGGTCACATGATTTCTCCATATTATTTTACTAGGGGAGTGCAAAATGGGTCTTGCCCCGTTCTGGGGAGTCTGGGGGGTCTATCTCCTTGACTTTTAGGGCCTATATGATAGTGCTTAAGGTCATTGAGATATTGTCAGATTATATTTTTTTATGAGTATTTTATGTTACACTTATCTGTTCCTCGAGTAGCTTTGATGTGAACCTTTTCCCTATACATGGGCACTTTTTACTCTAGTGCTGGCTAGAGGTTTTTTCCCCATGTTACCACATACTTGATACTCTCATATGTGGTGGTACTTTGTACTTAGGGATATTATTCAGCTCTTACTTCAATTCAGTATATCGATCAATAGAGAAGGCTATTCTAGCCATCATCTTCTCCACGTGTCTTGCTGCATTTTTGCTCTTTGTGTGTGCTTGTCGTGTGTCTCTCACACTTCTACACACACCCAACAGTGGTATCAGAGCAGGTTCAACTCCTTCTCAAGTTTTGGTTTTTCGCGTGACGGTGCGCACACACTTTAACAGTGCAAATCGACTTCGGAGCATAGAACTGTGAATTTCAACAGCCCGGAAACATTTCCAGCAGGTGCGCTGGGGTTTTACCCCGATTTCGAAGCCATTCGTGCAGTCAGAATTGCCATCAGAGTGACGGTTTGTGAGCTGAAATTTCAGCACTCATTTCAACTTTCATCGAAGTGAAGATTTTGTCACATTCTTGTTCCTTCGTGAAATGGCGCGCAACAATGACTTGTTTGGCATGCTTCAAGCTGAAGATAAGCTTGATGGGACCAAATATCCGATGTGATCTTACATGATGAAGCATGTTCTTGTTGCAAAACAACTTTGGAACATAGTGGCAGATGTAGATCGGAGACAGGCAGGTGCTCTACTTCACAGTCTACTGTCACAGATGGAGCTTCTTCTTTGAGTACAGTGGTTTCTCCTTCTCCAACTACACAGGAGCAGCTTATATGGGATGGAAAAGATGCTCAAGCTCATGCTTTGATTGCGCTTTCAGTGAAGCGTCATATAGTTTCACACATTTGGTCATGTTCTATATTGGGGCACGCATGGGACACTCTTACTTCTTTGTATGCCAAGCAAAATGAAGCACATGTTGCATACTTGAGAAAGAAACTTGAGGGTGTATGTATGGCTGAAAATGAGCCAGTGGATGTCTATGTGACCTGCATTAAGGACTTGAAAGAGCAATTGGCATACATATTTGAGATCATTCCGAATACATGGATTACCAAAATCTTTAATTTCAAAGCTTTGCCACTACACTTCATTTGGTTGCAAAAGGAAATCCCAACATATATGAATTTGATGAGGTTGTGTCTCTTCTTTTGCAAGAAGAGCAGTCTAGAGTGAATAGGAGTGGCTTGATTGAGGGAACCCAAGCACTTGCTATCTCACAAAAGGGGAAAAGCAAGTATGGTTCAGCTTTGAGTTCATCAAAACCAAAGCCTCAAGCTTCCTCTTCCACTCATTCCTGTAATGATGGTGATTTGCAAAAGAAGAAGAGATGCAAATATTTTCGGAAGGCTGGTCATACTATTGATGAGTGTAGAAAGCTTGCCAAACGCAATGAAAAGAAGAAGGAATCCGGCATTTCTATTGCTGAAAATTCAGCAAATGCAAAGAATGATGAAGCTACCATGGCTCTAGATTTTTGGGCATGTGTTGTTACATGTCATTATGATGCTTCTTTACATTCTAAATGTATGGTTGTGAGTGAGGCTGATTCAGATTGGTTTTTTATAGTGGTGCTTCGAAGCATATAACATCATGCAAAAGATTTTTTGCCTCTTTGAAAGATGCACCTAAAGGAGGACATGTGGTGTGTGCAAACAATGCCTCTTATCCTATCATTGGAGTAGGAGAAATTGAGCTTACGGCTGCAAATGGAGGTGTGGTTCTCTTGAAAAATGCATTGTATGTGCCCGGTATCAAGAAGAACTTAATTTCAATTCCCTTGATTGCCAAAGCTGGACTTCATGTACACTTTGTTGATGATAAGTGTATGGTCCATGATTTTGGCAATGGCGATGTTATCGTGATGTCCGGTACATTATGTAATGGTTTGTATCGCATGGATACATACAAGAGGGCTGCCTCGAATGCCTTAGTTGCTCATACTTCTTCCATGGCTAAAATGGAGCTTTGGCATGCTCGTTTTGGTCATTTAAACTTCAATAGTTTGCTCTACTTGCAAAAGAAGGACATCGTTATTGGCTTGCCTACACTTGAGTCCATTGAAAAGCATGCATGTGAAGGTTGCATTCTTGGAAAAATGCCTCGTGCTTATTTTCCAAAAGATGGTCATATACACACTACAAGAAAATTACAACTTGTTCATAGTGATGTATGTGGTCCCATCAAGATCCCATCTTTTGGGAAGCATGTATATTTTGTTACCTTCATTGATGATGCTACTCACCATACATGGTTGTATCCTATGAAAGCAAAGAATGAGGTATTTTCTTGCTTCAAAGCATTTTTAGCTATGGCTGAAAATTTTTCTTCACAAAAGCTTTTGACTTTACGCACGGATCATGGTGGTGAATACATGTCACATGAGTTTAATGCTTTTCTTCGTGAAAGAGGTATTTCACACCAATGTACGGTGCCATATACACCTCAACAAAATGGTGTTTCCGAGCGTAAAAATAGAACTCTACTTGAAATGGCACGATGTATGGTTAAAGGAAAGCATCTTCCTCATAAGTTTTGGATGGAAGCGGTCATGTGTGCAAATTATGTGTTCAATCGCTTCCCTACAAAAGCATTGAGAGTCATCACTCCTTATGAGGCTTGGAATGTTCATAAGCCTATGGTTAGTCATATGCGTGTGTTTGGTTGTTTGGCATATGCTCTTGTGCCATCATAACAACGTCACAAACTTGATGGCAAGACAAAGAAATTTATATTTGTTGGTTATAGTGCTGAAAGTAAGGGATATCGGTTGTACCATCCATTGACGAACACAATTATTGTGAGTCGAGATGTGGTATTTGCTGAAAATTCAGTTTTCTCTCTACTTGAATGCCAAAAACTGCAAACAGTTAGCTCACAAGATGTGTTCGATACACTCATGCCTTTGTTTCAAAATCGTGCGCTTGACTATGGCCATGTAGAAAAGCCAACTGAGGTTCAAAGGGCTGAAAAACTCCAACCAAATAGGGCTGAAAATGCAGAGAGTTTCCGGCCAAACATGGCTGAAAATTTTCAGTCAAAAAATGTCCAAACTACTGGAAATTTCCAGCCACATATGGTTGAACATTTGCATCAAAATATGGCTAAAACTGAGCATGAAATTCAGCCCACGCATGATGTACATATTGAAGATGTTTTACATAATGAATGCATGTCTATCAAGAGTGCACAATCAATGCCAAAGTGGCTGAAATAAACTTTGCAGGACAACAAATTGAGTGCACCTTTACTTGGTAGAACAAGATCAAGCTCTCACCATGCATTAAGTAATTTTGTGGATTATTCTCTTATTGCTACAGCATGTAATGAAGAGCCACTTTCTTTTGAAGATGCATGTGACGATCCACATTGGATGAGTGCTATGCAATCAGAAATGGATTCCATACATAGGAATGGTACTTGGGAGTTATGTGAATTGCCAAAAGGAAAGAATGCCATTAGTACAAAGTGGGTTTACAAGATTAAGAGAAAATGTGATGGGACCTAGCATTGATCGCTACAAAGCTAGATTGGTTGCCAAAGGATATGCGCAACAATATGGAATTGACTATGATGAAACTTTTGCACCTACTTCACGCATGACTACCATTCGTACCGTGGTTGCATTGGCTGCCCATCGAGGTTGGAAAGTGCATCAATTGGACATAAAAACAGCCTTCTTGAATGGTGATTTGCAAGAAGAGGTCTATATGAAGCAACCTCCTGGATTTTCTATGAAAGGGAAAGAGCATATGGTTTGTCGCTTGCATAAAGCCTTGTATCGTCTCAAGCAAGCTCCACGTGCATGGTATGACAAAATACATAAGCACTTGATTGCTCTTGGCTTCACATGTAGTCCGATTGAAAGCACACTCTATGTACACAAAAATGGGGCTGATCTTATAGTGCTTGTTCTTCATGTCGATGACATACTCTTGACTGGGTCATGTGATGCAAAACTTGACATTCTTATGGCTTATTTGCAGCATACTTTTGATGTCACTTATCTTGGTCTTTTAAGCTACTATCTTGGCATCCAGTTTGTATCTGTTGAGGGGGGAATTGTTATGCATCAAGCAAAGTATGTTGAAAAACTAATTCAACGTTTTGATTTTGAGGATTGTAATCCAGTTTGCACACCAGTTGAGATAGGATTCAGGTTCTCAGTTGAGGATTCCAGTGATGCATGCAACACAAGGCCAGATATACAGTATGCAGTTTCCCAGTTGAGTCGATTCATGCATAGCCCTGGCACTAAGCATTGGCAAGCGGTGAAACGTGTGTTTAGATATCTCCGAGGCACTTTCAGCTTAGGTCTCTTTTATGACAGAGATGTTCAGCCATGCTTGCATGCTTTTATAGATAGTGATTGGGCTGGTTGTTATGATACTCGCGTGTCCACTAGTGGTAATTGCTTTTTCCTTGGAGACTCATGCATATCTTGGTTGAGCAAGAAGCAACCTACAGTGGCGACATCGAGTTGTGAAGCTGAATACAGGGCAGTTTTCACAGCGAAAGTGGAGTGTATATGGCTGAGACGCCTATTGATGGATCTTTGCATGGAGATTGATGCTGCTACGCATATTCTCATTGATAGTCAGAGTGCTTTGGCTATTGCACGAAACCCAGTGTTTCATACACGGACCAAACATATTGAGGTGCGTTATCACTATGTGAGAGAGCGTCTTTATGCAGGAGATATTGATTTGGTATATGTGCCTACACAAGATAATGTGGCAGACATATTCACCAAAGCTCTTCCACGGGAAAAGTTTGAAGCTTTTTGCAAAGGTTTAGGCTTGTTACCTTGTGGTGGCTGATCTGTCACTCCCTGTATGTGTTCACATCATTGGCTCCAGGGGGGGTTTGTTACACTTATGTGTTCCTCGAGTAGCTTTGATGTGAACCTTTTCCCTATACATGGGCACTTTTTACTCTAGTGCTGGCTAGAGGTTTTTCCCCATGTTAGCACATACTTGATACTCTCATATGTGGTGGTACTTTGTACTTAGGGATATTATTCAGCTCTTACTTCGATCAATAGAGAGAGCTATTCCAGCCATCGTCTTCTCCGCGTGTCTTGTTGCGTTTGTGCTCTTTGTGCGTGCTTCTCGTGTGTCTCTCGCACTTCTACACACACCCAACATTTTATCTCTCTAGACTATGTTTATCTTTATCCAGTCCCATTGTAAAAGTTATATAAGCATGGGCGATGTGTTGATCTACAAAGAATTGTGCAAGATGCTATTTGTATCGAAATTTCTCATATGAAATGTACATGCAAAATATTACCATCATATAGCAGTTTGCCTTGCCCGTGAAATTTGGACGTCATAATTTGCAAGAGCACTCGTAGAGGATATCAAGATGATCGAAACGGTTCGAAAATCCATACTGAGAAAAAGTCATGCATGATTTCAAGTGCACGTCCATTGGTCGCGGACGCATACTTCCAAAGCTTTTGAGTCGTACATCTGTAAAACCATCGCCGGCCGCATACTTGAAGAAGAGGAATTCAGCGGCTCGCAAATTGGTTTTGGAGAGCAGGAAAGTATACGATGGGCCGAACTCCTGGCTTCGGCGCCGGTTTCTGAAGTCGGAATATCCATCTTCATCAACTTGGAAGGCAGTCTGATGTCCGTAGCCTAAGTTGGCCACTCATCGCATTGCGCTTCTTGTCATCTCTTCCCACAAGCTTTTGAAACGCTGGCTCTTAAGGCCTATTCAACATCAACAGCATCCCATGCTCCTCCGGTGGTCTCTATTCTCATTCATTCCGCAGAACCCGTAGCTCTATTCGTCTGCTCACTCTCTTTTCATTCACAATTCCCATGGAATTGGACGCATTTCACTCCACTGCGTGCCGCAAACGAAAGATGGACTGTGGATCTCAAGCGTGGCCTTGTAATGTCTCTAACTGTAATCTCTGGAAGCCTAATACGCACATAACCGATGATAACTCCATGCCTGTGCATTTCCTTTACATGAATAAGGGGAGGTGGACGGCTTACACCCATGATATTAACGCTCCGCTTTCCCTTTCCTTCGCTGAAAATAAAACCTCTGCTAGATTTCTGCTGTCACAACAGTCCCATGCGGTCCATTTTGTACACATGATGCAGCTGAATCTCCAGACTGGCTATGTCTGCTCCATTGCGTGGATTGATGGAACGGGTAAGTTGGTAATGCCGGCTACGCTCTTCGAAGGACCTAGTCGCCTTTGGCTTTCTCTTTTGAAGAACAAAACTCAGAAACTATTATTTGCTTCCTCAACAGACAACTTCGCGGCATCTGCGCAACCGCCCTGACAACTTGCCATCGGCTTTTCCTGGATCCAGCCAGGGCCGATTTCTGTAGTATCATGTTCTCCTCATAATTGTCCAAATATTAAGGTTTACATACAGAGTCTGACTTCCTTTCTCCTGATAATCATGCTGATACGTCTAAAGGGATTGTCGGTCGACTTATCAATTTCCTGATTTGTTTCCTGTAGCTATCAAAGTTGTGAATATTTGCCATCAAATTGATAAGTGTGCGTACAAGAGTCTATCCAGTAGCTCATCAGTGCGCAGAATCATAAAATTTCTCCATTATTGTGAAATTATGTTAAGTTCATCAACATTGAGGGTTGATCTATGATTCACATATTCAGGACATCAGCTGACGAAAACAATCAAGTTAATGGAGTATTTTGTGTTAAACAAAATGCAGGAATTCACTTAGTACGCAATTCTGTGAGACCTGCGCATGTGATTAAATCATACAAGGAATGAACGTATCATGAAGCACCAGCTGGGGTCATATATCTCACTGTCTTAGGCATTCCGCATAATATCACCTGTCAAACAGTTCAATAATGTAGATGCTTGAAAACAGAGAATATATAGAGTAGTTTGAAGGAGCCGTAATGCAAAGTACTTCTGTACAGAAAGGGAAAATTTGTTCTCTAATCCTGCTTTTGGAAGCGTGCCTTTTGCTGTTTTTGCACTTGCGAGCACGGTTAGGGAGCTTTTGATATGAGACCACTCGTCTTCCTGAAGCAACGTCAATCATACGTGCGCGTGTTCTCTCTCTCTCTCCCCGCTTGTTTGTGGTTTAGTGTTATCTTGCATGAGCACATCCGACGAGATACTGCTAGTGGAGACGAATCAGACGATGCATGACATCGACGGTGAGCGAATCCTCGCACATCAAGGAAAGTCTAGTGCTCACACAGAATTAAGGCAACAATCGTGCGTTTAGCTCAGCCAGAGCTTCAAAGTCATTCATTTATGTCAAAAATAGAAAATAAGATTCAACTTAGCTTTACTTTCACAAACCTTCCAGTCAAGTATGTACGATCAATACGTGGAGAGCGGACGAAGTACCGGAGAACCCTCCTCTGGAACATTAGGAACAACAGTTTAGAAATTTGTTGAACAATGGTAGAACAAGCAACCATCTTATGCACAAAATGTGTATAATGTGCCATGCACATATTGTGGTATCATAAGGCATAGTCAAGGCCTAGCTTGCAAGTAATGCTATAAGCATAAATAGAAGAGGGGTTTTCCACCAGTTGGAAATGCAGTAGAAAGCATATCTCATGATGTGAATATGAAAGGATTGCATCATGAAAATGTAGTAATACTAGATATTTCAGAGCCAATATAAAGAGCAATATAAAGAGGAAGATAGGTTGCATCATCTTTATCAAATTAATTTTAGTTCATGTATTCTCATTAAAGGTCTTGACAAAAATCTAACTATATCATGCACATTTGGTATCACCAAAGAAGGAAAGAACCAAAAGGCAAGTTTAGAAACAGAATTATAATCAAGAGATAAAATGAACCGGTCACTCGAGGATAGTATTAGAACTCCGCTTTGAGAGAAATTACAACTATATTAACTACAATAGTAGACATTGAAACGTCAGCCATAGCAAGAACATCCTTTCCTGCTAGAAATGTAATGAAAGGTACAACTCAAGTCCAAGGGGTTACCATACGCCCAAACCCACATGGAACATGAGAAGTGTTCTTTTCCTGCTAGAAATGTAATGAAAGGTACAACTCAAGTCCAAGCGGTTACCATAGGCCCAAACCCAAGAAGTACAAGGGACTTGGAATGGGACTCTTTGCCCTTGAGAAACCCAAAACCGAAGGGGCTCCAACTTAATGCACGGAAGCATAACTTGCTAGAAGAAATGGGCGGCCGTTTGAGACAAGCCAACTTGCACACACCTCAAACTGAAATTAGCCTGAAGGTAGCTTCAAGAAAACAGAAGCGACATAAACCCGAAAGATGAGAGGACCCATAGGTAGACAAGCCAACTCCCATGAGACAACTGTCAAATGGAGAAACACACACTTGAGTGCGAAGCCAAAGCTCATTCCAAAAGTGATGAGGGGAGGCTACTGAAGTCCAAGCCAACCGCGAGGGACAATCAAATCAAAAGACAGGAGGCAGCCATCCAAGACGAGCCGACCTCATAGCATGCAATCGTTAAGCTACCCAAGACCCATCGAGTGACAAAGGATGTTTCCATTACCGGGCATCTACCCACGATTCGAGGGACAACCGACATGCCCAAGAACGGTGAGGGAGAGAAGGCTCGGCACACATGCCCATAGTGCTTCTTAGTCGGAACATTGGAGGGCACTCCCGGTCGGTCCGCTGTTCAGAGAACATCAAGGAACCCAGTTAGGTGTTGGTTCGAAAAAGAAAAAAAATGAAACATAATTTTAAAGAAAAGAAAAACTTAACAATTTCTAGAACATTTTTTCACACCTATCTATCTTTTAGTTGGCTTAGGTAAAACCTCATTTTTACTCTTGAGGTAGGCGAATAGGGGGAATCAAACTCCCATCATCTCGTTGGCAAGGATATATTTTACCATTCAACTATATTTGCACAATATGTTATTTCATATTAATATATAAATATTCATTTGTGTCTTTATGTAAGTTAGAGATACTAAATTCATACTAAAAAATATGGTATTTTCTAAAAAGAAAACCGATGTTTGACTAACTATGTACTAAAAAATATGGTATTTTCTAAAAAGAAAACCAATGTTTGACTAACTATGTATGACTTTACTTTTTTTTGTAAGAATTCGCAAACCAAAACAATACGATTCGAATTCTCTGTTGTAATTCCTTCTTAAACTAACATAAAAAATCGTATTTTTTGCCAGATAAGAATAATTTCACTACAAAGTGAATAGTGGCAGCAATAGTAATCTGAGTAGTCATATTGATGCTTTTGTGGATATATCTTTGTCAATTGAACTGGTGCAGTTAATTTATTTTGTGAAGAAACCACAGTTGTTCCTAAGGCTAGCATGATGGATTTTGGTTGATTTTATTGTAATACATAAATGGGGCAACAATATTCCATCTGAGACATGTATTTCTCGAGAAAAAATGGATTTATATGATGTACATGAGTAGCCTTTGAGGTCTTACTCAATTATACACATTTTTGTATGAAATCAAAGAAGGCTATAAATTATTGGCATGGTAACATTTTGTATTTCTTTTATCTATAGGTCTATCTCTTGTACATATTGCAAAGAATAACTGAAAAAGGATGGCATTATGAAGTTTAATACTTGTACTTATCACAAATAGGTTAAAGGCAAGGATTGAACAAGCGGCAAGAAGGTGCATATTGATAGAGGAATAATGGTGGATACTTTATGAAGCTCATGAAGGACAAATATGTGATCACTTTCTACGAGAGATGATCACTACAAGAAAACTTTTTCAAGGTCGATTTTGGTGGCCAAGAGTTTCTTAAGACTCTTAAGAGTTTGTTTCACTAAATTTGTTAAAATTATAGCCTTTTCGGATGATAACGTGTTACACTTATGTGTTCCATGAGTAGTTTCGATGTGAACCTCGCATTATGTGACTCTTACCTACGCTTTGTCCACTTATCGTGGAAGTAAGTATAAATTTAGATATAAATTGAAATAAATATCTTATGTTTTATTTACATTATTTTTTTAATTTTTAAAGTGAGCATGATGAGAGGGATAAAAAATATGTACTTAGTTCACTTGAGACAGAGTTTGGGACACGATGGTCGCATAAGTGGTGTTTAAAAGAGATGCGGACACTTATGGCTCATCGTCACGATAATGCACGGTACGCACTGCTTTTATGTATATATGTGGATATGAGTATGTGTGTTTATGTATGTATGTATGTATATGAGAGAGAGAGAGAGAGAAAAGAGTGAGACTAGAGGTACAAATACATGCATACACACACATATACATCATACATGCACATTTACACACATATACACATACATGCACATTTATACATACACACAAATACATGCACATTTTTACACACACATACACATGCATGCAGTTACACACATATAATGAATACACATAGAGACATACACATACTCACATACACGTACACATACTCACATACACATACACATGCATAATCATATGTACACACACATAGACTCATATAATCATATTTACATGCATATATACATATACACATGCATATATACACACAAAACACATGCATATTGTTAACGTAGCATGAACGTGTCATTTTATATTTTAATTAAGGGTCAATTTGGAGGGTCTACGAAAGGTCGCAATGAAAAGTCATGATACCCCATGCGAATGGGTGTGAGGATTTGTATAAATATATGACTTTGTTTAATGAAAAAAAGCGCATTTGGATTCGTGTAGCATATGAGTTGTCGGTACTTCTTCTCTCTCTACCCCATCTTCTTCTTTGTTAAAGTCTGTACATTGTCTGTTGTAAGCATGTATTTGTCTTCCTATTGTGATGGGTGGACGTTCTCCCGTTAACATTGGTGCCGTCTGGA
Source organism: Ceratopteris richardii (assembly GCA_020310875.1). Classification (NCBI taxonomy): domain Eukaryota; kingdom Viridiplantae; phylum Streptophyta; class Polypodiopsida; order Polypodiales; family Pteridaceae; genus Ceratopteris; species Ceratopteris richardii. The sequence continues at coordinate 66,451,036 of CM035412.1, forward strand.
CCTATCCCCCTTGGCTCTATCGGTTGCACCATGTTTACGTACCACTGTCATCCGTGCCGCTTTGCTTCTGTCTTATGTGTATGTTCCGTAGTGATGACGACCCACTTCCTTTGATTTCCACTGTTCTCCTCAATCGTGTATTCCTTGCGAGTTTTATGCCGATTCGCATACCATTACTTGTGTATCCTGTTTGTTGGACACCTCGGTATTTCGCCTACTTCTGCATTTGGCATGCTAATCCTGCATGTCGGCTATCGTGTAGGTTGCCATGATGCCACATATTTGACATTAGCCTCGTATTTTCACACCTTCGCTCCGATGAGAGTTGCATCGCGAACCGTGCCGATGATCAGGTAGTGTAATGATTGGAACAAGATTTGTTATGATTGCACCGCTCCTTCTCCGCGATTTCGGTAGCTTGTATCATGTAGTGTGGCAGCGTAGTCCGGTGATCACATGGTTCTCATGGACTATTCCAGATCATGTCGCTATTCCGGTTATTGAGCATTTTGGTGATCTAGTTGTTCTTCGGATGATCCTGGTGCACTCTCGTGATCATCTGCTACTGCGGTGATTACGGTGATCACGAGATTACGGTGCTACTATAGTGATATGATGCTAGTGCGACTCTCAGAAAACTAAGATATAGTACTACTGAGAAAACTGTGTGTTTGGCATACGTTTCGTCGAATAGAAGGTGTGCGGTAGCACTTCAGAAAGTTATGGTTTCTTGTGTCGGTTGGAAGGTTTTGTCTGCAAAGCCGCTTTGAGTGGAAGGAGATGGTCTCCGTCAGTCGTGGAACGAACACACAAGGTCCGATGTGTCGCTGAGGAGAGCCATGAGGTGTCGTTCATGCACGGGACCAGCGCGTTGCAGCATCACCATGGCACGCACAAGCTGCCGCCACAACCCCGGCATGACCGTATTGTAGTAGGCCATCTTTGCTTCAAACTTGTCGGACATCAGACACCACAGTAGCGGGCGACGCGCGGCCGACAAAGGCGACGCTGCGGTGCAGGCAAGAAGGAGGCGATTTGTGAGATCGGCTGACGTTCTAAATAGACGGTCGCAGTACTGGGGAAACCCGATGGTGGTGAGAGATAGCAGAAGGCAGAAGGTCTCCATGGCTCTTTGTTCGAAGTGATGATGCTCGAGGTGCACTGGCAAAGGCCTCGGGCACCATAGAGTAGTGCAACCATGGCTTTCCTCGGCCTTGCGTCCACCATCCGCACATCCAAAAGGGGTGCCTCGGCGTCTGGAACTCAACTCCTAAAAATATGAACACCGTCATGGAAGAGAATTGCACAGGATAAAGCGGACGAAGTATTTGTCTTCACGGGTGATATTCCAGTGTGTCCAGGCGCATTTTGATCTTTCCGGTGATTGCCCATTCCGGTGATGCATGAACCTTGCCAATTCAGTGATTGGGTATATTCTGAGTACTACCCGGTGCCATCACTGGACCTGCGTCAATCATCTGTGCCCCGTACCCGCATATGGCGGTGTCTCTTTTAGTCTCTCTCGGGTCCGGTGTTAATCCCAGTGTTCTTTGGACTGTTCCAGTGCTTACAATCACTCTCTGATAGCCTTCAACGGATGTTTACGATGTTGTTGGGGTCTTTCTGGTGCTCCTACGGTGCTTCGATGCTCCACTTTGATCACAACACGGTGCACGAACACTTAGCGATCATGATCGACTGGATCGATCCTCTTCTAGTGGTATGGCAATGGTTATGGTGGCTAAGGTACTGTTTTGATCCATTCCGGTGCTACGGTACTGCCCAGCACTTACTATGGACCACACTCTCGTGTTCAGCTGGGTGCTTCTTGTTCACAAGTGATCGTTGCTTCCTTAGTCTTGCGAGCATTCAACATTCTGATCGTTTGGCCTGCCTCTATCTTGGAATCACGATTGTGTCCCTGTTTATCTGTTGCTCGGACAGTTTTTCTTTTGATTGTTTTACATTATTCATATCATTCCTTGCCTCTGTGGTTATGTCCTTTCATCTATAAATTCTGAAAACACCGGTGCTCTTCTCATGGCATCTATGGTTGCTCACGATTTGAATCCCTGCGCATTCACCACCTGTTATGGTCTCTCCTTTATACACACATGGTTCATGATGGATCACTTTGTATGCCTATGTCTGCAATTTATGGTGATGACAATGATAATATGTGGCACATTTTTGCTTTATTTAACACGTTGGCTTTGGTAGTATGTCATAGGATGTTTTTTGACATGATGCATATGGTGATTCTTGAGCTATGGAGACTTTAATCACATGACAATTTGTATTCTATAAGTTGGCATGTTGAATAATGGATGATGATAAGGGCTTGCATGAGGTGGTACGATCTGAGTGCGAGGTAGCGTTAACTCGGCAGAAGCACTCCTTTGTTTTGTTTTCGGTAATGAGAGAGTGTGAGGTAGCACTCCATGAGGATTGTGAATGTGAGGTAGCGTTCATGCAGTAGAAGCATGCACTATTTTTTCCTTTTTCTTTTGTGTGCATGCTTTGCATTGTGGAAGATGTTAGACTATGGGATACAAGTCTTCATGTTGATTTGAGTCTTCATATATTGATTGATACTGATCATACTAATGCAAAACGACAAGCTCTGCTTGATCATTACTTGATGATTTATGTTATAGTACTTCTAGGGACGAAGAATATGCAGAATACAAGTGAAGATTGATAAAGCTATGATTGGATGATCCATCCCGCTTGCAAATTTCCATAGATTGGATATGATAATGATGTATTGTAGAAAGACATATGAAAATGATGTAATTATGCCATTTTTTGTATTTCATGCGAAAGCATATAGGAGGGAAGACTATGGGTTGTGTATAATGTACTTGCATATCTTGGATTAAGTTCCAGGCACTTTGCTTTGCATTATACATTTCTCCTAGTTCTCAACTGTTATGGGCATTCTCTTACCTTCCATACCATGGATTCGGGCCATGCAATTTGGTTGGTAGATAATGTTTCATAGGGTAGTTTCATATAGTAAACCTCATACATTGGTAAGCATGGTGTGGGATTCGAGTCCACCGTGCGTGTCAGTGTTAACGTGGCATGAACGCGCCATTTTATATTTTAATTAAGGGTCAATTCGAAGGGTCTAAGAAAGGTCACAATGAAAATTCATGATACCCCATGCGAATGGGTCTGAGGAGTTGTATAAATATATGACTTTGTTTAATGAAAGAAAAGCACATTTGGATTCGTGCAGCATATGAGTTTTCGGTTCTTCTTCTCTCTCTACCCCATCTTCTTCTCTCTCTATCCCATCTTTGTACATTGTCTGTTGTAAGCATGTATTTGTCCTCCTATTGTCATGGGTGGATGTTCCCCCATTAACAATATGCACATATAGATGCACATACATACACAACACATGCATACACATAAATAAATAAATCCTATTTCAAAAATCCTAAATTGAAAACACTATTTTCGATATTACGTTTTTAAAACCCCTAATTTAAAAACTCTAATTCAACCTTTTAGCCATATGTTTGAAGTATATGTACACATTGCATCTATTCCTCCGACGTCCTACTAGAGAGATGTCTCTCCTCCCAACCTTATGCCTCTATATATAGCTACTCGAATCAACGAGGATCATAATATATATAAAGATATATACACATCATGTAGATACACGTACATAAATATTAAATGGAGTAGATATATTATGCATCACACATACATGCCTAAATGCACACATAAATATATATATATATACATGCATACATATTTACATGTACACATTTACAAATATACACATATACATATATACATATATACATGTACACATCACATATACATGCCTACATGCACACATAAACATATATATACATGCATACATATTTACACGTACATATTTACACATAGACACATATACATATATACATGTACACAATTATAAACACTTGCATATATTACATGAATACATGAATATTTTACATAAATGCATATGCCTATATACACATGTGCATACTAACACATGTATACATATATCACACACATGCAAACACATACATATACATGAAATACATATATATGCATACTAACATATGTATACATATAATACACATGAATATACACACATATGTATACATACATGATAAAAATTTGCTCCTCGAAGATAAAGCTATGTATAAAATAATTAGGCATACCCCCGAGCTTCATGTTCTAACTTAAAAGAACATGATTTCATCTCTCTAGTAGGATTCATTGTTATTCAAGCTAATAAAAAAATCTATTATCTGATATCCATTCAGAAGCTTCAAGTTATTGATCGATAACTAGAGTAGAATTTACTACCTAATCTGCTCATATGTTTTCATTATTGCCATCATTTTGGTAAGACATCAATATAGTCTCATCTTTATTATCCTTATTGATTTCATTTATTTCTTCTATTGTTAAATCTATGTTCTCATGAATCACATCATCTATTGATGGATTAAGGTAATTCCTCTTCCTCATCAGTAGAATCAGCATGTAGAGAATTATTCTCTTCATCAAAAAGATTAGTATCATTATCACGTATAATGATTCTAATTTCTCTTTCAGACGTTGATGTATCACTATCTGATGCTGAATCATCAAGAGGACTTTCTTCGATCTCTCTAACAATAAACTGTTCAAACAATGACCTACCTCTAGGTTGCACATGAATGACTTCCCACCAAGGATGAGCATGTGGGTTTTTATAAAAAAATGCTTGTTCAATATGCCTAGGAAGAATATATGGTTCTTTAGTAGATCACATTACCTTGGACGAATCAACTGCTCAAAACCCAGATAATTCCTTTCTTAATGTGGAATTACTACCTTATACTCGGCTTGAAACCAGACAACCTTCAAAATGACCTATCAAAATATATAACAATAAAAACCCATTATTAGGTGCTTAAAAAAATAACTAACTCTATCATAAAAAATATAAACTTTTTTCTACCTGTTTGAATGTACAAAATGAAATTTCGTAGATACCAACAATAGTTCCTATGTAACTAAGTTTTCCATCTATAAGGTTCATGTCTTTTGAGATAGCACGTGATAGTTGCTTGAAAGAAGCAACAATACTAGAATCCTCTGTTTTACGTAAAGAATCAATGGCCTTGATTCTAATATGTTGTCCAAAAGCCCACATATTAGTGAACATTCGAGCTTGCAAAATAAATTCAATTAGTAAATAGAAACTAATATACATATATGAAAAAAATAAAATATTCTAATAAAATTACCTTTCGTTCACAACCTATCATTAACTCTCTTTGCTCATCTGAGATTTCTTCATTATTTGTGTTGGCACATTGCAAACGACTATATAGCCAATCCATGAAAGAAGATATGTCTGTAATCTCATTATTATCAAGATTACGTCTATATCTTTTGCTTTTTTGCCTTTTACTCTAGAGATTTTGAAGTTCCTCGTACTCGCTAAGGATTTCTTGCATGCATTCGCTATTATATGCTACAAAAGTAGAAACAAGAACTTTTTCTTGAAATGTAAATAAAAATGGAACTCCCTTACCTAATAATACCTCATCTGTTATTTTTGAAGAAGACTCATTGGTCCATGCACGTGCAGCTTCTTCATGAACTCTTTCAAGGTACTCACTAACGTAATACATGCACTCTTCAATCATCCAACCCTTTGCCATGGATCCTTCTGGTTTTGCTCTTGGTCGCACATAACCTTTTAATATTCCCATAAATCACTCGACCCAAAACATCCATCAAGTGTTGACAACTCTTGCAATCTCTATTTCATCTACAAGATGGACTAATAAATGAACTTGAATATCAAAAAATGAAATAGGAAGTTCTTTCTCCATCAAACATAGTAGCTCTTTGCATTCACGTTTTTTTATGGGATCGAGTTTTTGTCAATCTCTTTGGATGTAATCCACCTATACATACCATAAAAACAATTATAAAGAAGTTAATTAAAAAATAAAAGATATCCAATATTCATACATATTAAATATAAAAGTATCATAATTACCTTATAAGTGATCCAAGACAATAGATCACATCTCGTACTCCTTTCGTTCTACATCCATCGATAACCAAAGGTAAAATAAGTTTCAAAAGGTTATGCCAGTCATGGGTCTTTAACCAGATAAGCTCTTATCATCCATAGTAAACATGCTTTGAAAAGATGCTCCATATCCTGTAGGAGTCTTAATCAATTGAATTCTATTGTTGATAGTCTGTATCTCTTTTGTTGAAAGTACCCAAGGAGTAGGTGCATAAGACGTTTCTTGTCGATGTCTATCAAAAACTAGCAATAACTTTGGTTTGGATTTTTTATCTTTCAAATCATTCCTTGATGCTATGGTATCTTTTAGTCCAAGAAGATGTTGCCATAGCAAATAACCAATATTTTTTAATATATGCATAGATCAAGAAGATGACATACTTTTAACTCTTTCCAATATCTCAAAGAATACCATATTGATATGTTATCTACGAGTGGCAATTTTCCTTTACCTCTCTTCACATACTCATTGTCTGAATAATCACTGAAGATTTCTGATTTTGGATCTATCAGAGGTCCATCTGTCCATTTTTTATACCAAGCCATAGGCGTCATAGGTTTTGGACACTGACCTGTTTCAAGCTTTCCATTAAAATGTATCGCTTCTCTTTTAGATCTTAATGGATGATCATCATGCAAGAATCGTCGATGTCGAAGATAAATATTTTTGTTGAGATTCTTACTATAGATTGATCTCAACCAATCACCACAATAATGGACAAGCTTTATAACCCTTAGTAGATATTCCTGCATCATGAAAATGATAAAAATATAATTATATTAAATCATATTTATTTACATGCATATTGAATAAAAAAATTACATCAATACCTGAAAAAACACCATATCCTAGAAAATCGTGAATAGTCCAAGCCACAATACCACGAACCATAATAGGTCTTTCATTGATGCTTTTTGATACATCAATGACATTAATACCTCTCCATAACTCTTGGAGATTATCATTGAGAGGAACAAGATATATATTCATATCTTTAACTTGTCTTTTGCCTGGGATTAAAAGTGAAAGCATTAAATGTTCCTTTTTAATGCTAAGATATGGCGGAAGATTGTAGTTTATGACTACCACTGGCCATGTTGACCATTTACTAGATTTCATGGAGAATGGATTAACCCCATCTAATGCAACTCCTAACTTTAGATTCTGTGGATTTTGTGAAAATTTAGGCCATGTAGAATCAATATGCTGAAAAGCAAAACTATCATGAGGAATTCTGATTATTCCATCAGTACTTTTGTGATCATGTCCCCAATTCAAAAGCTTTGATAATTCAGGGCTTTGAAACATATGTCTAATATGTGGAGCCAATGGAAAATGTCTCAATACCTTTTTTGGGATTTTACCTTCTTCACCCTTATATCGAGGAGATTGACATTTGGGACATGTCAAAGAGTCTGCATATTCACCTCTTTATAAAATACAATCTCTAGGACATGCATGTATACATTGATAATCTATACCAAGATTGTTGATTATCTTCTTCATTTCATCATGTGAGGTAGGAAGAATATTCTGAATTGGTAAAAACTTTTCAGATAATAACCTGTAAGTTCATCAAAAATATATATCTTAAAAAAAGTAAATAAATAAATATACACACACACATACATATATATATATATATATATATATATATATATATATATATATATATATATATATATATATATATATATATATATATATATATATATATATGCATATAATTTTATATATGTGTATGCTTATGTGCATCTTTCAAAATATTCACGGAAAATTTGATTGTTTTGGATGGCAGGATACGATTGTTTGTTTTGGAGGATATGAAGTATGTACCTTCATTGAATGATTTGACGATTCTATCATATGTTCAGTTTGAAAGTGTGAGAAGCGGGTTTATAATTGCTATTCAAAGAATTTGGCATTGTTTATAGGCCATACAATGGTGACCTGGATCAATCGCATGCATAGAGGTTACTCAAGATAGAGCAACCTGATTATAATGGACTAGTGCCAGCAGGATTCCTAGGGTATGCAGTAAACCTCTTGCATGTCAATGATGAGCATCTGAACTTTAGGATACAAAGTGGAAATCATGGTGTCTTGAGAGGATCACTTTTATACAGCTTGTTCAAAGAACTTCAGGTTTATGACACTAGGAGGAATCTTTTTAAGAGCGAAAGATGCACTTAAAACTAGAGGAATATCACTGGATGGTGGTGTGGTCCGTGCAAAAGGGTGTGAAGATTTTGGGCATTGGTCTTTCTTTTTCCCTTAACTCACTGTTACTATCAGTGTATAGTCTTTCACATACAAATGCTTTCATTTATTTTCCAATTCGCCAGAAAAGATAGTTCTTATATGCATGATCGCCTGTTGAATATGCTACGGAATAATTTTCCTTTGTGTACTGTGTCTGGTCAAAGTGCATGTTTATGTTCTCTTCTCTCACATCTGATGAAGAGACATGATACAATATTTCTACTTGTTGTTGTAAAACAGGGAAAAGACAAAGGTTCTCTTTCCTGTCTATTCAAAGTCTGGACAAAAGATTCCATGTCTACAATCTATAAACCATATTACTCGGTTAATGCAGATCAAGGACACGTTGAAAGACAATAACGTGTCCCTGATCTGCATTAACCGAGTAATATGGTTTATGGATCATAGAGATGGAATCTTTTGTCCAGACTTTGAATAGACTGGAAAGAGAACCTTTGTCTTTTCCCTGTTTTACAACAAAAAGTAGAAATATTGTATCATGTTTCTTCATCAGATGCGAGAGAAGAGAAAATAAACATGCCCTTTGACCAAACACAGTACACAAAGGAAAACTATTCCGTAGCATATTCAATAGATGATCATGCATATAAGAATTATCTTTTTTGGCAAACTCAAAAATAAATGAAAGCATTTGTATGTGAAAGACTATACACTGATAGTAACAATGAGTTAAGGGAAATTCAAAGAACAATGCCCAAAATCTTCACACCCTTTTGCATAGACCACACCACCATCAAGTGATATTCCTCCAGTTTTAAGTGCATCTTTCACTCTTAAAAGATTCCTCCTAGTGTCATAATTTGGAGTTCTTTGAACAAGCTGTATAAAAGTGATCCTCTCAAGGCCACCATGATTTCCAGTTTGTATCTTAAAGTTTAGATGCTCATCATTGACATGCAAGAGGTTTACTGCATACCCCAGGAATCCTGCTGGCACTAGTCCATTATAATCAGGTTGCTCTATCTTGAGTAACCTTTGTGCATGTGATTCATCCAGTTCACCATTGTATGGCCTATAAACAGTGCCAAATTCCGTGAATAGCAATTATAAACCCGCTTCTCACACTTTCAAACTGAACGTATGATAGAATCGACAAATCATTCAATGAAGGTACATACTTCATATCCTCCAAAACAAACAATCGTATCCTGCCATCCAAACAATCAAATTTTTCGCGAATATTTTGAAAGATGCATTAATAGTTTTAAAAGACGCATATATATAAATAGATAGAAAATTGAAAATTATACCTTAATAGTGTTGAAACAGATAGATTACTCCATCCAAAACGATTTTGAAGATTGAGAATAAGTAAGCTCGCACTTAGTCGTCTCAAACGACTTCCTTCATATACATGCTTTAGAAATTCCTCTCAAAGATATTTCTCATTTTTAGAAATATCAATGCTCTCACTGTCATTTTGATACCAATCCTCAATAAAATCTTCCATGCCATCATCTTCATCATTGTCACACAAATGTTGTGCTTTATTGTCTTTTAAATATGGATCTTTCAACCTTGCATATTCCATAGGATTACTTTTGCGTAGCCTCCTCATAGAAGCTTCTCATAAATGAGGTCTTACTGGCAATTGTGAATGGTGTGGAGGAATATCATCAACATCATACATTGGAATCTACACATATAAATAAAATTCATTAGTATTCCATAAATGAATAAAAAGTAAACTTTAAATATAAAATTAAGTATATAAGTTATTAAACATGGATAGTAAATTTCTATTCTCTCTAGCTAAAAGGTGCTCTTGGAGGTCTACGCCATCCATAATTCACTAATAGTTCATCACCGGCATGTAATGTAGTAATAGTATTGACAACTATGTATCTTGATACATCTCTACTCATGTATGGTGATTCATGACTATTTTCACACTCCTCAACTGTGCAATTAGTCCTTGAACTATTATGTAACCCTCGACTACTACTTATTAAACCTGCTATATTTCCATGTGTGTAAGGTCTTCCATCAATATATAATCTTTCATTTTCTGCATGTAAAATCCTTCTACTAGTAAGGGATGCTGCGTTCAAGCATATTCCATAAGTACTCATGCCTTGAACATAACGTGAAAGTCGATGCCAATCTCCCCATCCATATATAGGACCACAAAATGACATAAGAGTGACTTTCAGAGTTTGGAGGCACATAAAAATACTCTACAATAAAGAGACCACGACCAGCATTAGTAATAGTGGATGGAGCAATCATATAGTGATTACCCCAAAAGTTGAAAACCTCTCTATCTAAAGGAAGTGGTCCTCTATTCCATCCTCCATATCTTCTTCTATCATATGTTTGTACTAAAGAACGATCACGAGTTGGCAATAGATAATCTCTAGCCGTTTTAGTCTCTAAATTAGGAGGTAAGGGTGTAATTGATGAACAACAAGTCCATGACGCGTACGAGGTATACTAAAATTATGAGAAAAATTATCATCATCATCATCATCGAGCAAGTATTCCTGTATATCAATAGTAATTTGATTTTGTATATGGTTTTTAAATAAAGTTTATGATATATGTATGTATATGTGTATATGTATACATATATGTATGCGTATATGTTTGCATGTATATGTATATGTGGGTATGTGTATGTGTATGTGTGTGTATATATGTGTATGTATTCTGATTTTTTTTTTGTTTGAGATTAAATTAACAGGAGATATTGTATGGTGGAAAAAAATAAGAGGCAACCTAACATACCACCTAAGATGTGGCAGTTTTTTCGTCGACAGCTACGTCTTCAGGAGTCATTTCCTCAGCAGATAGTACACAAATTAATAGTTTATATTTATAAATTTTATATATTTTAGTAATTTTGTACATTTAATTTATGTATTTGTTTTTTCTTAAATAAATAGGCTGCTGCAAAGAAGAGAGTGGAGTCGGGCCACACATCGCACCTAGGCCAAAGTTATTGTGAGTATATTCTTTATTTCAGTTAAAATGCAAGCAACTAATCTTTTTTATTTGTTTCAATGCAGCGAAAGGATTATGGCCGATATCCTACGAAACATGAGATTGATTATGCTACACATTTTGGATATCGGCATTTGAGCAAGTATAGGCGAGATCATCCTGATGCCTTTGTGAGTATTATTAAATTTTATATAATTATTTTATTTTTATGAATGGTTTAATTGTTTTATTTATTTATGTTTGTTCTATGTAATACTGGAGTATTATGGAGAGACATATATGGATGAGGTGGAGAGACAGACATAGGAGGGACGATCTCGATCGTCACAAGGTGATCATGACGATGAGGATGAGGATGATTAGGATGATCATGATGCTGTTGCTGATGATGATGATCATGATGATTAGGATTCTATTATGACATTCGATTATATGTCTTTATTGTAAGACAATAGTTATGCAATGTAACACTGGAGCAGTAGTAGAGAAGATAACATATATAGGAGAATCTGAACAATTTTCTACTAGCAGCAAGTACAAAGATGATGGCGTTGTCCACCCGTGCGCTCTCAAGGTAGAGCTTAAATGGTGATCTAGACAACTCTAGATAGGGAGATACAAGGTAGAGGTATGCTGGCTCAACTTGATTTCTCAGGTAGTGCAGAAGTCATGTATATATAGGATCATGGGTGGCCTTCAGTGGATGGCTATACATGGGCAGTAGAGCGTGGGCGGCCACCGCCCGCGTAATTGTCATACACGGCTTAGACCGGTTGAACCGACCTTACAAATATAAATGATTTCTGACTCTGACAGGGAATATTCCCTTTACCATCACGCCAAGGGTGCTGCCCCCGGACCCCCACCAGGGGGCCCGTTGGCCCCCTGGGACCCCCCAGCCAGGGGGCCCACTGGCCCTCTTGGACCCCCCAGCCGGGGCTGCTCCCCGCTGCCCCGGATCCCCCAATTGGGGACCCTGATAAGTCCCTTTCCTTACAATACCTTACATGGTCCAATATGACCTTCATCCAACATGCAAGTTGGGATTCCCATCAATTGGGCAATGCACGCTTGGCTTCTCCTCATAACGGGGGCCTTACAAAATGTGCATACAATCATGAGGGGTAGACATTGATCATATACTAACACCCCCCGTCAATGTTTACCGATGAAAAATCAAGTAGGTTTCGGTCCTATGCCCATCTGTTGAAGATGTCTATTGAGCTGCTCTCTTCCAAGTGCTTTAGTGAATATGTCAGCACAATTTGCCTCTGTTGGGCAATATTCTAGCTCCACAATTTCATCTTCAATTAGCTCACGAATGTAATGGTATTGTACTTCTATGTGCTTGGTGCGAGCATGAAATACTGGGTTCTTTGCAATAGCCATACAACTTTGATTATCACACTTGAGTACAATCGCCATATTTGATGGAAAGCCTAGATCTGCAAGAATTCTCCTTAACCAGACTGCCTCACAAGAAGCAAAACAAGCTACTTTGTACTCTGCTTTAGTGGAGGAGAGTGCGAGAGTTGGTTGCTTTCTACTTACCCAAGAAAATATTCCTGAACCAAGTGAGAAACAATATCTAGAAACTGATTTTCTAGAATCACAACCTCCAGCCCAATCTGAATCACAATATCCTTGGAGTGTATCACCTGTGGTATAAAAAATACCAAAATCCAAGGTTCCTACAATGTACCTTAGAATTCACATTCCAGCATTCCAGAGACTCTCCTTAGGTTTGTTGGAGAACCTGCTTAATACTCCAACAACATAGCAAATGTCTGGTCTAGTGTTGCACAAAAAAATAAGACTTCCAACGAGCTTCCTATACTTCTTAGCATCTACATCAGGCATGTTATCATCCATAGATAGCTTATGATTTACCTCCATAGGTGTGCTAGTTGGCTTGCACTCCATCATTCCAAATGCCTTGAGAATCTCTTTGGCATATTTTTGTTGTGAGATGAAAATGCAATCCTTCCTTTGCCATACTTCAATTCCCAGACAAAAATGGAGTAGACCTAAGTCTGTCATTTCAAACTCAGTTCCCAATCTGATCCGAGTTTGATTGATGAGTTCGTGATGATCTCCTGTAATGATCAAATCATCTACATATACAATGACAACAACTAGCTTGCTATCCCTTTTCGTTACATACAAGTTAGCATCAGAAGTACTTCTTTCAAAACACATATTTTTGAAAACATGATCTATTCATTGGTACCAAGCCCGTGGAGCTTGCTTAAGTCCATACAAAGCTTTCTTCAACCTGCAAACTTTATTTTCTGAATTGGGCACCTCAAAACCTGGTGGTTGAGATACATATACCTCCTCCTTGAGGTGACCATTCAAAAATGCAGATTTGACATCCATTTGGAAAATAGGCCAGGCCTTTTGTGAAGCTGGTTCAAGTACCGTCCGAATAGTTGTCATGCGTGCTGTTGGTGCAAAAGTTTCTTGAACATCAAATCCTTCGATCTGTGAAAAACCCTGTGCAACTAATCTTGCCTTATACTTTTCTAATGTTCCATCTGCTTTATAATTAGCTTTTCAAATCCATTTAGTACCTATTACCTTCTTCTTTGGCGGCAAGTCGACTAGATCCCATTGATAGGCACAAGGTGAGATATTTCTCCATTTGATGAGATAGTAGATTTACCTTTATCTTCTACTAAGTGTGGTCGTTCATCAAACACCACATCTCAGCTGACAAAAATCTTCCTTGCCTCAGGATCCCACAACCTATATGCTTTAGACTCTTCACTATATCCTAGGAAGACACACTTTTGCTTTTTGAATCCAACTTTGATTTTGTTGAATAAGGAATATGTGCATAACAGAAACAACCAAAAAATTTGAAATGCAAAACTGAAGGCTTTTTACAAGAATATGCTTCTTGAGGAGTCATCCCCTTTAGAGCTTTTGTGTAGCTTCGATTGAGGATGTAGACTACTGTATTGACTGCTTCTGCCCAGAATGAATCAGGCATGTCTTGAGCCTTTAACATACAACGAGCCATTTCAACTATTGTCTTGTTCTTGCGTTTAACAACGCCATTTTGTTGAGGTGTATGAGCTGTGGTAAGTTTCCTTTTCACACCATGCTCCTTACAGTAATTATTGAATTCTGTTGACAAGAATTCACCTCCTCTATCTGTTCTAAATTTCTTCAGTTTCCTTCCTGATTCATTTTCTACATACTTATGCCACGCTTTAAATTTTTCAAAAGCATCAGCCTTCTCTCGAATGAAATAAACCCACATCTTTCTACTATAATCGTCAACTAATAGCAAGAAGTAGAAAGATCCTCCTAAAGCAGGTGTAGACATTTTACCACAGAGATCAGCATGTACCAACTCTAGAGGAGCTTGAGATCGATTGCTGGTCTCTCTTGGAAACGCCTTTTGTTGTTGCTTGCCCATCATACAAGCTTCACAAGGTTCTTGCAACTCTGAAAATGCAAGCAAATGAGCAACCATCCCTGTTCTTTGCATCTCCTTCAAAACTACAAATCCGAGATGCCCATATCGTTGGTGCCATAATCTGCTTACATCTTTATCTTCTGTAGCAGTTAAAGCACTTAACTCATACAAGTTATCCCATCGTATGCCTTTACCTACAACATTACCTGATGAATCCATGACTTCCGCACCACTCTTATTGAAGTGAACTTCGAGTCCACGATCTGTTATTGCAGAAATTGACAACAAATTTCTTTTGAGTGTAGGTACATAGAGAACATCGGATAACTTTTTCTCAACACCTGGAGAAGTGATAAAAGAGATGGTTCCAGCTCCTTCGGCTGGACACTTTGAGTCATTTCCCACCACTACATTGATGGATTCCCGTAGAGGCACGAGGGAACTATACCAATCCTTTTTACTGGTCATATGGCGAGAAGCTCCACTATCTAAAATCCATGGTTCATCAACACGAGCTTGAGCAGATGAACATACCTCTTGAATAGCTACCCAAAGTTCTAGCTCTGTGTTGTTTGCAGACTCTTTGTTCTTCCATGATGATTTTACAGTCCCATTCCGTTTATCAGCTTACTTCTTTCTGCAATCCTTGATGGCATGGCCTTTCTTTTCACAATACAAGCAACTTCCTATGAACTTTTTCTTCTTTGGCTTCTTCTTTGATACATCAGAAGAGCCTTTACCTTTTGCATTTGCTCCAAATGTAGCATCACTTATGCTTTGCTGATTCCTCAATCGCATCTCTTCTTCTAAAAGCATAGCACAAAACTCTTCAAATGTGAGGGGAGTTGGTCTTACCTGAGTGTTAAGGGCTATTACTAATCCATCATACTTTGCCGGAAGAACACGTACACAGCTTCGAGCCAGCTCTTCTGGTGTTATAACAACACCAACTGCAGCCAATTGGTCTTGAAGATGTTTTATCCGTTTGATAAAATCTTCAGCCTTTTCAAAATCAGAATCCTTTTCATTTGTCAACTGATTTTCTAAATTCTGTATCCTAGTGTGGTTCTTGGTCTCATATTGACGAGCCAATATGCCCCAAGCCTCATGTGCTTTAGTAGTATGTTGAACTAAAGTAAGCACAAAATCACTTACACTAGTGACAATCGCACATAATGAATCAGCATTCCGCCTCTTCCAAGCTCGTAGAAGATCTGGATCCGGCTGAATCATCAATCTTGAATTTGCTGGATCTTCAACTGGTATAGGCTCTGGATCCAATCCCATCGGTCCCATGACAGTGTCAAGTAATTCATAGGAGTCCCGAATTGCAGAAATTTTGAACTTCTAGAGTGTATAGTTGGTTCCATCCAGCTTCCCTTCAGTGAATGCAGGTGGATGAATTCGAATAGATGCAGCATTAACATTAGCAGAAGCACCATGACTAGTGTTTGATGATAAAGCCATCATGTAATGACTCAAATAATCTACTGATATTCTAGTATGTTAGTAGGCTAAAATAGTGATACTTCTCAAGCTATTCGAACCTTACAGCTCTGATACCATGTAAGACAATAGTTACGCAATATAACACTGGAGTAGTAGCAGAGAAGATAACAGATATAGGAGAATCTGAACAATTTTCTACTAGCAGCAAGTACAAAGATGGTGGCGTTGTCCACCCGTGTGCTCTCAAGGTAGAGCTTAAATGGCGATCTAGACAACTCTAGATAGGGAGATACAAGGTAGAGGTATGCTGGCTCAACTTGATTTCTCAGGTAGTGCAAAAGTCATGTATATATAGGATCATGGGTGGTCTTCCGTGGACGGCTATACATGGGCGGTAGAGCGTGGGCGGCCACCGCCCGCGTAATTGTCATACACGGCTTAGACCGGTTGAACCGACCTAACCAATATAAATGATTTTTGACTCCGACAAGGAATATTCTATGGAATATTCCCTTTACAATCGCGCCGGGGGTGCTGCCCCCGGACCCCCACCGGGGGGCCAGCGCCAGGGGGCCCGCTGGCCCTCTTGGACCCCCTAGCCGGGGTTGCTCCCCGCTGCCCTGGACCCCCCAATTGGGGACCCTGATAACTCCCTTTCCTCACAATACCTTACATGGTCCAATATGAGCTTCATCCAACATGCAAGTTGGGATTCCCATCAATTGGGTAATGCATGCTTGGCTTCTCCTCATAACGGGGGCCTTACAAAATGTGCATACAATCATGAGGGGTAGACATTGATCATATACTAACATTTACACACACACACACATATATATATATATATATATATATATATATATATATATATTATCTATATATTTTTCATTTCAGTTATGTTTTGAATTGTGTGTATGGTATTAAGTAATGAAGAGTTTTTTTTCTATTGATTGTTATTATTATTTATATTAAGCATGTGTTTTAATACTTTAATTATATAATTCATTCATATGTGTGTACCTGTGTATATGTATGTGTGTGTATATGTATGTATGTGCATGTGTATGTGTGTATATGTATGTATGTGCATGTGCATGTGTAAGTGTATATGTGTGTATGAGTATGTGCATGTGCATGTGTATGTGTGTGCATATGTATGTGCATGTATATGTGTAACTCTGTGTGTATATGTGTGTATGTGCATGTATATGTTTATATGTAGGTATGTGCATGTGTGTGTGCATGTGTATATGTGTGTGTACATATGTGCGTATATATGTGTATATATGTGTATAATGTATGTATATGCATGTGTAAATGTATGAAACATGCATGTGTATGTGGATGCATTTACATTTGCATCCATGTGCATGCATGTGAATGTGCATGCATGTGGATGTGCATATACATGTATTTACGTATATGTTAATGTGCGTATGTATATATATATATATATATATATATATATATATATATATATATGCAATAATGCATGTGTGTAAGTCTTTTTATGTGGTTGTAGAAATGTTTGTGCATATGCATGTGTATATGTGTGTATGTCTAAGTGTATGTGCACATGTATCTATGTGTATATATGTGTGTGTATGTGCATGTGTATATGTGTATATGTTTGAAAGTGCATCTTCATCATGCATAAGTATATAAGCGCATATCAATAAGTGTGAGTATGCTATCTAATGAAAATAACACAATTCAAATGGTATACAAAGAATAGAAATTGTACTTACAATAGTTAGCCATACTTTTTGCTTGGTTAGCTTCCTGAATAACCTACAATAAAGAGAGAAAGAAGAGAGAGAGAGAGAGAGAGGAGAGAGAGAGGAGAGAGAGAGAATTCAAAGAGAGAAAGATGTAGAAAGAGAGAAACAGAGACAGAGGGAGACAATAAGAGAGAGCTTAGGCAAAACAACAATTCTGCATATACTTGTTTCAGCTCTTAACCGCAGTGCAATTGCGAATGTTGGAGGGCTCTTCGATCAGATGCGTGAAAATGCCGATCGAAGAGCCTCCAATGTTTTAATTTTTTTCCATCAACAGACCGTCGTGTAAGCGATGCTAACGTGTCAAAAAAACCAGTAGAGTTGACGTCGCATAAGCGACATTTTTTAGTGTCGCTTATGCGACGCAAAAAAGCATCACTTACATGATGCTGATTAAAACCGTCGGGTTAACAATGCTCTATGCATGCGTCGAACACCACGTCCCACCACACGTCGAAAAAGATGTTGTTTCGCTCGTTGTTTAATCGACGGTATACGCTCGATGCTCATTGCGATGCATTTTGCAATTTTATAGCGACGAAATTGTGTCGCCTTAACCGTTGCTATGCATCTGTATTCCTTGTAGAGATGTGTGTATATATATGCATGTGTGTATATATATGCATGCATGCATGTATATGCAACTTGTGTGTGTATGTACGTATGCATATGCATGTGTGTATGTGTGTATGCATATGCATGTGTATGAGTTTATGCACATATGTGTGTATGTATATGCATGTGTGTATGTGTGTATATATATGCATGTGTGTTGTATATGCATGTGTGTATGTGTGTATATATATGCATGTGTGTATGTATATGCATATGTGTGTCTATGTATGTATGCATATGCATGTATGTATACATGTGTGTGTAGGTATGCATATGTGTGTGTATGTATGTATGTATGCATATGCATGTGTATGTATATGCATGTGTGTATGTATATGCATGTGTGTATGTATAGCAAGTGTGTATATATAAGCATGTGTGTATGTATATGCATGTGTGTATGTATATGCATGTGTGTATGTATGTATGTATGTGCATGTGTGTATGTATATGCATTTGTGTATGTATATGCATGTGTGTATGTATATGCAGGTGTGTATATATATATGCATGTGTGTATATATATGCATGTGTGTACATATATGCAACTTGTATGTGTATGTATGTATGCATATGCATGTGTGTATGCATATGCATGTGTGTATGCATATGCATGTGTGTATGTGTGTATGTGTGTATGTATCTGCGTGTGTGTATGTGCGTATGCATACACATGTGTATGTGTGTATGCACATATGTGTGTATGTATATGCATGTGTGTATGTATATGCATGTGTATAGGTATATGCATATGCATGTGTGTATGTATACATGTGTGTGTACATGTATGTATGCATATGTGTGTGTATGTGTGTATGTTTGTATGCATATGCATGTGTGTATGTATGTATGTGTATGCATGCATGTATGTATATGCAACTTGTGTGTGCATGTATGTATGCATATGCATGTGTGTATGTGTGTATGCATAAGCATGTGTGTATGCATAAGCATGTGTGTATGTGTGTATGCATATGCATGTGTATGTGTGTATGCACATATGTGTGTATGTATATGCATGTGTGTATATATATGCATGTGTGTATGTATTTATGTATATGCATGTGTAGATGTATATGCATATGCGTGTGTATGTATGTATGCATATGCATGTGTGTATGCACATATGTGTGTGTATACATATGTGATTGAGTATGTATATGTATATGTCTCTCTCTTTCTCCCTCTTTTTCTCTCTTTGTGTTTCTCTAGATTTCTCTCTTTCTTTCATCTCTCTCTCTCTCTTTATGTTTCTCTAGATCTCTCTCTTCCTTTCATCGCTCTCTTTCTCTCCCTATGTGAATTGAAAACAAAACAAACACTTACATCGATGTAATTGTTTGGATCCTTGTCGTCAAAGTCCACTTAATATTGTCCTTCATCAAATTCCAAAGACCTGATGTTGAAATCTCTTGCAAAACTAAAGAAAAGAGAAATTAGAAAAGGCAGAACATAAAGAAAGAGAAAAGTGTTCTACAGTATGTGTGATACTTACCAAACTTTCAGATCTAGAGAAACAGAGAGGTGTGCATAGAGAGAGAGAGAAAGAGAGAGAAAGAGAGAGATGTAGCTCGCGCATAGACTCGAGAGTAGCAGGTTTTGTTTCAAAACATGATGAATGTGGAATTTTTGCTCTTAGGACCGATTAAAACACTATGTCGGTATGAGCGTCGTTATAAGCATCAGTATGCGTGTCGATAATTGGCAGTGATTTATCGATGCTTATACCGAGGCTCATATCGACACTTAGTTTCTGATGCATATATTGCCTCCGTGGTTTTTCAAGCATTTTCAACGGTCATACCGATGTCGAGGCGTGACCGTGGTTATGCACAACATCATTATGCCCCTGATATGTTGTAGTGTGCATATGCATGTGTGGATGCATACATGTGTGTGTGTGTACATGTATGTATGTATATGTGAGTATGCATATGTGTATATGTATGTATGCATTTGCATGTGTATGCATGTGTGTGTATGTATATGTGTGTGTGTATGTAATATGTATGTTAGTGTATGTATATATGTGAGTGTGTGTGTATATATATGTGAGTGTGTATGTATATATATATATGAGTGCATGCATATGCATGAATATGCATGTGTGTATGTAATATGTGTGTGAGGATGTGTATGCATATGTGTATGTATGTGTGTGTACACATATGTGTCTATGTATTTGCATGTGAAAGTGTATATTATATATACATATCTATGTGTATGTGTATGTGTATGAATGTGGGTGAATGAATGTATGCATATATGTGTATATGCATGAATGCATATGCATGTGTGTATGTGTGCATGTATGTATGCATGCATATACATGAGTATGTGTGTGTATATCTCTCTTTATCTCTCCTTCATCCCTGTCTCTTTTTCATCCCTCTCTCTTTTTCATCCCTCTCTCTCTCTTTCTCTCTCTCTCTCTCTCTTATCTCTCCCTCTCCCTCTCTCTTTATAATAAGGAACACAAAAGTCATTTACATCTATGTGTGTGTATCTATCTCTATATTTTTTCTTTCTCTCTCTCATTCTCTCTCTCTCTCTCTTTCATCTATCTCTCTCTCTCTCTCTCTCTCTCTTTCTATCTCTCTCCATCTCTCTCTCTCTATCTCTCTCTCTCTCACTTTCATCTCTCTCTCTCTCATTCTCTCTCTCTCTCTCTCTCTCTCTCTCTCTCTCTCTCTCTCTTTCTCTCTCTCTCTCTCACTCTATGTCAATAGAGAATAGAATAATCACTTACATCGATGTAATTCTTTGGATCACTATCATCAAGTCCCACTTAACATTGTCCCTCGTTGAATTCCAAGGAACTCACGCCAAAAAGCTCATGCAAAACTAAGGAGAAGAGAAATTAGAAAAGAGAAAACACATAGAAAGAGAGAGCGTGCAAGAGTATGCATGATACTTACAAAAACTCGAGATCTAGAGAGACAAAGGTGTGTGTATATAGAGAGAGAGAGAGAGAAAGGTATGTGTGTGTACACAGTATGATCATAATCCAGGTCATGCAAGCAAACTTTACAGTAGTAGAACTGAGTCAGAACATGAGCAAAGGTCGAATTTTTGCACTCGGGTCGGCTTATGTTAAACATGCAGTTGGTATAGGCATCAGTATGAACATTGATATGAGCGCTGGTATTTCTACGAAATTATCGACGCTTATACCGATGCTCATATTGATGCCTATACTCACATTTATACCGATTCTTGTACTAAGGGCATTGTTTTCCGATGTGTATACCGGCCATTTATATTTAATAGCTCTATTGTTGATCAAATGACTGTCAGTATGGATTGCATTCTTTTTTCAACCATTTTCAATGGTCATACCCACTGATGCATGATAGTTGGTATACACATTGGTATGCCCCTCATATGTTGTAGTCCTTCAAAGGTAAGCAACACAAGCCATATTTCTTGTTTGTTAAAGCACAAATCTATCATTGCATGAGCATGTGCATCTCTCATCCCAGTAAAGTTGCTCTAAAGAAGGTGCAATAGGTACTATAATAGTATAAAGAACATGAATATCAACATCTTCAAAACCACTTGCATCACCCAGTGCTACAGTATATGGAGGTGTAGGAGGACACATTTAACATCTTGCATGATACTCCCAAAAGTATTACTACCAATACATGATGCATCATGTATGCCAACAATGGGTAGTTAGAAGCATCCAACATACCCTCAAAAACCAACAAATGAAATACATCATTTCTTTTGGTCATGGCTAGTATCTTTACCTTGATACAAAAGCAAGACATTTTCTCAAAAAATTTGAGTAGAAATTCATAATTTAACTCTTTTAGAAATGTACAAGAATTTGAGATGCTTGTATTGGCAAACCCAAAATTGTATGTATGTTTGGGATAAAAAAGAGAATACAATTTACTACTAGTCACTATGATAGTTTTTTCAAAGGCCGAAATGAGCTCAAATCAGTTTTTTGACCATGTGGAACACCCTAAAGGTTTGTTTGGAAGTACTAGTAATCCTAAGTATGTTCACCAAATTACTTGTGATTTTGAGACAATGTGAGAAAGTGCATTGAGGATGTGCTACACAAAGCAACAACCTACTTTGATAATACTTGTTTGGAGTTTGAAAGTTACAAAAGCATGCAAATAGCACAAAGACAACGAAGCTCTAAAGTACAACGAAATTTCACATTGCTTAGTGTTGAATGTAAAAGATCACTCTCTTAGGATTATAGCCATATATGCAAGTTAGGGGAAAAGACTCCTAAAGAGGAAAAAAACGTTTCATTACATTCTTAAGTATGATCAAGCCTCACAAACATTGCTACCAAAATATATTAATGTTTTTCATATTTTCTACGAGTTTTCTCAACCCTATTTCTAGCCTAGAAGTTAATGGCATTGATGGATGTTGATGGTTTCTCTTCAAATTGTAGATCCCCTTCTAATATATCTATGGAAGAGACTAGATACGTGAAGAGAGCTTGTTTTTGCTTACATGAAGTAGGTAAGATTCATGCCATATCTCCCTTCTATATTAACATATAAGTAGACATGTTAGGTCGCTCTATTTGTGTCTTTAGCAAATAATTGGCTTCCTAGGTAGCTCTAAGAATGGGTCCTCATGTAATCACCTCTTTGATAGAAACATAGAAAAGCTTATTGTAACTACTAAGGGATTCGATAACTTGGAAAAAACTATGTGTAATTATATGGTTGAGTTTTTTTCTAATAGAGCTATAGAAGGAATTCATTCTAATAAAGTAGATCAAGTGTATTGTATTCTTTTTTTCTTGAGATATCCAACCATAGACATGATTTTCCTATGTGTAAGTGATACAAGGCAAATCAAGATATTTTTCAAAACAATAACTTTGATATGATCAGAGTATTAACAACTAAAGGACTAAAAACGATCCATTGTTTACCAATTAAAATAGAGTGAAAAAAATAGATCCATGGTTCAAGTAGTTGAGTAAAAATATTTCTATAGATCTCTGCCATTGTCTTAGCCCTACACAAGGATCTTTGAAATAAATGATGAAATATAATTTGGGAGTCTAAGAATCTATTTTCTAAACAAGTGAAATACTTGCCCAATAATTATTCACTTCTTTTAAGGTGCTTAAAGTGAATTTAGAGTCATAATTGAGGGTTATTATGTAATTAGGGGCACTCCTAATTTCGTTTCCCAATGATCTCAATCCTTATTCTTAGGGATAACAACAATAAAAAAATTTGTTAATTTATTGATGTCCTTAAGTATCTTATTGAATATCTAGGTGGAATTCAATATGTCAAAGGAAGAGTTGGAAAAGGTCTTGGCCAAAAACCAAGAAGTAGCAAAAATTTCTCCTTTTTAGTATGGATAGTTAGGTTAATCAAAGCTTAACTATTTTTATTTTATCGCAAATAAAAAGGATATTAGTCAATGAGAATGAAGGCAGGTAGGGATCAAGAGAGCACGCAAGAGGGGAGTGAAGGAGGGACAAAAAGAGATAAGGATAAAGAGCTCCATTTGTCTCATGTCTTAAGGGGCATTGGATCTAATAAGAGAGGATTTGGAGATGTCAAATATATCCTTGGCATGTGCATTACTCTTCATAGGAGCAAAAGATGCATATACTTGTCTCAAATTGAGTACATATCCAAAGTACTCCACATGTTCAATATGCAAGGTGAAAAGGCATTGAGTACACCTTTACCTACATATGTCAATTTGAGCAAGGTTGATTTTCCAAAAATCAGATGAGGAATAGGGATTTTTGGTCTATTGTTGGTAGTCTCATGTATGCTATTGTATCTAGGAGAGAAAACATTGCATTTGTAGTGGCAGTTGTGAGGAGATGATATAAATAATTACATAAATACTTAAATATAGTGATGCATGCACTAATAAATTCATAAAAGATTAAAAATTTAGATGAATGCATAAATGTTTACATAAATAGATTTGAAAAATACACATATACATGTATATACATAATGCATACATAAATACATAAATAAATGCATCCATACAAGCATACATATGTACATACATACATACATGCATACATAGGCACATACATACATACATAGACTACAACATATCGAGGCTATTACGGAGGAAAATGAACGAGCACAATTTCTCCGCGACCTCGGTATCGCAGTCGGTATGCTTGTCGGAAACATAATGCCGGTATAGACGCCGGTATAGTCATCGGTATATGCATCGGCATAGGTGTCAGTATAAGCGTCAGTATTATGAATGCTTATACTGATGCCCATAGCGACGACTCTGTGGGTGTACCAACGCCCATACCAATGACTCTATTGGGTGTACCGATGCCCATACCGACGACTCTGCTGGGTGTACCGACGCTTATATCGATGACCATATCTGCAAAAACATTTTGGGCATAGTGTATTGTCTTTTGCAATAGCATGATGTTGTTTAGCAAAAGACAATACACTCTGCCCAACTCTAAATCGAGTACATGTGATATGTACTCTAATGGCAACCAAAACATGATTTTATATGAGAAAAAATGAACCATCAATCATGTACAAAAAGTTGTATATTCCATAAATGAAGGATGTACAAGAGTGTGGCAAAGCACTTCCATATAGGAACCGAATACAAAATGTGACAAAGCACTTCCATATAGGAATCGAATATAAAATTATGGTACATCATTGCCACATAGGAGTGTAATACAAAATTGTGGCAATGTGACAAAGCACTCCCATATAGGAATCGAATACAAAATTATGGTACATCATTGCCACATAGGAGTGTAATACAAAATTGTGGCAAAGCACTACCATACCTATATGCAATGGGATCAAAACATTTACACCTACAATCCTACAGCAAAGCATATGTGTAAAATGAGACAAATTGACAGGCCATTTATAAAAACCAACTAGAATTACAAAACCAAGCTATAAGTTTACCTAATCATAGATTCTCCATGAAATGATTGCACTGCGTCTCTCTAAGTTCTGCAAGAGTGCAACCAATCCATGACAATATATATAAGCTTCTTTGTTTTGCGTTAGAGGACAACCCATTTCCAACTCCTATAATAAACATGCAAAATGATAGATGAAAATACATGATGTGCTTAGCATAGACAAATTCCATAATTAGAATGATACTTACAAATTGTTAGCGCACACTATCGTATCTGCCGCTACCTAGATGCGACGTTCCAACCGTATCTAAACATGTGGCCACTGCATCTCGCTGTTGACGATATCAATCAAGAGTATGTTGCTCCTCATCCTGAATCGATTCCCACTCTTCAACATCTAACCATACCGGCTTCGGTAAGCCTACTCTGAAAGCATCGCGAGCTTCCGACCGCCGATGAGACATCACCTCACATGCCGTATGCTGAATCCATTTTGAACTCACAATAAGATGCCCAGGTGCTAGCCTCTACTCTTAATATATCGATTGTGTGATATAATTTTTGGAATCCTTATCGTGTTCGCTCCATTTTAACCTGATAGAATGTCCAAAATCTATGGAGAAAACCTATCAAATGCGTTGACGCATGGACTTTCCAGCTCCATCCATGACTGGAGCTCCATCACATATGTGATATATCTTAGAGTCATCATGGTCATGCGCTCCCCAAGGTGTACATGGAGATTCCATCTCATCCAATGTGGAGATGTTAAAATGCAAGTGTGTATGCATATGCATGTGTGTATGCATATGCATGTGTATATTCATATGCATGTGTGTATGCATATGCAACAGCGAGTTGTAACAAACGAGAACTATGTCGTAAAAAGAGAACACTCTCGTCAAAGATTACATGTTTTCACCTCATTTTTGGAATTCGTTTACACCAGTATACATATATTACAAAAATGAGGTGAAAACAAGTAATTTTTGACATTTTTTGTCATTTTCTCAAAAAAAAATGAGCTCAAAATGTAGTCAAAATTTCATTATATTAGGCATTGACGTGTCCCAAAATGTATATGATAAGACATTGACATGTCCAAAATCTATATGATAAGACATTGACATGTCTAAAATATATATAAGAATGTAGAAATCAATAGTTTTTACACAAAAATAACATTTTAGACATATCTTTAATGGGTGGATATCTGATTGTTATTCAAAATTGCTACAAAACATGGTTTCATTAACCAAACTACTTTGAGGCATTTACATAAGCACTAAAAATGTCTGAGAGCTTCAATGCAACTCACAACTTTGTCGATCTATGTCTACACCCTCATCATCTGATGCACTTGATTCAGTCTCATACTGTTGAGAGCTCTCTTCTTCTTCTTCTATATCCACAAGAGCTCTATCTTCATCCACGTACATACCAAATTCCGCAGGATCATGCACAACTCTTCTTGTTTTCCTATGATTTCTTGTACCACATACATCTGGAAGCTTTTGTTTTATCATGTTGATGGTTGCTTTCCTCAAGTGACCAGTTTTTGTCAAGGAAAAATCATAAACAAGAATATCTACATCATCCATTTTAAGAGTGGATGTGCTTCGAATATTCTTTTTCCTTTTTGAACCTGTTCGTTTAGTATCACACACCATTTCTAAGTTATATTTACCTGTGAATGCATTACTACTTTTAGTGTAATACCAATGCACCATCAAAGCCTCTATTCTTCTCTGATCAATATCTTTAGTTATCTCTAAAACCTTTGCAATCCAAAATGGTCTGGTAGCCTCATCACCATCAGCAAGTACTGCAATAAGCGTTCCAACATTTATCTCTATTAAATTTCCTTGCCATCTTGCTTCTGCCTGTTTTGTCATCCTTGGGCCTACATAAATATTTCTTTCTGGTGGATGTATAAAACTTTGAAGTGCATCTGCATTACATGCTTGGGCCACATTCACGGATCTTTGTGTACAGAAATCCCATGTGAATGGAACATCAACTGGCCAGTGACCTGCAATTGTATACTGTATAATCTCTTCTTGATGATTGAAAAAGTCCTCCCACCAAGATACATCTTGATCTCCAGCATATTTTTTTGCACGCTCAATATGTCTCTTCTTTTCAATGAGTGCATGCATCTAGCTTTTACTTTGATCAACCACACTTCCACATCTTTCTGTATTGTTTTTATCTTCATATGGTGATTGTTCTGCACCATACACTGTTACAGTAGACAAATTAGGCACCTGCAATAAGAATCTGCATCCCTCTTTAGGCTCCCACCCAAGAGAAGATGAATACTGCTTTGCAAATAAAAGGGTTATTTCATCAACCCTCCTCATCAAGAATACATGGTTGAAACTAATATTGTGCAATGGAGCCAAAACCTTAGCGCTGTTATCAAGGCCCATTGAGCAAAAGTGCTTAAAGTCATAAATCTGTGTGAGGTGTTGAACTTCTGGTTTTGGAGTATATGCTTCTGAAATCAGCTCAGATAAAATCGGAAGAGTAAAAGCATTGTTACGTGCCAACTTCTTAGAGAAAGTACTGAACATTTGATCAATGTGATCATGAGTGTGGCCAACCAGAAGAAAATTTACCTTAACCTTCTGAAATACCTGTTTTTCAACAAGCATGCTTAAATATCCAAAGACTGTAGAATTTTTATTCTCTCTTGCAGTATTATCTAGTTGCAAATATAGAGTTGGTGGCAAAAGACCCTTCCATGATTGCAAAACACGATGAATGACAGTAACTGTAAGGTTTGGATCATTATGCACATTTGGATATGTGAAGAAAACCTTGGACATTACAGTTCCATTGTATACCAAAGCACCAACCAAATGCATTTGCACAAGGACTTCATCTCCAATGTCCTTAGGGATGCGATAAAAATGTGGCAAACAAGTTTTTTTTTGATCCATACCATCGATCAACAAACACATATAACGCTCCGGATTTCTGAGTGCCTTACTTCGATGATGAATTGCTTTCTTTCTCTCTAATGCTTGACTGTCATGATGGTTGTTAAGAAGGTTTTTAAAATTATGCTTTTCCTGTGGTGTTGTAGCCCCTTTTTCCATGTTTTTCAAAGTGGTGCAAACTGAACATTCACCCATTCTAACTTTACGAGTAATAGAAACATTGTTAAACTCTTCCTTCCATAATCGAGTAAAGTGACGATACAACACATACTTCTCATTTCTATTTTCCATGTCTTCTCTATATATTTGAAATACCTCTCGACGAGTAAAGTTATCTGACAAGTGCAACCTTCCAGTTGTAGGCATAACTTCACAATGCAAGCTAAAATAGTTCATCATCCAATTCATTACATGACGTCCAACAGATCCTTTGGTCCCAACATGGAACGTATCCAAAATGAGATCCCCATTCAAAAACCCTTGTTGAACCCTATGTATTCTAAAATTTCCTACACCCATTGCAATTTTAAATGCAGCCCTACAGCATGGCATCCCTTGAGTAAAGAAATATTCAAAACCAACATGCGTTACTGACATGTTATCCTCAATCATTTGCATGCAAGAAACAAGGTATATATCTTGCCTTTCACTATCTAAATGGAGGAATTTTTCTCTTAGGTGCTTTAGTTTCTTCATTCCTAAATTATACAAACATTTCAAACCACAACAATGCTTCACAATATCCAATGGAATCTGTCTATCTGATGTAAGAAATTTAAATCTTTTTCGACTTACTTCACGAGACCTTCTTTTAAATCGTAGATTGAGCTTGCTTTGCTTTTTCGTTGCTCCACATGCACTTGAGTCAGAAGGGAGATCAATGGTTGGATCAGATGGGAGATCAAGAGGTGCATTTGGTTGAGCAGCATTGCACTATGAATTGGATAACTTAAATGACTCAACAGAAAACATGGAATCATCAGCACGTTCTAAATCATAGGGATCATCACTTCTCTGGAAAGGTTCAACTGAGAACAATGAATCAATATGAGCAGAGGAAGCTGATGCCCAAGCATCCACTGAAAAGATTGAGCTCATCTTCATTGAGTTCACAGAAGACTGAAGATGAATGACCTTTTTAAATAAGTAGAAATCCGAATCAAGTGAAGATGTCACATCAAATGTCACATCAAGAAGATATGAAATCAAAAGCTTATTAAAGTACATTAAATAACATTAAACATCAAATTACATCAAATCACTTAATTACTCAAATATACACTAATAAGGGAACCAAAGATTTGATTCACTTTTGATTCAAATGAGAAACACAGTTGATTTCTAACTACATATGAGTCATTGAGTCTAAGCATTGTGAGTGAATCAAAATATATCCAAGTTGAGTTCCAACAGGAATATATAATAAAATTGTTTGGAGAAATTTTACAACTGGAATATATCCAAGTTGAGTTCCAACTGGAATATGCTATGCCATTGAACACTATACAAGAAGAAATTTTACATTTGGTTAAGATTTCAAGGATTAGGTTTTATTGTGGTCTTGGCTAGATATCAAAGAGGTAGATGAAAGTATATTAAAAAAGAATTATGTGTAAAAGAGGTACACAGAATGTTTATTCATACATTGATTTTCCATTTCAACAATGTGTTACAAGATAAATGTGAATATGAACTAAAGTGTGGAGGATAACACTATAAAGATGTCATTAATCTCACAACTTAGACCTGATTTTCTCCCAAGCAACAGACTCTAAGAAAAAACTTCTACATGAGATTAGAAATCCTCATGTACATACCATACTGTTGCCATTGAAGTTTAATTTCCATGCAAATGTATATAAATAGTTGCAAGGTTCTGTACTTGAATGTTTATTCATACATTGATTTTCCATTTCAACAGTGAGTTACAAGATAAATGTGAATATGAACTAAAGTGAGGAGGGTAATACTATAAAGATGTCATTAGTCTCCCACATTTAACACAACTTTGACTTGATTTTCTCCCAAGAAAGAGATTCTAAGAAAAAATCTCTACATGAGTTTAGACATCCTCATGGACATACCATACTCTTGCCATTGAAATGTAATTTCCATGCAAATGTATATAAATAGTTGCAAGGGTCTGAATATTTCATTAAAGTGGCTCTGAAACAGCCTATTTGTGTGGGTGCTATTCCCTGGTTAGATAAGTTGACAGATTTAGTTAGCAACTGGACTCATTCAGTTAGATCCAGTTTGTCTGTGGTTCAAGTTACCCAATTGCCTATAAATACCAGAGGAGGAGATCATTCGCATTTTCAAAATCCACGAGCAAGAGAGAGCAGCAGAGCACAGACAGCCATGGAGCACAGAGCTCAGCATACCAGCAAGCCAAGTCTGATGGAGAAGAAGAATGTTGGCAAAAGTACCAAGAGGTAGACAAAATCATACCATAAATAAAGATTCCAAAAAGATTCCCTCTGTATGTCTGTGTAAAAAGTCTGATTTCTAGGTATTTATTTTTCTTACCTCTAGAAATATGGATCCAAAGCATGTACAGCTCGATGCCTGGCATCGACTTTAAGGTGTATATCGATGCCAGGCATCGACTTAGGATTGCAAGTCAATGCCAGGCATCGACTTGCAGGTGCAAGTCGATGCCAGGCGTCGACTTGTCGGTGCAAGTCGATGCCTGCCATCGACTTGCAGCCCCAAGTCGATGCCAGGCATCGACTTGGGGCTGCAAGTCGATGCCTAGTATCGAGTTTTCGATGCAAGTCGATGCCTGGCATCGACCTGCAGCCCCAAGCCGATGCCTGGCATCGACTTACACCTGAAAGTCGATGCCAGGCATCGACTTGGGCCCAAAAGTCGATGCCAAGCATCGACTTGCCGGCATCAACATGCATTGAAAAGTCGATGCCAGGCATCGACTTTAGGGTGCAAAGTCGATGCTTGGGATCGGCTTTTGGGCCCAAGTCGATGCTTGGCATCGACTTTTGGGCCCAAATCGATGCCAGGCATCGACTTTTGGGCCCAAGTCGATGCCAGGCATCGACTTTGTGTGCAAGTCGATGCCAGGCATCGACTTGAGGGTAAAAGTCGATGCCAGGCATCGACTTGGCCCAAAAGTCGATGCCAAGCATCGACTTGGGCCCAAAAGTCGATGCCAAGCATCGACTCTTGCACCCCCAAGTCGATGCCTGGCATCGACTTCCACACAAAGTCGATGTCTAGCATCAACTTGGGCCCAAAGTCGATGCCTGGCATCGACATGCACTTAAACATCGATGCCTGGCATCGACCTGAAGCTCAAAATCGATGCCTGGCATGGACTTGGGCCTTTGAAAACCACATTTACATTTGATCTGATATTTCCAAGTGCCTTCAGGGATGCGGAGTCCAAGGATGAAAGGCCCTTCAAGAAGCTCAGAGTCACCATGGGCTCTGGTGACCAGCAACGTGACAAA
Source organism: Ceratopteris richardii (assembly GCA_020310875.1). Classification (NCBI taxonomy): domain Eukaryota; kingdom Viridiplantae; phylum Streptophyta; class Polypodiopsida; order Polypodiales; family Pteridaceae; genus Ceratopteris; species Ceratopteris richardii. The sequence goes on from CM035412.1 coordinate 66,482,909, forward strand.
GGCATTGGTCACCAAGCAAAACCAAAGAAAATTATTGCACCATTATCCTCTGAGAAGGCCAGCAACCCACTAGGAATATCCTCAGGTGGACAGAGTAGCATAAAAATTCCTGAGGAGGATCCAAATATGAAGGAAAGGTCTAGGGAGACGGAGGTCATGAGGACAGATCGTCCACTTCGGGACATGACAAATCTAGAGTGGTGCCTTCAGTACGTTGAAGAGAAGAATGCAGTCCTCCTTGTGTTCGCAGGGGCTTATGGCAGAGGAAAGATCACGACAACATAAGGTTTTCAGTATGGCCTTGTTTACAAACTGGATTATGAAGATGAAGATTCTGACAACCTGCTTTTCTTGGTGGAGACATCGAAAGGATTAAGAAATGTTATATGCAAGATGGATTTCTTGTGCCCAGAGTGCTGTGTTCCAGAAGGGCTAGCTCAGATATGCAGAGACTCAGTGAATTTCATCAAGGACCTGATGCCATGGATCCAGGGCAATATCATGCCAACACAACAGAAGAAGACGACCCCTGTAAAGGCAAGGGGTAAGCAGAGCGTGCAGAAAAAGCTCCAAAAGAAAAAGAAGATAATTTCAGAAGAGGAGTTTTCTGACTCAAGCTCTAGCTCTGGGGACATAATTGTTGCACCTGGTGGAGAGCTTGCATCTGGTGTTCTTGGTACTGAGCAGAATAAGATGAGGGAGGACATAGCTAGAAGAAAAGTTGTGAAGAAGGGGCAGTTGTTCCACCTGCCAATCAATATCATCCACAGGCCACCCGTAGATCCAGCCACAGGGAGGAGGCCCCTTGAGATCAGGGAGCCACATAATTTGCACGTCCAGAATCTTAAGAAGAAAATGAAAATAAATCCTCATGCTACTGTTGTGCCATTCCTTGTCATGGTGGATCCGAATGAGTGCAGCTGTGTGGACGAGTTCAATGAGGGTTTGTTTGAGGATTACACTTATTATGTGATTGGAGGTTCACACTCTGCAGAGGCTCGTAGATAGTTAGTGAAGGAGCACCCTACTACATTTTTCTTTAGGTATGCAGAGTGTAAGATATATGCTGTTCTTACAACTGAGGAAGCCAAGCTTCTTGCTTGGGATCACAACAACGACAATGACTACAGGCAGAAAATGTCCTCCATAGAGAGAATTCGGTTCTTCCACCATGAATATGAAGATTGTCTTGTGAAGGAAGCTGGAAGAATACATCCCAATCTACGAAAGCAATGCCTTATTGAAGTTGGAATTGCATTGGATGAGAATAGAAAGTCTGATGCTTTGAGGAAATATGATCCATGGTTTCAACTGGCATTCAGATCAGGTGAGATCTGGGATCTACAGGATAGAATTTTCACAATGTAGGAGAACAAGGAGGTCAAGGGCCAGAAGCAACGAAATTCGAGGCCAGACCCACAAGTTGATCTGAAGGGAAAGGGAAGGAAAGTTGACCTTTCAATTGAAGAGGCTCCTGAGGACATGAAGCTGACCCCATGGAGGGCCCTTCAAGGAATCAAGGATGATACATTGATCATATCAACTTTGTCAAGGGTAATCTCGAAGGAGTTAAGCCTGGAGGAGATGGTGACTGAGCTCAATAAGTATGTATGTTATTCTCAGATCCTTTTTCCCTCCTCCCATGCTTCTGGTCTAACCTAGTCTCTTTTATATTTCTGTGTCTGTAGTCATAAAGTGTACATGAAGATTCAGGAGGTGATGATGAAGAGGCTGGGTTGCTTTTCTTGGACAGAGGTCCAAGCAGACTATCCAACCACATCATCCTACAAAGCCTTATCAGAATATTTCATCCTGTTTCGTGATTGGGTAGGTTCTCTTTTTGAGGTTGTGACTGGTTTGCCATTAAGTTAGATGCCTTCATTCACCTAACCAAATTGATGCCTTGCATGACATCGACTTACAGCTAAATTCGATGCCTGGCATCAGTCTGTAGGCAAAAGTCGATGCCTGGCATCGACTTGCAGGCAGAAGTCGATGCCTGGCATCAACTTGGGGGCATAAGTCGATGCCTGGCATCGACTTGCAGCGTAAGTCGATGCCTGGCATCGACCTGCAACATAAGTCGATGCCTGGCATCGACCTCGTGGCAAAAGTCGATGCCAGGCATCGACTTATGTCCCAAAGTCGATGCCAAGCATCGATTTTCAGTAGAAGGTCGATGCGTAGCATCTACCCCAACAAGAAATCGATGCCATGCATCCGTTCCTTATGTTCCGTTTGCTGTATTGAAGAGCTCTTTTAATTGTTTTTCCAATTTTTTCTGCAGAAACCAAGGAAAAGTAAGTCTACAGAGGTACTAGATGATTGCCCCCCTGCATTCCTTGCTCACATTCAAAGAGCAAGGCATGAGAAATCTAGACTGAAAGCGAAGGAGATGGATTTTGATGATGAACTTGATCTTAAATGTTTCTCCAATCCCCTAGACCCCCTTAGGCCTGTATATTACAATGTGTTCTGTAGTGATGTAAATAATATTTGTTCTGTTGTGCCTAGAAAACATTTCTCCCTTCTCATAGCGGACATACCCTATGGATTTAGGATGTTGGGATCAGTTAATGATGATGAACCCTTCAAACACCCTCAGATTCGGAAGATGGTCACTGATTTTGCAGAGTTGACTATGTCTCCTCTTTGAAGGATAGTAATTTTCCATAGCAAAGACCAGTCTTTCTCTGTTTCAACTACTCTGAAGGCAAGATGTCATGCTGTGGAGTGCCTCACTTGGTAAGTAATCTTCTTTCTATCTCCATGGCTTTAATGATGCTCTCTGTGACTCATAGTTCTTTTTTGCAGGGTGAAGACAAACGTAAATCACACTCCTTTGCATCGGTTTGTGAGCGCCACTCAATGCATTACAGTTGGCTATTATGATGAAGTAAGCAAAAGGAGAGTCAGGGAGCATTGCAATGAGAATGGGATCTCAAATGTGCTCATGTTCCCAGCCGTTACCAAGAAACTTCGTCATGTAGCTGGGGACATGACATTGGTTAACCCTTATCAGAAGCCACAAAAACTCATAATGAGATTGCTTCAGCTATTCTCCAATGATGATGACTGGGTCCTAGACCTTTTTTCGGGCACAGGTAATTTCAATTTTCACAATTTTCATTAGTCATGGTTGATTGAAGCCTCTAAGTGGTTTTCTGCTGTTTCAGGAACGACTCTGGCTTGCTCCTTAAAGATGTTCAGGCACTGCATAGCTGTGGAGAAGGATGATGCTCAAGTGAGCTTCATTAGAATGAGAATCAATGGGCTGAATGAATGCCCAGATGAAGACCAAGAGGTTGGAAGGAAGCACATTGCAGATACGGAGAGATTCCAACCAGCTTCAAGGGAGCCTGTTCCCCCACTTGCAGATGAACCGGGGGACATGGCTGACCTTAAAGAGCAAATCTTGGAGCAAGAGAGGCAAGATAGGTGTTCTAATGTGCCAGAGGATCCCAATATCCTTGAGCCTGAGGAAAGCTATGATCAGCTTCTATTGTAGATTCACATTACTCTTGTAGAACACATGAAATGTAAAAGATCATTTTAATGGAAATATAATTTGGAGTTCTGCTTCCACTTTGTGTTCAGCTTGATTTATCTTGAGCATTTCTCTGATCATGTGTGGATGTTTCTTAGTATAATTTTGTTGAATATTATCTTCTCTTGGGAATGCTTTTGTGAAATGTATTTCATATTCTGTTAATATGGCCAGGCATTCAATGGGGATCTTAACCATACAAAGGGGATGATCTTAATTGCCTTGTTAAAATGCTCTGATTTTTGCAACACATGTACTCTAATTTTCGAGTAACTTTTAATTAGCTATCATCTCTCCTTGTTGAGGTTATAGATGTAATGAAGGAGCTTCGCGAATTCTTACTTGTACCTTTTCAACTCTAATCTATTGTCCAAGATCATGATGTGGGATTCTTGGTCATGCTCAACAACTAGTTTTCATGGCAGCAAGAATTTTAGTATATCTATCTTGACTACTTGGGATATGAGATCAAGCTTCTAGTGACAATATTTACAAGCAAGACTCGTGATGCTTTCTAGATATTGTAAAATGCCCACTTTTTTGCTTCATATAATGGTCTTTAGGTAAAAAGAAAAAGAGAACATGTCTTTGTTCTCATTTGTTGTGACTCAGTGTTATGCATGTGTGTGCATATGCATGTGTGTATGCATATGCATGTGTGTATGCATATGCATGTGTGTATGCATATGCATGTGTGTATGCATATGCCTATCTGTATGCATATGCATGTATGTGTGTATGCATATGCATGTATGTGTGTATGCATATGCATGTGTGTATGCATATGCATGTGTGCATACATATGCATGTGTTTATGCATATGCATGTGTGTATGTGTGTATGCATATGCATGTGTGTATGCATATGCATGTGTGTATGCATATGCATGTGTGTATGCATATGCATGTGTATATTCATATGCATGTGTGTATGCATATGCATGTGTGTGCATATGCATGTGTGTATGCATATGCATGTGTGTATGCATATGCATGTGTGTATGCATATGCATGTGTGTATGCATATGCATGTGTGTATGCATATGCCTATGTCTATGCATATGCATTTGTGTATGCATATGCATGTATGTGTGTATGCATATGCATGTGTGTATGCATATGCATGTGTGTATGCATATGCATGTGTGTATGCATGTGTGCATACATATGCATGTGTGTATGCATATGCGTGTGTGCACGTGTGTATGCATATGCATGTGTGTATGCATATGCATGTGTGTATGCATATGCATGTGTGTATGCATACGCATGTGTATGCATGTCTATGCATATGCATGTGTATGCATATGCATGTGTATACATATGCATGTGTATGCATATGCATGTGTGTATGCATATGCATGTGTGTATGCATATGCATGTGTGTATGCATATGCATGTGTGTATGCATATGCATGTGTATGCATATGCATGTGTATACATATGCATGTGTATGCATATGCATGTGTGTATGCATATGCATGTGTGTATGCATATGCATGTGTGTATGCATATGCATGTGTGTATGCATATGCATGTGTGTATGCATATGCATGTGTGTACACATATGCATGTGTGTATGCATATGCATGCGTGTATGCATATGCATGTGTGGATGCATATGCATGTATTTATGCATATGCATGCGTGTATGCACATGCATGTGTGTCCATATGCATGTGTGTATGGATATGCATGTGTGTATGCGTATGCATGTGTGTATGCGTATGCATGTGTGTATGCATATGCATGTGTGTATGAATATGCATGTGTATGCATATGCATGTGTGTATGCATACACACATGCATGTGTATGCATATTCATGTGTGTATGCATATGCATGTATGTTTGTATGCATATGCATGTGTGTATGCATATGCATGTGTGTATGCATATGCATGTGTGTATGCATATGCATGTGTGTAGGAATATGCATGTGTGTATGCATATGCATATGCATGTGTGTATGCATATGCATATGCATGTGTGTATGCATATGCATGTGTGTATGCATATGCATATGCATGTGTGTATGCATATGCATATGCATGTGTGTATGCATATGCATGTATGTGTGTATGCATATGCATGTGTATATGCTTATGCATGTGTATATGCTTATGCATGTATGTGTGTATGCATATGTATGTATGTGTGTATGCATATGCATGTGTGTATGCATGTGTGTATACATATGCATGTGTGTATGCATATGCATGTGTGTATGCATATGCATGTGTGTATACAAATGCATGTGTGTATGCATATGCATGTGTGTATGCATATGCATGTGTGTATGCATATGCATGTGTGTATGCATATGCATGTGTGTATGCATATGCATGTGTGTATGCATATGCATGTGTGTATGTATGAGTGTATGCATATGCATGTGTGTATGCAGATGCATGCGTGTATGCATATGCATGTGTGTGTGCATATGCATATGTGTATGCATATGCATGTCTGTATCCATATGCATGTGTATGCGTATACATGTGTGTATACATATGCATGTGTGTATGCATATGCATGTGTGTATGCATATGCACGTGTGTATGCATATGCATGTGTGTATGCATATGCATATGTGGTTGTCCGAATAAACACTAAAAAAAAAATGGACATGGATACACTTTCGATTATCTTGATGTGATTGTCTTGATGCCAATATCTGAGCTAGTAGAAGGTTTGTGTTGTATCAATACAATACAACTTCCTAAAGAATATCTATGGATATGTGAAGTTGTATTGTGTTAAACAACACGAACTGTCTATTAGCTGATATACATTGTCGGGGATGCTATTGATCTTCACTTGTTGATACCTTCTCAACCTTTGAGCTATAAAAAAAACATATGCATACATACTCACATTAATTTAAAAAAAAAACATAAAATCATATAATGAATAATGCAACCTAGTGTGTATGCATATGCATGTGTATGCATATGCATTTGTGTATGCATATGCATGTGTTTATGCATATGCATGTGTTTATGCATATGCATGTGTTTATGCATATGCATGTGTGTATGCATATGCATGTGTGTATGCATATGCATGTGTGTATGCATATGCATGTGTATGCGTATGCATGTGTATATGCATATGCATGTGTGTATGCATTTATGTTTGTATACATATGCATGTATGTATGCATGTATGTGTGTATGCATATGCATGTGTATGCATATGCATTTGTATGCAAATGCATTTATGTATGCATATGCATTGATGTATGCATATGCATGTGTATATGCATGCATGTGTGTATGCATGTATGTGTGTATGCATGCATGTGTGCATGCATGCATGTGTGCATGCATGCATGTGTGCATGCATGTATGTTTGTGTATGCATATGCATGTGTGTATATGCATGTGTATGCATATGCATGTGTATGCATATGCATGTGTATGCATATGCATTTGCATGCATGTGCATTTGTGTATGTATATGCATTTGTGTATGCATGTATGTGCATGTATGTGTGTATGCATATGCATGTGTGTATGCATATGCATGTGTGTATGCATATGCATTTGTGTATGTGTGTATGCATATGCATTTATGTATGTGTATGCATTTGTGTATGAAAATGCATGGTGTATGTGTGTATGCGTATGCATGTGTATGTATATGCATTTGTGTATGCATATGCATTTTTGTATGCATGTATGTGTGTATGCATGTGTATGCATATACATTTATGTATGCATGTATGTGTGTATGCATATGCATGTGTGTATGCATGTATGTGTGTATGCATTGAAAGAACTTGGAGGAGCTTGTAGAAGGTAGAAAAGTGTGTTTCGAAGCGATGAAGTTTGGTTAAGCCAACCGGTACAAGACCAGCCCTTGAGCTTATGGAGACTCAAATAGAGCTTATAGGCATGAAATAAGTGAAAAGAAACACACTATGTACTTTGGATCATCAAGGAGAATGAGTCGATACAAAACAGATAGGTTCGCGGGTCGACTAGCTCAAAAAACTTACTATCTATGGAAGAGACAATGAACTTCAAATGCCCATAGCGACCACTGTGATTACAATTAGAAAAAATCCTTTTATGGGCATGATAAAAATAGGTTTGAGTGTATGGAATGCACAAAATTATAAGGAATAAGAAAAATATGCTATAGGAATGAATGCGACATTCACCGGTGGTACTTCCTATTTTTCAGGAATACGTAGAGATTGACCCCGAGACAGAAAAACTCAGATTTCTCCCAATCTACTGAACCAAATGCTATGAAAATGTATAGTCATGAACTAGACAATTATACCTTTCCAATGAATCATCTTTCACTCAATTTAAACCTCTAGAGAGAGGAGCAGCCTCTGCAAGATTACTGTTGGCGAAGAAGATGATGTAGAGAATGGAAGGAGCAAGACAATGATGGTCACAAGTGTATGTATATTGCTTCCATGTAATGTACAAGTGATTTCAAGTCCTTATGTAGCCTCTAGGAGTGTTCCACGACTTTTACAAGTTGAATTTGAATTCAAATGAAGGTGGGAATGGTTGTTGGAGGGAATCAATTCACTTTCCTACAATCTAGGAAAAGTGAAGATCTACTTTGATCTACTTTTAGGTGATTGATTGCTTGATTGGATGCAACTTCAACCACCACAAATTTGTGGGATTTGGGCTCTATCTTTCTACCTTTACATGTGTAAAGCTCAAGGCTTTTACAACAGTAAATGAACCATCAAAAATCTCGAAAAAAAAAACAATAAATGAGCATATGAAAAAGAACTCTCCAACGGATATTCTTTCGACGCGATAGCCTTTGATGTAGATCAAATCCACCTCAAGCATAGTGTAAGCTTGATGTTCCAAAAGCTCCCCCTCAAGCTAAAGTATGCTTGAGTCTTCATTCTCTGATAGGTTGAATACCTGCCATAGCTTTGAATCTACAAAGCTTTATTCCATCAAGTGCCTTCGTCATCATATCTGCTACTTGCTTTTCAGTTGGAACAAAAGAAATGTCAATCTCCTTTGCCATTAGCTTCTCCCTGATGAAGTGATAATGGACTTCTATGTGCTTGGTTCTTGCATGAAAAATAGGGTTTGCCGCTAGATGCATGGAACTTACATTATCTCCAAATATGTGAGGTTTGGAACTCACAAGTCCCAAATCTGTATACAATGCTTTTGACCATATTGCCTCTTGAGTTGCTATGGTCAAGCCTATGTACTCTGCTTCAGTTGAAGATAAAGCAACTGTTAGTTGCTTCTCAGAACTGCATGACACTAGCTTTGAGCCTGCAAATGCTAAGTAGCCAGATGTACTTTTTCTATCACCCTTAGATCCTGCCCAATCTGCATCTGAGTAGATTTTGATATCCAAGTCTGAAGAGTAATGATAGAATATACCTTCTTTGATTGTACCTTTGAGATACTGAAGGATTGAAGAACCTGTAACCCATTTGAGTTGAATCATATCCAATAAAGATTGCCTTTGTTGCCCTTTCATCTAGCTTACCTCTTATTTGTGATGGTACATGAACATAAGCTAAACAACCAAAAACCTTGCAATGTCCAAGACTAGGTTTTCTTCCATGCCATGCTTCATAAGGAGTCATACCTTGAAGTGATTTGCATGGTAGTCTATTGACAAGGTACACAGTAGTTGAAATAACTTCTGCCCATAGATAATGTGGCAACTTCTTCTCTTCAAGCATTTTTCAGGCTAATCCAACCAATGTCTTGTTTCTCCTCTCTGCAATTCCATTTAGTTGAGGAGAGTACCTAGTAGTCACTTCCCTTTTGATACCTTTGTCCTGCAAGAACTCATCAAACTCTTTGGAGAAGTATTCTCCCCCTCCATCAGATCTGAGCTTCTTTAGTGATCTACCTGTATGATTCTCCACATGTGCAAGGTACTTCTTGAAGCAATCAAACACTTCATTCTTACTCTTGATAAAGTATAGAACAGTCCATCTACTATGGTCATCAATAAATGAGACATAATACCTTGATCCTGCCAATGAAGGTTCTTGACTTGGTCCCCATACATATGCATGTACTAAGTCCAATATGTTGTTGTGGATGTAGCCTTTGTGGTTGAATGGTTGTCTTTGTGCCTTCCCAATCTGACATGCATCACACGTGTTGATCATGTGTTGCTTTGATATGTTTGGCAGTCCTAGAACACTTTGATCCCTGCATATATCCTTCAAGGTTCTTTCATTCACATGAGCAAGTCTCTTATGCCACACTTCAAGCTCACTTAGGGTTTGAGACCCAAAGTTGAATAGAGCTATGTTCCTGGTTTCTCCTACTTCAAAAGTAAAGAGCCTACCATGCTTCTCACCTCCGGCTATCTTCTTGAAGCCTTGTCATGGATCTTCCACAAAAGCTCCATGTTGGGTGAACCTAACTTGCAAGCTTTTTCAACTATTTTTCCTACACTTATTAGGTTTTTAGTGATAGTGGGTACATAAAGAACCTTACTCAGAATGTTTGTCCTGCCATTGGAAGCTTTGACATTACCAATCTTCTCCACATTGTGCTTTGTGTCATCCCCTGTTTGCACTTCATGTCTATGCTTTGGACTTTCCAAGTCAGATAGAAGAGCAATGTTGATTGCAACATGATTCGAACATCCTGAATCTATGTAGAACAAATGATCATCTTCTTTACCTTCTTTGTGGCTTAGATTCATAAGAAGCAATGAGTCTTCATGTAGTTGATCTTCTGAATAATTGTTGTAGTCTCTTCTATTATATCTTCTATTGTTATTGTTGAAGTTGTGTCCATCTCTCCCTCTATTGATGCCATATCCACCTCTTCCACTTCCTTTTTGGGTCTTCCCATTGAACCAGCAATTCTAAGTGGTGTGGTTGGTCTTATCGCATATGGCACAAGGTTGAACATTCTGACCTTTGGCTTTTTCTTGCTTTGGTCCTTTCTTCTTCCCTTTCCACTTGCTCTTGCTTGCAAAGTTGGCTTGAGAAGTCTCTTCTTCATCTTCTTCCTTCTTCTTGCCTTTTTGCTTCTTATCCTTCTTATCTGCATATAGAGCACTAGTTGAATTACCATGATAGGAGTGACCTTCCTTTATGGTATTGATGGCTTTTTGATTGAAGAGTTGTCCAAGAAAGATGTTGAAGTCTGGAGTTTGCACATCCATGATGAGATCATAAGCCGTCGTGAAGGATTGCCATTGCTTATCACTTCGAACGCCATTGAGAATTTTCCTCATGATGACCTCTTCTTCAATCAGCTCTCCAATGGAGGCTAACTGATCCGCAACCTCCTTGACCTTGGTAACAAACTCTGTGATGGTTTGTTTAGGTGTCTTCTTCATTTGGTTGAACGCGTTCCAAAGATGATTCTTTCTTGCTTTGGTATTAGCAGAAAAGAAAGTCTCAAGAGCATCCCAAGTCTCTTGAGATGTCTTGCATCCTCTAATATGTGGTAATAGAAAGTCAGAGATAGAGTTTAGTATGTACAACCTTGCTTGCGCATCCCTTGCGCACCAAAGTGTGAGCTTATCTGTCTCCTCTTGTGTAGGTCCTCCTTTGGATCTTGGAATAGGCATAGCTTCATCACCTGCTACAATTCCATAAAGATTTCTACCTTGCAAATAGGCCTCCATTCTGATTTGCCAAGCCGCGTAGTTGTGTCGATCAAGCTTCTCGATCATTGAGGGAAAGCCATCACCCATCCTGATCTAGCTCTAATACCACTGAAAGAACTTGGAGAAGCTTGTAGAAGCTAGAAAAGTGCGTTTCGAAGCGATGAAGTTTGGTCAAGCCAACTAGCACAAGACCAGCCCTTGAGCTTATGAAGACTCAAATAGACCTTATAGGCATGCAATAAGTGCAAAGAAACACACTATGTACTTTGGAGCATCAAGGAGAATGAGTCGATACAAAACAGATAGGTTCGCGGGTCGACTAGCTCAAAAAACTTACTATCTATGGAAGAGACAATGAACTTCAAATGCCCATAGCGACCAGTGTGATTACAATTAGAAAAAATCCTTTTATGGGAGTGATACAAATAGGGTTAAGTGGATGGAATGCACAAAAGTATAAGGAATAAGCAAAATATGCTATAGGAATGAATGCGACATTCACCGGTGGTACTTCCTATTTTATAGGAATACGCAAAGATTGACCCGAATATAGAAAAACTCAGATTTCTCCCCACTTACTGAACCAAATTCTATGGAAATTTATAGGCATGACCTAGGCACTTATAACTTTCTAAGAAATCATCTTGCACTCAATTTAAACCTCTGGAGAGAGAGCAGCAGCCTCTGCAAGAGTACTATTGGCGAAGAAGATGATGCAGAGAATTGAAGGAGCAAGACAATGATGGTCACAAGTGTATGTGCATTGCTTCCATGTAATGTACAAGTGATTTCAAGTCCTTATATAACCTCTAGGAGTGTTCCACGACTTTTACAAGTTGAATTTGAATTCAAATGAAGGTGGGAATGGTTGTTGGAGGGAATCAATTCACTTTCCTACAATCTAGGAAAAGTGAAGATCTACTTTGATCTACTTTTAGGTGATTGATTGCTTGATTGAATGCAACTTCAACCACCAAAAATTCGTGCGATTTGGGCTCTTTCTTTCTACCTTTACATGTGTAAAGCTCAAGGCTTTTACAACGGTAAATGAACCATCAAAAATCTCTAAAAAAAGATACAATAAATGAGCATATGAAAAAGAACTCTCCAACGGATATTCTTTCGACGCGATAGCCTTTGATGTAGATCAAATCCAACTCAAGCATAGTGTAAGATTGATGTTCCAACATGCATATGCATGTGTGTATGCATATGAATTTGTGTATGTGTGTATGCATATGCATTTGTATGCATATGCATTTATGTATGTATATGCATTTGTGTATGCATATGCATTGTGTATGTGTGTATGTATATGCATGTCTATGTATATGCATATGCATGTGTATATGTGTATACATTTGTGTATGTGTATGTGTGTATTTGTGTATGCATATGCATGTGTGTATGCATATGCATGTGTGTATGCATGTGTGTATTTGTGTATGCATGTGTGTATTTGTGTATGCATATGCATGTCTGTATGCATATGCATTTGTGTATGCATGTATGTGTGTATGCATATTCATGTGTGTGTGTCTACATACGTGAGTGTGTATGTATATGTATATGTCTCTCCCTTTCTCTCTCTCTCTCTATGTCAATCAAAAACAAAACAATCACTTACATTGATGTAATTGTTTGAATCCTTGTCGTCAAAATCCACTTAAAGTTTTCCTTCATCAAATTTCCAAAGACTTGATCCCAAAATCTCTTGCAAAACTAAAGAGAGAAGATATTACAAAAGTAAAAACATAAAGAAAGAAAAAAGAGTGCTACAGTATGTGTGATATACTTACCAAAACTTCAGATTTAGAAAAATAAAGCTGTGCTTAGAGGGAAAGAGGGAGGGAGAGAGGGAGAGAGAGAGAGAGAGAGAGAAAGAGTGACAAATAGAGATATGTTGCTTGCACGCGCAAAGTCGACAATAGCAGATCTAGTTTCAAAACGTGATGAATGTTGAATTCTTTCTCTTGGGCCCGGTTAAAACATGTCATCGGTATGTGCGTCGGTATGAGCATCGGTAGCTTCCAGTAATTTAATGATGCTTATACCGACACGCATACCCATGCACATGTACCGATGCGTACATTGCCTAATCAGTTTTCCAACGTTTTTTGACGGTCATACCGATGCCGACGCATAACCGTCGGTATGCAGAACGTCCGTATGCCCTTGATATGTTGTAGTGATACACACACATACATACATAAATACATAAATACATAAATATTAAGAAATATCGATACAATTACTAAGGAAACATACATACTAGCCCTTGTGATGGGATAAATTTTTAACACCTCAATGCAACTATGGAAGATGGCTGCCCTTCAAGAAGTCCGCAGAGAGTGAACTATAATCATTTTTTTGGGCTTTTCTCTAGAATTATGCAGAGACTCAAAATGTAACTTTAGAGATTTATATAGAACCCTTAGACCAACCAACAAGATCTCATTAAAACAAAATGGATGAACTAGCTGTGAGAACCATCCACTTCAAGATAGACTATATTTCTACAACATGCTCTACCATGCAAAGATATATGTACATAAACTTTGGAATTTCTCCGAATTCACTCACTAGAAAACCTTGAGACTTTGGCACACTTTGTGCACTATATGAGAGACGAAATCATGCTTAAATTCATGAGACATGAATAGAAGTAGAGAGAATATTACACTCTATAATTTGATACAAAACACTTATGAAATCCTAACTGCACCTATAGATAAATAGGGGAAAAACCATGAGAAAATGAGAGGAGCAGTCAAGGGGCTTCCTGTTAGAGTTTCTTGAACTAAATTAAGAGGGAGCTCCTAGAATGCATACAACTCAAGAGTAATAGGTGAAATGATTCCTATATAGCAATTTTTCTTTTCCTATGATGTAGTGGATCACCCACCAATTAGTGTAGGTGTAGTTTTTGGTGGGAAATTGAAAGCATTCAAATTTGATTGATTTTGGTGGAGCTTCTAACTTGGAGGTTCCCTCAATTTTGGTCCTCTATTGTAGTTTTTCCACTTTCAAATTGCATGAATGACTCCTTTTTTATGTTTCAAACTTATTTTCAGCACCCCCTAAAGTGTCAATGCCTTGGTCCATGATTCCAATGCATGACTTGAAGTCTTCTTGCTTTGCTCTATCCAATGGTTTGGTATGTACATACCTCTATATTGGTCCTTTGTACTAACATGATCCGTATTTACATCCGTTGAAATGTTCTTTTTTCTAATGAAGTGGTATTGCACATGCATATGCTTGGACGTTGCATGGAACACTAGGTTTTCAGCTAGTCATATGATACTTATGCTATGAAAACAAGGAGCCTTGCATAACCTGCACCTTGTTGGAGTTTGAGGTCTCCGAAAGCACGCAAACAACACAAGGAAGAAGAAAAAGATTGGAGTACAACACACAATACGCAATGTATTAGCTAGCACTCATGGATAAGAAAGTGCAAAGCTATGTGGAATCAATCCACAAAAGGAAGTAAGCCTAAAGCTTTGTAGAAAGCTTCAAACTTCTACCGAGGCAGAGCCTTTGTCAAAAGATTTGCAATGTTCTTGTGCGTGGACACATATGCCAAATGGATCTCTCTAGTAGAGAAACTCTCCATGACATCATGATATAGTGCACCTCAATGTGCTAAGTGCAAGCATGTAACAGGGGGTTGCTTGCAACTATCAATGCGCCCTAACTATTAGTGAAGATGGTGGTGGTAGAAGATTGACCAACACCCAAATCAGCCATAAGGCATCTGAGCCACACACACTCAACAATTGCTATCAAAGCTATCCTATACTCCACCTGAGAACTAGAAGTGGCCATAGTAGGCTATTTCTTGCACAACAAACATATGGATGAGCTACTAAGCATGAAGCAAAAACCACTGGTGGACACACGAGTGCCATAACAACTAGCCTAGTCAGAGTAAAAAAAAGCATATTGTAAATTTGGCGGCAGTGATCCCCCCTTGGGATAAAACAATCCAAGTAGCCACGTACCCATCAAGTAGCGAAAGATGTTCTTAATTGCCTGCCAATGCTTGACACCTGGTCAATGTACAAACCTGCTAATATGTGAGACGACAAATTGAATATCTCAATGCATAAGTAAATCAAGCATCCAACAGCCTACTAATACTAAAATAGCATCAAATGCATCTCTAGCATCATGAAGACTCAATCATAAACCTATCTCTATAGGAATGGCAATAGGTTTGTAATCAACTTGCATAAAGTAAGTGACCAAATAATGATGCAAATGCCCCAAATATGACATCTCAAATAGGCATAAGGGATATGCTTCTCATTAGGACCAGTGAGTAGCATGTCATCAACATAGATAATTATGATCACAAGCACATCATTTGCATGCTCAACATATAAGGTGCTCTCAATTGGATTATTCTCAGAACCATGTGCAATCAAGTAGGCATGTATATTTTTATACCAAGCATGTGGCACTTGTTTTAAACCTTATAATGCCTTTTTCAACCTGCACACTTTGTTTTCCATCCCTTTCTTCACAAAACCACGGAGCTGAAAACATACACTTCTTCATGCAATTCACCATTCATAAATGCACTTTTAAGGTCCAACTAATGTAGGTTCCAACCATGATGAGCTAATATTTTCTAGATAAATTGGGTTACAATGTCTATGGAATTACTTTGAGTGATATTATATACCTTACATCATCGGGTAAAGCAAACTTTTTAGGATGAAATTATATTCTAGGCAGCATGGAGTATGACTATTTAATAGAATATTGACATGGTTAGTGGTATGTGAGATAGCTACGTGAGTTATTGGTTCAAAGATATGAATTATTGGTTCAATGACATGTGAGATACTATATGATGGTTTTTGGAATAAAACAATAGCTATATAAGTCCTGTTTTGGTAGAACGCTAGTCTTAAATATGCTTGAAAAGAGGAATTACAATACATTACCTGAATTAAAGACAATGATTTGAATACTATTGATAATCATAAAAAATTACTTGTTTCCTAAATAATGTTGGGCAATGTTTTCTCTATACAAGTGGGGCGCCGATATCACGGTTGCTTGCATTAAAATTGCCCTTACAAAGAAAAAGAAGCCTATTCCCACAACTTCCTAATGCAAAAACATGAGCTTCTCTATGCCCTTCTACACGTGATATCACGTTTCATACAACACGTCATGTAGTTCATCATCATAGGGCACGATCTGATGATCATCACATGATTACAAAAGTGGATAGTGAGCTGAAGAGACAGATAAGACTCCATAATGTGGTTATAGATTGCTTGTGAATAAAGTGATTGATAATTTGAAAAAAAGTTGAATCTATTCGTCAAGCATCAACTAAAAGCGTCCGATACTTTTAGTTGTATTCTAAGAGGATACTACCGGATAGCCCACTTGAAGAGGAAGCATTCAGCGGCTACAACGTATACAACGGGCGGAGCTCGTGGGTTCAGGGCCGCTCTCTACATTGCAAACTGCGAACTCGGTCCACCTCGAAGGAACTCGATCACATGGCTTCTCATCGCATGGCGGCTCTCCTGATCAATTCCCACAAATTCACGAAGCGTTTGCTTGATCCCCGTTAAATATCAACTTCACGCCCAGGCTGCTCCGTTCGCCTGTATACGCATTCGTTCTGCGGAACCTGTAGGTCACATCCCCATGGAAGCGGACCCATTTCACTCCAGTGCGTGCCGCAAACGAAAGATGGACGGCGGATCTCCAGAGTGGCCTTGTAAACTGTCGAAGTCCAATCTCTGGAAGCCTAATCCGGAAATGGTCGATGAAAGCGCCAAGCCATTGCGTTTCTTTCACATCAACAAGGGGAAGTGGACTGCCTATACCAACGAGATCAATGATGCTGATAGTACAGGTAGGCTGGTCATGCCGGCTAGGCTTCTCGAAGGCCGTAGCCACCTCTGGCTTTCTTTCTTGAAGAATAAATCTCAGAAAATATTATCTGTTTCCTCGACAGACATGTTCGCACGACCTTCGGCATCTTAGCGACCGGCCTGAGCACAGCAGAGGCCGCCTCTTCTTTTGCGGTCGTTATGATTGCCGATGCTTGTAAAGGCTTCCACAACGACAGCAGAACTATGCAAGGACCAAGCTGGCTGGAGAACTAACCCGAATCACGATACGATCTCCTGCTCTATGACATGGTTTCTGCAAGATCATAGCTTCCAAATGAATTTTGATCGAAATCCACAGTGCTATCCGCTGTATTGGAGGTGTCACTGAATATTCACCATCGCGTTTTCGTTGCTTCCAATTTCTGTAGTAACGACTAATTCACTTTGTCGTTCCTGTAATTGTGTAAACATTAAGGGACGAGGTATTACAGAGTTCGACTTTTTTCTTTGAATAATACTGCCAATATTACAGAGTTCGACCTTTTTCTTTGTCGGAGCGACTGCCAGTTTAATCATCATCCCAATACAATATGTCTCCTCTGATTGCTAAAGTTGTGAATATTTGCAATCAAGTTGATAACCGTGCGCACAAGAGTAATCATAAAATCCCTATTTAATGTGAAATAATGTCAATAACACAAATGCGACCCTCAATATCTTCATCAACATTGAGGATTGATCTATAAATCACTTCTGCTGGCAGAAGTAACCAAGGTTATGGAGTATTTAGAGTTGAACGAGATGCAAGATTTTTTTTTTCTTTTTGAAGAAATAGAAGTATTAAATTAAAGATAAAATGCATGGATGTACAAAGGGCACGGCCCCCACAAAGTAAAAATCAAAAGGAACAAATCCTCAAGGGACCAGCAGAGGCTATGCAACCAGCCGATGAATACACAAAATCAAGATAGGAGTTAAGTACAATACATGACCATGTGAAATCTAGTGTTAGAGTAAAGTTAAAGGAGGGACTCCCTCCATTTACAAGGGGCAGTAGTAGCCAAGTGTGTGGATAACTTGAACTCTTCACTAGGGGTATCCTTGATATCAGATATAGATTTATGTCCTAGGTCCATGAAACCTCTTAGAAAAGTCTGCATCAATGATCCTTTGCTTTTGTTCATGACTTTAAGATTCCAAGATCTCTAAATATGCCAGATAATGTGACCATGCCATATGTTCCACAGAGCATAGTCAAATTTGTTGCAAGAGCCAAGGATGGTCTCTCTATAGCTGAGGGTGATATTCATTTTGTGGCAGATAGGGGAGAGGACTCTCCAGAACTGTTGGGCATGAACATAGCTAAAAAATAAGTGGGGGATATCCTCCTCATTGCCACAAAACATATATACTTCATCTTTGATTCCAAACTTCCTGGATTTGGCACCACACCAAATACCATTGTGAATAATCAACCACATCAAAAAGGAATGTTTGATGTTATAAGGTATGTGCCAAAGACTCATGAATCTATGAGCCCACTGAGTAGCAGACCATTGTATCTTCCATCTCTGGTTGAGCTTGGGAGGAATCGGAGTGATAAATACTTTCTACTTTTTGAATCTTTTCTGCAATAACATCTTTAACATTAACAACACTTCTTTGGTTACAAACAACAAGTCCTCTTCTCAGCATGTCCATGTGCTCCAGTAGCACCTGCACGTAGCCATAAGATAAGTCAGATTTGAGTGATATTTGTTCTTGAGTCAGTACCTGGTTGTTTGAAGTGAGGTCCCTCCAGGAAGAAAATCCAAATTTGTAGCACTTATGCTACTTTATTCCTAGAGAGCCATTGTCCTATAGAGATAACCAACTAGTCCATATGCTCTCCTACATAAAAATCAGTCAACTGAAAGATTATTGCTTCCACCTTAGCTAGGAGACTCAGTCCTATCATGAAGGATATCGTCCTCCCTGAGAAAAAAGGGTTTATAAAAGGTCGATTCATCCTTGATGCCATTATTTCTCTGTGGGAGGGCATTGAGTATGCCCAAGAGTCCAACCAACCTTTTTACTTCTTTAAAATAGACTTTGACAAAGCTTATGATAGAACTCAATGGGATTTTGTGCTCCACTCCCTTCATGACATTGGGCTTAGTTCATCAGAGTAGTTTGCACCCATTTTGGAAATGCTCACTCTAGAATTGCTATTAATGGTATCCTTTCTCCTCATTTTAGACTCAAGAGATCTATCAGACAAGGATGTCCCCTTGCCCCCCTCCTGTTTGCTATAGCTAGTGATGCTCTTGCCTGGCTCTTAAAGGATGCCATGAACTAGAAGAGGCTAGAAGGTATCTTTGTCTTAACACCTTCTGCTTGGCCAGTGGTCCCCACATTAATCATAAAAAAACTTCCTTCAAAACTTCCACTCTCTGTGTGCCCCCCCTCAATTTTAGCTTTTGGTCCTGATATAATCAGGAATGGAGAGATCTTTAGACTACTATGAATCCCTATGGGGTTCCAAGTTACACTTAATCAGAGTTGGGATTAGATTATCTACAAGTTTAGAAATATGGTGTTTCATTGGTATGCTTGTCCAGTCTTTGTGTTGAATCACTATATTCTGCCTTCCCTGGTGTACTTTTTATCCTGTTGGATGCCTAACAAAAAGAATTACAACCAAGTATCTGCCCTTTCAAGAAGATTTCTTTGGGGAGGTAACCTCCTCTACAACAAAATAGCTAAGGTAGCCTAAAAAACGTGTTTTCTCCCTAAAAAGGAAGGTGGGCTTGGTATTTTATTTAATATGAATATAAATAAATATGATTTAATCTAGTTATATTTTTATCGTTTTCATGATGTAGGAATATCTATTAAGGGTTATAAAGCTTATCCATATTGTGGTGATTGGTTGAGATCAATCTATAGTAAGAATCTCAACAAAAATATTTATCTTCAACATCGACGATTCTTGCCTAATGATCATCCATTAAGATCTAAAAGAGAAGTGATACATTTGAATGGAAAGCTTGAAACAGGTCAGTGTCCAAAACCTATGACACCTATGGATTGGTATACAAAATGGACAGATGGACCTCTGATAGATCGAGAATCAGAAATCTTTAGTGATGATGACGATAATGAGTATGTGAAAAGAGGTAAAGGAAAATTGGCACTCGTAGAGAACATATCAATATGGTATTCTTTGGAGTACTGAAAATAGTTAAAAATATGTCATCTTCTTGATCCTATGCATATATTCAAAAATATTGGTTATTCACCATGGCAACATCTTCTTGGACTAAAAGATACCATAGCATCCAGGAATGATTTGAAAGATCAAAACTCAAGACCAAAGATAGGGCCAGTTTTTGATAGACATCAACAGGAAACGACTTATGCACCTGCTCCTTGGGTACTTACAACAAAACAGATAGAGACTATCAACAATAGGATTCAATTGATTAGGACTCCTATAGGATATGGAGCAAATTTTCAAAACATGTTTACTATGGATGATAAGAGTTTATATGGGTTAAACACTACAACATATCGAGGGTATACCGAGGCTGCTACGGAGGAAAATGAACGGGCGTGATTTCTTCGCGACGTCGGTGTTAGAGTTGGTATATGCGTCGAAAACAAATTGTCGATATGCGCACCGGTAAAAGCGTCGGTATGAGCGCCGGTATATGCATCAGTATATACGCCGGTATTACCGACACCTATATCGATGCCCATACCGACGCCCATACTGGGTGTACGGACGCCTATACCGACGCCCATACTGGGTGTACGGACGCCTATACCGACATCCATACTGGAACTACCGACGCGTATACTGACGATCGTATCTGCACAAATTTTTTTGGGTAGAGTGTGTTGTCTTTTGCTACAGCATGATGTTGTTTAGCAAAAGACAATACACTCTGCCCAACTGAGTACATGTGTTATGTACTCTAATGGCAACCAAAACATAAAATTATATGAGCAAAAATGAACAATGAATCATGTACAGAAAGTTGTATATTCCATAAATGAAAAATGTACAAAAGTGTGGCAAAGCACTTCTATATAGGAATCGAATACAAAATTATGGTACATCATTGTCACATAGGAGTGTAATACAAAATTGTGGCATTGTGACAAAACACTTCCATATAGGAATCGAATACAAAATTATGTTACATCATTGTCGTATGCAAGTGTGATACAAAATTGTGGCATTGATCAAAATATTTACACCTACAATCTTGCAACAAAACATATGTATAAAATAAGACCAATTAACATGACATTTATAAACAACAACTAAAAACACGAAACCAAGATATAACTTTACCTAATCAAGAATATTCTCCCATGAGACGATTGCACCCCGTCCCTCTAAGTCTTGTAACAGTGCAGTCAGACCATGTAGATATCGACATGATTCTTTAGTACACGTCGGAGGATGACCCACTGCCAACTCCTATAATAAATATGCAAAATGTTAGATGAACATACATAATGTGCTTAACACAAACAACTTCAATAATTAACATGATACTTACAAATTGGTAGCACATACTGTCGTATCCGCCGCTACCTAGATGTGACGTTCCAACCGTATCTAAACGTGTGGCCGCCGCATCCCTCTGTTGATGATATCGATCAAGAGTATGTTGCTGCTCATCCTGAATCGATTCCCATTCTTCGACATCTAGCCATACAGGCTTCGGTAAGCCTGCTTTAAAAGCATCGCGAGCTTCCGATCGTCGATGAGACATCACCTCACGTGGTGTATGCTGAATCCATTTGGAACTCACAATAGGATTCCCAGGTCCTGGCGGGTACTCTTCACATATGGATTGTGTGATATGATTTTTCGAGTCCCTATCCTATTCGATCCATTTTAACATTACTGAATGACCAAATTCGATGGAGCAAAGTTGTGGAATGCGCTTACGCATTGACTTTCCGGCCGCATCCATAACTGGAGCTCCATTACGGATATGATATATCTTGGAGTCGTCATGATCATGTGCTCCCCAAGGTGTACATGGAGATCCCATCTGATGCAATGTGAAGATCTCATCTCATCCAATGTATATATATGCATGATTGTATACATATGCATGCTTATATACATATGCATTCATGCTTCTATACATATGCATTCATGTATGCATATGCATGCTTGTATGCATATGCATTCATGTATGCACATGCATGTATGTATATGCATTCTTCTATGCATATGCATGCTTGTATACATATGCATGCTTGTATGCATATGCATTCTTGTATGCATATGCATGTATGTATGCAAATGCATGTATGTATGCATATGCATGTATGTATGCAAATGCATGTATGTATGCAAATGCATGTATGTATGCAAATGCATGTATGTATGCATATGCATGCATACATGCATATGCATTCATGTAAGCATATGCATTCATGTATGCATATGCATGTATGTATGCATATGCATGTATGTATGCATATGCATGTATGTATGCATATGCATGCATGTATGCATATGCATGCTTGTATGCATATGCATGCATGTATGCATATGCATGCATGTATGCATATGCATGCTTGTATGCATATGCATTCATGTATACATATGCATGCATGTATGCATATGCATGCATGTATGCATATGCATGCATGTATGCATATGCATGCATGTATGCATATGCATGCATGTATGCATATTCATGTATGCATATGCATGCATGTATGCATATGCATGCATGTATGCATATGCATGCATGTATGCATATGCATGCATGTATGCATATGCATGCTTGTATGCATGTATGCATATGCATGCTTGTATGCATGTATGCATATGCATGCTTGTATGCATGTATGCATGTATGCATATAAATATATGCATGTATGCATATGCATTCATGTATACATATGCATGCTTGTATGCATATGCATTCATGTATGCATATGCATTCATGTATATGCATATGCTTGTATGCATATGCATTCATGTATGCATATGCATGCTTGTATGCATATGCATTCATGTATGCATATGCATTCATGTATGCATATGCATTCATGTACGCATATGCATTCATGTATGCATGCATGTATGCATATTCATGCTTGGATGCATATGCATTCATTTATGCATATGCATGTATGTACGCATATGCATTCATGTATATGCATATGCATGTATGTATGCATATGCATTCACGTATGCATATGCATTCACGTATGCATATGCATTCATGTATGCATATGCATGTATGTATGCATATGCATGCATACATGCATATGCATGCATACATGCATATGCATTCATGTATGCATATGCATGCATACATGCATATGCATTCATGTATGCATATGCATTCATGTATGCATATGCATGCTTGTATGCATATGCATATATGCATGTATGCATATGCATGCTTGTATGCATATGCATTCATGTATGCATATGCATTCATGTATGCATATGCATTCATGTATATGCATATGCTTCTATGCATATGCATTCATGTATGCATATGCATTCATGTATGCATATGCATGCTTGTATGCATATGCATGCTTGTATGTATATGCTTGTATGCATATGCATTCATGTATGCATATGCATTCATGTATGCATATGCATTCATGTACGCATATGCATTCATGTATGCATATGCATTCATGTATGCATATGCATGTATGTATGCATATGCATATGCATGTATGTATGCATATGCATTCATGTATGCATATGCATTAAAGTATGCATATGCATGTATGTATGCATATGCATGCATACATGCATATGCATTCATGTATGCATATGCATGCATGTATGCATATGCATGCATGTATGCATATGCATGCTTGTATGCATATGCATGCATGTATGCATATGCATGCTTGTATGCATATGCATTCTTGTATGCATATGCATTCATGAATGTATATGCATATATGCATGTATGCATATGCATTCATGTATATGCATATGCTTGTATGCATATGCATGCATGTATGCATATGCATGCATGTATGCATATGCATGCATGTATGCATATGCATTCATGTATGCATATGCATTCATGTATGCATATGCATGTATGTATGCATATGCATGCATTTATGCATATGCATGCTTGTATGCATATGCATTCATGTATGCATATGTTTGTATGCATATGCATGTATGTATGCATATGCATTCATGTATATGCATATGCATGTATGTATGCATTTGCATTCATGTATGCATATGCATGTATGTATGCATATGCATGCATACATGCATATGCATGCATACATGCATATGCATGCATACATGCATATGCATGCATACATGCATATGCATGCATACATGCATATGCATGCATACATGCATATGCATGCATACATGCATATGCATGCATGTATGGATATGCATGCATGTATGCATATGCATGCATGTATGCATATGCATGCTTGTATGCATATGGATGCATGTATGCATATGCATGCATGTATGCATATGCATGCATGTATGCATATGCATGCTTTTATTCATATGCATGCATGTATGCATATGCATGCTTGTATGCATATGCATGCATGTATGCATATGCATGCATGTATGCATATGCATGCTTGTATGCATATGCATTCATGTATGCATATGCATTCATGTATGCATATGCATTCATGTATATGCATATGCTTGTATGCATATGCATTCATGTATGCATATGCATGTATGTATGCATATGCATGCATGTATGCATATGCATGCTTGTATGCATATGAATTCATGTATGCATATGCATTCATGATATGCATTCATGTATGCATATGCATTCATGTATGCATATGCATGTGTATGCATATGCATGTATGTGTATGCATATGTATTGTGTATGTGTGTATGCATATGCATTGTGTATGTATGTATGTATGCATATGCATTTGTGTATGCATATGCATTGTGTATGTGTGTATGTTAATGCATATGCATGTGTGTATGCATATGCATGTGTGTATGCATATGCATGTGTGTACGCATATGCATATTTGTATGCATATGCATGTGTATGTGTATGCATATGCATGTGTATATGCATGTGTATGTTTGTATTCATATGCATGTGTGTATGCATATGTATGTGTGTGTTTATACATATGTGAGTGTGTATGTATATGTATATATCTCTCCCTCTCTCTCTCTCAATCGAAATCAAAACAATCACTTACATCGATGTAATTGGTTGAATCAAGGTTGTCAAAATCCACTTTAAGTTCTCCTTCGTCGAATTTCCAAAGATTTGATCCCAAACATCTCTTGCAAAACTAAAGAGAGAAGATATTAGAAAAGCAAAAACATAAAGAAAGAAAAAAGAGTGCTACAATATGTGCGATCTACTTACCAAAGCGTCAGATCTATGAAAATAGAGGTGTGCTTAGAGAGAGAGAGAGGGAAGGAGAGGGAGAGAGAGAGAGAGAGAATTGTTTGAATCAAAGTCGTCAAAATCGACTTGAAGTTCTCCTTCGTCGAACTTCCAAAGATTTGATCCCAAAATATCTTGCAAAACCAAACAGAGAACATATTAGTAAAGCAAAAACATAAAGAAAGAAAAAAAAGTGCCTCAATATGTGCGATCTACTTACCAAAACTTCAGATCTATAATGATACTATTTAGAGAGAGAGAGAGGGAGGGAGAGAGAGGGAGAGAGAGGGAGAGAGAGGGAGGGAGAGAGAGAGAGAGTGAGGGAGAGAGAGGGAGGGAAAGAGAGAGAGAGAGAGAGAGAGAGAGAGAGAGAGAGAGTGTGAGAGAGAGGGAGGGAGAGAGAGTGACAAACCGAGATTTGTTGTTAGTGCGCACAAACCTGATAGGAGAAGATCTAGATTCAAAGCGCTCAGAATGACGAATTTTGGTTTCGGGCATGGTTAAAAAGACTGCATCGGTATAAGCGTGGGTATAAGCATCAATAATTTACTGGAATTATTGACGCTTATACCGACACTTATACCGATGTAGTCTTTCCAAGGCAAAGCGGCTTTCCCAAATTTTTCGAGGGTCATACCGACACCGACAGCTAACAGTCGGTATGCTGATCGTCGATATTCCCTCGATATGTTGTAGTGAAAGATCCATTACTGACATAATGTTTTGAAACATATTTTACCTTTGGTTATCGATGGATGTACAACGAAAGGAGTACAAGATGTGATCAATCATCTTGTAAGGCTTATAAGGTAATTATGAGACTTTTATATTCAATATGTATGAATATTGGATATCTTTTATTTTTTAATTAACTTCATTATTATTTTTTTTATGATATGTATAGGTGGATTATGTTGATATATTTAGGTAGTGATGTGTGTGAACACACTAGGACCGCCAGGGCACTTTTTTCCCTCTTTAGGAGGTTTTTTTCCCCTGGCTTGTATATACGCCTATTGCCCTAATGGGCTACTTATCTTTGTACATTCTCTAGTAATACATTCAGTATTGTGTGTTGTGCTCCAAGCTTCTTCTTCTTCCTTGTGCTGTTCGCGTGCTTCTGCAGAGGTCTAACTCTAACAAATGGTATCAGAGTAGGTCGTCGCTTCATCTAGGGCGTCATCGACACTCCTCCGTTTGTAGTCTCAAAATCGCACGAATTTTGGTGAGCATACTCAGCATGTTTCCAAGATTAAAACATCTTCGCTTTCTAGTGCGGAAATCGTGATCTGAGCTCGTTTCGGCCTCCGAACGCACTATTGTAGCGCTTGTGCAGGCTATTTTATCTTTTTGTGCCAAAGGTATATACCTATTTCTGTTCGCCACTATAAGCGTCTCGAAGTCTGCTACAGGTTTAGCAAAACTTGTCTGGGCAGTTCCGTTCAACTTTTTGAGATACAGTCAATTTTTTGCATCAAGGTATTTTAGTCACCGGCCATGGCTGAAAGCAGTGATGTATTCCGTATGTTGGCTGTTGAGGATAAGCTGGATGGTACCAACTACCCATTATGGGCTTATATGATGCGACCTGTATTGGTTGCAAAAGGATTGTGGAACATTTTGCAGGTTGTTGAAAGACGTCTTGTTACACCTGTAATAACAGGTACTGCGAATACAGGTGCTGGAGCTGATGAAGATGATGTCGAAGATGATATTGTGCAGATTCCTATTCGTGCTGTTGTTTCTAATCCACCTACTAGAGAGGACATTCATTGGGATGGCAGAGATGCCTAGGCACATGCATTGATAGCTTTTTCTATCAAACGTGCCATTATTCCTCATATTCGCTCTTGCAGAACAGCTAGAGATGCTTGGGATACACTTACCACATTGTACCAAGCTAGGAATGAGGCTCGTGTTGTTTACCTCCGAAAACAGTTGGAGAGTGAGCACATGAATGAAGGTGATTCTATGGACAGTTTCCTAACAAAGATCAAAGACTTGAAGGAACAGTTGATTTCTGCTAATGAGGTTATACCACATAACTCACTTGTGCAGACCGTTTTGAATGGTCTTCCTGATTCATATCAGATTTTTTCTTCTACTCTTCGGTTGATGATGAAAGGCAATCCAAATACCTTGTCAATTGAGGAGTTAGTCTCTGTTCTATTGCAGAAAGATCAGCCTAGGCAGAACAGGTCCATTATGCGTGTTGCAGATCAAGCTTTCCTGGCTAGTAAGAAGGCAAAGGAAAATGGAGCTCTTCTACTAGTAAGCAGAAATCTGCAAATGCTGCACATTCGAAGAACGAGGATAAAGATGAGAAGAAATCAGAAAAGCAGAAATTGTTTTGCAATTACTGTAAAGGGAATGATCATATCATAAAGAACTGTCCAAAACTAGTTGCAAAAGAGGCAAAGAAAAAGGAGGCTGGAATGGTTGTTGCAAAAGCCTCTACACTAAAAAAAGAGTCTGCTAATCTTGTGCAGGAAGAAGAATGGGCATTTAGTATTGTTTGCAGTTTTGACCCATCTTGTCATGAGCAGTGCATGTCTGTAGTGGACTCAGATGTTTGGTACTTTGAAAGTGGGGCGACCAAACATATTACCTCACAGCGCAGTTTCTTCTCTTCACTCGAGCCTGCTCCTATAGGGAATACTGTCACATGCGCCAACAACTCCTCTTATCCTGTTATGGGAGTTGGTAAGATCATTTTGACTACTGTTGATGGTAGTTCTTTCACCTTGTCAGATGCTTTATTATCAAGAAGAATCTGTTATCAGTTTTTGCATTAGCAAAGATCGGCTTGGTTGTGAAAACTGTTGATAACAGATGTACAATTCATGATCTGTCAAATGGCGATGTTATTATTGCTTCTAGCATTTTATGACATGGGCTGTATAAGCTCATAGACTATGAAAGATCTGTGAATGATTCGGCATGTACAGTTCATTATTCTTAGGCTATGTCAGATGCAAAGCTTTGGCATGCACGCTTTGGTCATCTCAATTTTGCTAGTTTGCTACGCCTGCAGAAATCTGAAATGGTGTCCTCTTTGCCCAAACTTAAAGCACCTGGAAAACATGTTTGTGAAGGTTGTATTTTGGGCAAAATGCAGCGTTCCTCCTTTCCAAAAGATGGTTCAGTTTGGGCTACACAGAAATTGCAGCTTGTACATAGTGATGTCTGTGGTCCTATGCAGACACCCTCTTTTGGAAATTACCTTTACTTTGTGACTTTCATTGATGATTTTTCCAGGCATGCATGGGTATATCCACTCAAAGCAAAGTCTGAAGTGTTCATGTGCTTCAAACAGTTTTTGGTTTTGGCTGAAAATCTGTCAGCATGTAAAATGGGCACCCTCCGTTCTGATCGAGGGGGGGGAATATATGTCTTCTGATTTTAATGCATTTCTGGTTGAACGTGGGATAAAACACCAGTATACAGTGCCGTATACACCTCAACAAAATGGAGTTGCTGAACGGAAGAACAGGTCACTCATGGAGATGGCAAGGTGTATGGTCAAGAGTCAGGCTTTAACTCATAGTTTCTGGCTTGAGGTTGTCATGTGTGCAGCATATGTACTGAACAGGTGTCCCACTAAAGCACTGCAGTCTATCACTCCATATGAGGCTTGGCATGATTACAAGCCATCTGTTTCTCATCTGCGTGTTTTCAGTTGTTTGGTATATGCACTAGTGCCTGAACAACATCACAGAAAATTGGATGATAAGGTAGTAAAATGTATTTTTGGCTAGGCTTGTTGCAAAGGGTTATGCACAGGAAAGAGGCATTGATTTTGATGAGACCTTTGCACCTACATGTCGTATGACTATTGTTCGGAGCATTTGTGCAGTTGCAGCCCATCATGGTTGGAATGTACATCAGTTGGACATTAAAATAGCATTTCTGAGTGGTGACTTGCATGAAGAAGTGTATGTTTTTCAGCCCCGTGGCTTTGTGCAGAAAGGGCATGAAAACCAGGTGTGCAGGTTAAAGAAGGCATTATATGGTTTAAAGCAAGCACCACGTGCTTCGTATGAGAAGATACATGCCTATCTGGTTGCACATGGTTTTGAGAACAGTCCATCTGAAAGCACCTTATATCTTAAGCGTGCTAATGATGTGCTTCTGATCATTGTTGTCTATGTTGACGACATGCTGCTCACTGGTCCTATTGAGAAGCATATTGCTGATTTCAAGGATGATTTGCATGCCTCATTTGAGACATCTTATTTGGGGCATTTGCATCACTATTTGGGCATTCAGTTTATTGAAGTTGATGGTGGAATGGCTTTGTGTCAAACGAAATATATTGACACATTATTGCAGCATTTTGGCCTTAAGACTGTAAGCCTATTGCCATTCCTATGGAGACAGGTTTACGATTGAGTCTTGATGATGCTGGAGATGCATTTGATGATGTTCTCTATCAGTAGGCTATTGGATGCTTGATTTATTTATGCGTTACTCGGCCAGATATTCAGTTTGTTGTCTTACAGATGAGCAGGTTTATGCATTGCCGAGGAGTCACGCATTGGAAGGCGGTTAAGCGCATCTTTCGCTACTTGAGTGGTACTCGGCTACTTGGGTTGTTTTATCCCAAGGGGGGATCACTACTGCCAGATTTGCATGCTTTTTTTGACTCAGATTGGGCGGGTTGCTATGACACTCGTGTGTCCACCAATGGTTTTTGCTTCATGCTTGGTAGCTCATGTATATCTTGGTTGAGCAAGAAGCAGCCTACTGTGGCCAATTCTAATTGTGAGGCTGAGTATAGGGTAGCTTTCACAGTGACTGTTGAGTGTGTGTGGCTTAGACGCCTTATGGCTGATTTGGGTGTTGGCCAGTCTTTTGCCACCACCATCTTCACTGACAGTCAGAGCGCATTGGCAGCTGCGAGGAACCCTGTGTTCCATGCTCGCACTAAGCACATTGAGGTGCATTATCACTATGTCAGGGAGAGGTTCTCTGCTGGGGAGATCAGCTTGGCATATGTGCCCACGCAGGAGAACATAGCAGACCTTTTCACGAAGGGTCTGCCTAGGGAGAAGTTTGAAGCTTTCCGCAAAGCTTTGGGCTTACTTCCTTTTGTGGAGTGATTTCCACATAGCTTGGCACTTCCTTATACATGAGTGCCAACTCCTTGTTCACCGCATCACTCCCAAGGGGGATTTGTTGATATATTTAGGTAGTGATGTGTGTGAACACACTAGGACCGCCGAGGCACTTTTTTCCCTCTTTAGGAGGTTTTTTCCCCCGGCTTGTATATGCGCCTATTGCCCTAATGGGATACTTATCTTTGTACATTCTCTAGTAATACATTCAGTATTGTGTGTTGTGCTCCAAGCTTCTTCTTCTTCCTTGTGCTGTTCGCGTGCTTCTGCAGACGTCTAACTCCAACAGATTACATCAAAAGAGATTGACAAAAACTCGATCCCAGAAAAAAACCTGAATGCAAAGAGCTACTATGTTTGATGGAGAAAGAGCTTCCTACTTCAATTTTTTGATATTCAGGTTCATTTATTATTCCATCTTATAGATGAAATAGAGATTGGAGGTGTTGTCAACACTCGATGGATGTTTTGAGTCGAGCAATTTATGGGAATATTAAAAGGTTATGTGTGACAAAGAGCAAAACCAGAAGGATCCATGGCAAAGGGTTCGATGCTTGAAGAGTGCATGTATTATGTTAGTGGGTACCTTGAAAGAGTTCATGAATAAGCTCCACGTGCATGGACCAATGAGTCTTCTTCAAAAATAACCGATGAGGTATTATCAGGTAAGGGAGTTCCATTTTTATTTACATTTCAAGAAAAAAATGATGTTTCTACTTTTGTAGCATATAATAATGAATGCATGCAAGCATTCCTTAGCGAGTACGAAAAGAAACTTCAAAATCTCTGAAGTAAAAGGCAAAGAAACAAAAGATATAGACATAATCTCGATAATAATGAGATTACAAATATATCTTCTTTCACGGATTGGCTATATACTTGTTTGCAATGCACCAACGCAAATAATGAAGAAATCTTAGATGAGCAGAGAGAGTTAATGATAGGTTGTGAATGAAGGGTAATTTTATTTTAATAATATTATATTTTCTTCATATATGCATAATTGTTTCTATTTACTAATTGAATTTCTTTTGCACGCTCGAATGTTCACTAATATGTGGGCTTTTGAATAGCATGTTAGAATCAAAGCCATTGATTCTTGATGTAAAACAAAGGATTCTAGTATTGTTGCTTCTTTCAAGCAACTATCACGTGCTAGCTCAAAAGACACAAACCTTATAGATGATGAGCTTGGTTATGTAGGAACTATTGTTGGTATCTACGAAATTTCATTTCATACCTTCAAACAGGTAGAAAAAAGTTCATATTTTTTATGATAGAGTTACTTATTTTTTTAAGCACCTAATAATGGGTTTTTGTTTTTATATATTTTGATAGGTCACTTTGAAGGTTGACTAGTTTCGAGCCGAGTATAAAGTTAGTAATTCCACATTAAGAAAGGAATTATCTGGGTTTTGGGCAATTGAGTCTTCCAAGGTAATGCGATCTACTAAAGAACCATATATTCTTCCTAGGCATATTGAACAAGCACTTTTTTATTAAAACCCAGATGCTCACGCTTTGTGGCAAGTCATTCATGTTCAACCTAGAGGTAGGTCATTGCTTGAATAGTTTATTGTTAGAGAGATTGAAGAAAGTCCTCTTGATGATTCAGCATTAGATACTGATACATCAACATCTGAAAGAGAAATTAGAATCATTATACGTGATAATGATACTAATATTTTTGATGAAGAGGATAATACTCTACATGCTAATTCTACTGCGGAGGAAGATGAATTACCAGAAATTGATATTAATCCATCAATAGATGATGTGACTCATGAGAACACATATTTAACAATAGAAGAAATAAATGAAATCAATAAGGATAATGAAGATGAGACTATACTGATGTCTTACCAAAATGATGGCAATAATGAAAACATATGAGTAGATAAGGTGTTATTCCCGTCGGATTATTTTGTAAATATTGAAAAACATTTATACCAAACATTGTCGACAAAAAGTGAGATGAAAGCATTGTGACTCTTCATAATCAAAATGATATTGCTCATGCATGTAGCATAGAGAACACATTGGTGTGCTATCAGCAAAAGGCCGTGAATCAGAGTCCCGAGGCTGCCAGTTTGTTCTCTAGCACATAGGACAAAGACTACAATTTCTGTTTACTACTATGTCACTATCCTCGTGTCATTATTTTATTGTTATATTAAGTTGAATCTGTGTCTAAGTATTTCACCATATATTGATCTGGTATTCTTTGAGAATAGTATTAGTTGGGCATAGTGTGGGTTTCTGTTGTGTGGGTGATACCAAATTTTGCGTTGACACTCGGTGAAATAGATTAACGCATTAACCTTGTGTTAAGTGAAGTGCGAGAAATACAGGAATCTTCATCAAAGGATTCTATCATCCCAAGAACCTTGAAAACCTATCTTGGCCACTTTAGTCTTAGTGAACAAAGTTGGATTACCAGTAGAGGTTAACACTTGCTTGCTACACTTTCAATAATTGATCTCATGGTAGCCATCTTACCTAGGGATCTAAAGGTTTCTTCATAATCTATTCCATATGTCTCAGCAAAGCCTTTTGCTATGAGCATAGCTTTATACCTAGCAATGCTACCAAGTGAATGCTTCTTTACCTTGTATACCCACTTGTTTCCAATGGCATTCATATCCTCCTTCCTTGGCACTAATGTCCAATTGTGATTTTCCTCCAAAACCTTGATCTCCTCTTGAATACCCTCTTGCCATTCTCTACATGTATTGACTTCTTTATATCATGTGGGTTTATCAACAACTTTACTCATATATGCATAGTTTATAGCCATGAATGAATCATAAGTAAGTCTTTGAACTAGATACTTTACCTTATCACTTCTTCTTATCTCACTTCATTCCATTTTTTTGGGTATTTATATTTTTATATTTGTGCTCTCCCCCTTCTTTGCATGATGGTCTGCATTGAGCTCAATCTTCTTCTACCCTTGCTCCTTGCATCACTAAGTTGGCTTGATGTAGGATTTTTTGCATTCCATGGTGAGTGTTTACTCAAATCCATTGCTCCACTAAGAACCATGCTTTCTAGTTCTTCACGTTCTCTTGAGGTCTTCCTTTCTTCATCTTCATTTTCTTGAATAAGTAGAGTTGAAGACTACCACTGTAAAGGCTTATCAAATCTAACATCCTTTCTTACCTTTAACTCCTTTTTTGTGGGATTATAGCATCTATAACCCTTTTGTTCACCTACGTATTGTATAAGTACACATGTCTTTGATGTATCATTAAATTTGCTTCATAGTTCACTTGGAATCAACACATAGAGAGTACATCCAAACACTCTCAAGTGTGAAACATTGGTTTTCTATTGTACCAAGATTCATAGGGTGGTTTCACATGTATACTTGATGTGGGAGCTCTTTTCATAATGTATATTGTAGTGGTTGCTACGTCAACCCAATAGCAATTAGGCATTCCCATTTCCTTCATCATAGCCTAACACATTCTGCAATGCACCTATTTTTCCTTTCTACTATACCATTTTGTTGTGATGTGTATCTGCATATGATTTGTCTTTTAATGCCATTTGACTCCAAGAAATTAGATAATTCATGAGAGATGCACTCTCCCCCTCCATCTGATCTTAGTCATTTGATATATCTATCACATTCCTTTTTCTACAATGGCTTTGAACTTCTTGAAGTAACAAAAGACATTTGACTTATGCTTCATAAAGTAAAGCCAATTCATCCTTTTACAATGATCAATGAAAGTTAAAAAGTATATATTACCTCCAATTGAGTTCTCCTTTATTGGCCCTTAAAGATCTATATGAACTAGTTCAAGTGGATGATAACTCACATAATTTCTCTTCTTGAAAGTTAACCTAGTCTACTTACCCATTTCACAAGCTTCACACAAATTTTGAAGATTTTTATTGTAAAGATTTGGTAAACCTAACACTAACCTCTCCCTTTCCATATCCTTCAATCTTTGAGTATTGATATGTCCATACCTTTTGTGCCATAGGTCTAATTCAGTTGTCTTTGTACTTTTATATGTACAATAGGTTGTGTGATTGGAATTTGGTTTCACATCCAATGTGAATAACCTTCCCTCCTTCCTACCTTTGGCTATCAATCAGTACCCTTCCTTAGGGTTTTCTAGAAAGTATCCCTTCTGGTTGAACTTGACTCGCAATCCTCTCTGCGCCATTCGAGCCACAAAAACAAGATTCTTTGTGATTATGGGAACATGAATAATATTCTTCAAACACAGCCTTGTGGGAATCATCCAACATAAGATCACCTATGCGTGTGATAGCATGGGGGTATCATCACATGTTTCCACATGCCCTTTGGTTGATGGCTCTTACATGTTAATCCTTGTTGCAACTCATGTGATTGTTGCATCCATTATCAATGTACCATGTGGTTGACCCTTGTATCTTGTAGTCACTCATCTACATCATAGCTAATATAATTTCACACTCCTTTGAAGTAGATGCATAATTGCTTTGTCCTTTGTATGATGCATCGGTCTTTTCCCTTTTACAGACTCCATACTTGCCATATACATAGCATCCTTCTATGTTGTTGTTGTTGTCGTCATCTTGATTATGGTTTTACCTTCATCTTCGTCCTCTTAACTTGCCTCTTCCTCTTGATGCAGAAAGTTTTCTTTATTAGTCTTGATCAGGATGTCCATTTGATCCTCTTGCTTACCTTTCTCTACCTATGCCTTGATTTCTTCTACTTCCTCTTCCTCTTCCTTTACCTAAATAAATTTCTTAGGCCTCATTTCCCTTAGCTTCTGAGCCTCTAGTGTTCATCTCCTTAGTGACCATCAAGGTCACTAATTGCTCAAAGTTGGGAAGATCATCTCTTACATATATGCAAGTGGTGAAATCCTTCCACTTCTCATCATCCCTAAGCCCATTCAATGTGTATGAAATGCGGTCATCATCATCTATATGACAAACTATGGATCCCAATGCATCACTTGATTCTTTGATCTTTTGAATGTATTCATTGATATTGGTACTATGTTTCTTCTTGAAGTTATTAAGTTCATTCGTGAGTTCAAGCTTTGCAGCTTTGGTTGAAATAGAGTATAGTCTTTCTAGGGTTTCCCACACTCTCATCGAAGTGTGTGGGTCTTGTTTGTGCCTTATCCTTGAATTTCTAATATGGTGTGATGAGATGAAGAAAACTCTCTTATCTCTCTCATTCCACTTTGTGAAGATCCTTGAGTGTTATGGAGTTGGATTCTCTCCAAAACTAGGTTTAGCATATGACCCACTAAATGTACGCTTCTAGAACTCTAGTAGACTTCCCTTGAGTTGATTGTGTGCCCTTGAACTCAAATCAATAGTTCTCCTTCCTCCAAAGTCCTTTAATAGTTTTTTTGGTCCTCTTTGGAAGTCTTTGTATGTGGAAATGCTCTGATACCACTAAAGGGATATTGTATACCTTCCCTATGCAACTTTCAAGCTTATATAGATTCATGGGTATGCTCATAGATACCTGTTTTCACCCAAAATGATAGTTCTCTCACCTCTTGGTGAATGAACTCAAGAGCTTTTTCACACTCTAACTATACTATAATACCTTCCTAATGCAAGATATCTCACTCAAAATGCTTTATGCTATTTCAAGAACCGATGTCTTTAAGACATACTATTTTTTGCCTTCAATAAGCATTGCAAATAGTGACACCCATCCACTCTAGTAAGAATTTCCCTTAGAATATGCAGATTTTCAACTTGAGTTTCATGCCAACTTTAGAAAACAATAGTACCTTTCTAAAAAGCCAAAGAATAAAAGAAATGTATACAAAAAAGATCAAGAAATGATGCTCATCACTCAAAACTAACTAGCTTCTACACACAAAACTTTGAGTGAGAGATATCACATCTCAAAGTATGATGAAAACCTTGGGCAAGCATAGGTCTTACCTAGCAAGGTGTCTACTAGCTTTTTCAGATCCTATGAGAGATAAAACATGGCGGATCATATGAATTCAAAGTACATTGTGTGTATATAAGACTTTGAAAGGATTCCATAAATGATCACGTTCCCTTTTCCTAAGTTTTAGGCTTTATTATCATTAAGTGTGATAGGTGGTAATTGAATATTATGAGAGGGATTTCAAATTCAGATTTGAGTATGCATTCTTATGCTTGAACACTTGCTTCTCATTTCTCTAAATGTCAACCGCCTAATGTTTCCATAAGCTCCTAAGGTTGGAACATGATTTCCAAGAATGAAATATGAAGAATTCTCATCATATGAGGAAGCAAAGAAGAAACTAGAATGGAAGCATTCCATGGAGGAAGAGATTGAAGCATTGCAAGAAAAATACACTTGGAATCTAGTGCCAAGGACCTCAAAATTGAAGGTTGTTGTATGTAGATGGATCTACAGGCAAAGGGAACTCTAATGGAACCATAAAAATAGGTAAATGGCTAGGTTAATATCCAAATGATATGCTTAGAATCAAAGTATTGATTATAAAGATACCTTCTTGTTTGAAGCAAAGATTGCAAAAATTAGAATATTCATGAGTATTGCAATTTCCAAGAATGGGAAGATATACCAAATTGATGCAAAGAATGCTTTCTTGAATGAATGGATCTCAAGGGAGGTATATGGATCAAGCTTCTGCTTTTGAAGACTCACAATATCTTGAGTATGTTAGGATATTAAGAAGATATCTTTATGGGTTCAAGCAAGTTCCAAATGCTTGGAGTCAGAGATGTTACTTACTTACAAGACAAAGGACATGCAGTGAGCAAGGTAGATCCTTCTTTTTCATTAAAAAAATCGCATGGAGAAGTCATATAGCTTTGTGTATATGTGGATGAAATTATCCTTACAAGTCATGATGCTAAAGGTATAAGACAAATCAAACATAAAACGAAGGAAGAGTTCAAGATAATTAATTTAGGGCGAATAATATACTTCTTTGGATTGGAAATCATGTATATAGAGCATGGTATGTATCTTACTTAGAGAAATTACATCAAAAACATGCTTACAAAGTTCAATATGGATAATGAGAAGATTGTAAGTACACCTATGGAAATGAATTCATGTCTCTAAGCTACTTTTGCTCTTTGAAAATGAAATGTGTGTATTCATGCCTAAGGATAAATATCAATACATGTTTAGCTATTGTAAAGGAATTTAATGACTTGAATTCATGGCTCAAGATAATTCTAAAAGGTTCCAAAAGCCACAAGTCACATTTAAATTCAAAACTCAAAATGTAGCTAAAACAATGATTGGATTCTTTGGTAGATTCATCAAAACATATTGACTAGAATCATGGGAAAAAACGTATATATACTTCAATGAAGATGTCAGAGGGTGTGACTGAGCTTGCACTCTCTTTTTGATTGTCCATTTCACTTATCATATAACCATTGGAGTCATCCAACACCTCCAAGCACTTTATTTTACATATCAAGAGATTAACTTAAGTTTTCATCACAACCTTGAGTTATTGTGTAGTGTTGTTTGTGTACTATTCAAGCCTGCAGACTTCTTAGAGTCATTGAAGTGCACCTATGGTCTCATTATCAGAACCAAATATTGGATCATAATTATAAAACCCTTTTGAGCTTGTGTATGTAAGAATTTGATCATTGAAGCAATGTGTGCAAAGATATGAACCAAGCTCTATGAGTGTGTATATGGATTGTCTTCTTCCTAAAATTTTAGGATCACATATGTGAGTTCTTCATTATATCGATCACTCTCTAGTCACCATGAAATCCATGTTATAACTTAGAATAGCTCATTAACCTTCAAATTAGAAGCTATGAAAAAGAATTTCTCCTAATTCATAGCACGCTAGAATTACTCATTTTTTTAAGTAACTTCTTCCATAAATATAAGGTTTTCAGTGCAAGGTTCGCAAAAGTGCAAGCCCCACAAGAAGGTGGAGGTCTAGTGCAGAAAAAGGTTGGTTGCATAAGGAAATTTGGGTATCTTGTAACCTTTTGTGTGTGGGTGTGTGTGTATACTCTTTAAGATTAAGCACTCCACAAAGAGAACAATTAGTCTTGTTCTATACATCACCATTGTATTTTCTCTTTGTAATCAATATAAAAAGGCTTCCACTGTCTGTGTTTCACTTCTTTTCTTCTTCTTCTTCTTCTTCTTCTTCTTCCTTCTACTACAAATACTCAAGTCCCTTTCTGCAAAAGAATCCCCCAACAAAATTTGGCATTCATGGTGGGACCCAAGGAGGCTTGAGCATAGGAGAAGCAATATCTGCAAAGTGTAGAAGAAGTGCAAGGATATCGATAGTGCTGGTCTGAGAGGTAATCTTTCTTCAATTTGGAATTCCGTTAGCATAAGAGGAGAATGAGAAGATCATGACCGAAACCCAATCCCAAACTTTGAGGGTCCCTTGCAAAGCAACAAAAAAAAACATAGTCGAAGGTCAACTAGCCTCTGTCATCAACATCATTAGTAAGAATATGGTGGCTTAGGTAGACTTAAAAACTCTACTCTCTAGGTCAAATATCAAATTTCCATCTTCCAAGGGATTAGCACAAGAGGACCCTGATGAACATATTAGAAGATTTTTGTCCTTATGTAGCAGGGGGTCTAATGGGAAGGGAAGATCCATTTTAAATTATTTTCCCAGCAACATTGGAAGGGTTAGCACATAAGTGGTTTAGTAAATTTGACAATAATCATTTCACTAGATGGGACTTAATGAAAGAAGCTTTTAAAACACAGTTCCGACAAGGGAACATAGCGAAGAATATTATTGAAGAGTTAGAAAATCTACCACTAGGTCCTCACGAGACATTTCTAGAGTTTGTCACTAGAGCCAAGACATTGATGGCTAAATTACGAGACCCTCCCCATGACTTCTTCATCAAGAAGTGGCTGGCTAAGCCACTTCCAATCTCAACATATTGTAAAATTAAAGATTTCATGCTACCTATAGCAACAATTGAAGAGTTCATTAATATAGACACAAGATTGGAGCAGATTAGGCATCAATATGGCACAAACTCTTTTAGTCTATCATATCTGATAGAATCTGAGGACGGAGTAATCCAATTAAGGAAAGAACTTGAAAGCTTGAAAAGGAACAAACCCCACAAAGAGGAGGAAAGTGTGGTAACTCAGTTGAGGCAAGAAATTGAGGCCTGAAAGCTACAAAAAGATAAGGAAGGCCAAGTAGAAGAGTTGGCACAACTTCGATAGGGGCTACAAAACTCCGAGGAAGTGGCATCAAAAATGGATTGTGGTGCACCATGTGCAGCAAACAAGGTCATGTGGAAAGTGAGTGCCCTCTTTTAAGTGTGACTTGCCAACTATGCAGGAAAGTTGGTCATGAGGCCCAAGAATGTCAATGAAGAGGGATGCTTGCACAAACATATTGGGCACAAGGAGGAGCCTAACCACCCGCTAATGTGATGGCCGCTGCACCTAGTCAAGGCAAATCTTATAACCCTTGACATAGGGATAGCTTTGGGAATGGGAGAAGAAGGCCAATCATTTGTTTAAAATGTGGAGAATGTGGGCATTACCAAAGAAGATGCACTCTAATAGAAAAAGCCCCTCATTGCAAAAACTTCCCAAAGGCTAGGGATCATTATACCAATTTTTGTCCAAAGAACCAGGCATCTACATCAGGGCCTCACATAAAAATGATCTCGGTGAACAAAGAAAAAGTTACAAAAACAAGTCCATGTGCCATCACCATCTACTAGAGTAGTGCAGTTAGAAGAAATTGACTCTTTCGTAATGTAGACAAGAAGCAAGGGGAAGGCTCAAATAACCATAGGCCAAGAGTCGAGTAATGTTGGACTGAAGAAGGACAAAAGGAATACACGAGGAAAGAGCCACTACATGTGAAGATACAAAACAAAAGAAGAGCTCACAAGTATTAGTGATGGCATTGGGCATGCATTTAGTTGGGCTCATGAGGAGTTTGAACAATCAAATAGATCCCATGCTCTTAAAGAATCTAAAGCTTCAAGACTACTCAAATCAATTTAAAAGGATTTTGGTATTTTTGATTTAGTAAATATGGATGTGAAATTCAGGCCAGAGGTCTTGCAGATCATTGATGAGGCCTCAAAAACTACTTTAATGGCAAAGGCTACTACTAGGAATAAGGATAAAAATGTAGGGGAAGCCCCCCTCACATATTATAAGAGCTTACGTCTAATAGTCAGAATTAGAGGACATCAGTTAGAAGGAGGTTATGGCATTAACTTGATGCCTGAATATACCATGAAAAAGCTTGGACTACAGCCTTCAAGTCCTACCAATTTCACAATAACATTGGCAAATTAAAGCATAGTAAGACCTATGGGAGTGGTCCTTGGAGTCCTCGTGGGGATACAAGGTAACAATTTCACCTTGCATTTTGTTGTCTTAAGGCTGCCACAAGTAGATGGAAGTTTCCACCTATTGATTGGGCGACCTTGGTTAAGGCATGCCAATGTGTTGCATGATTGGGGTAGGGACACAATGTGGGTAAAGCAAGAGGGAAAAGAGATGAAGCAGATATTTTTAGAATAAGGACTAGACAACCAAAGATATACCAACACGATGCCGACAACTAGTATTTGTATGGAAAAAGATATGTTGAACAACTGAGAGGCAGATTTATATGAAGAAAAGAACATGTTGGCATGCCTACATGGAGAAGAATCATCTTCATGCTATGGAATGTTTCCAAACAACTCAAGGAGACAGGAAGTGTATGAAGGAAAAGAGGATATTGTTCAGATTACTGATTCCGATGAGCTAGTCACAGGCCATAGAAGAAAGAAGAAAAGAAATACCCTAAACTGCAACATTAATGAAGCTACTTGTGGAAGAAGTACTTGCAGGTCTTTGGAAACATACGATTCCATTTGTTGAAGAAGTTGTAATAGTAAGAGGGAAATGTTATGAATCAATAAAAAAGTAGCTAGAACAGAGAAACAAAAGATGGAGTTTGCTGGAAATATTATTCCAATGAGGGATTCAAGGTGTCCCTTTTAGATGGCCAGTCTTCCCAAAAGGAAGAAAATTCAAATGAAGTGTGGTATTGCTAGAGATTGTGGAGGAAAAGAGCTTCCTTTGCTCATCCTATCCAAACTCAAGGCCTATGACTAGCACAAGCAAAGCTTTCTAGCCTGGTTATAGATAGCCTTCTTGTACCTTTTTTCCTTAAGTTTTAGTAGTTTTTTATGCTTGTTCTTAAGATTTTTATGCAATTTAGAAGCCATTTCATAACCCTTTTTTGAACATCTTATCAGAATTTTTTAGGATTTTTTTAGAATTTGTGAGATTTTGTTTCCTTTTTTTAATGTCATTTTCCTTGATAAAATAGAAGAAAAAAGGAATCTCTATGTGGTTTTAGGTTTGAAAAGTTATTTAGAAGTTTAGAGAATTTTTTTA
The DNA here is from genome assembly GCA_020310875.1 of Ceratopteris richardii. NCBI lineage: Eukaryota > Viridiplantae > Streptophyta > Polypodiopsida > Polypodiales > Pteridaceae > Ceratopteris > Ceratopteris richardii. The sequence continues at coordinate 66,524,836 of CM035412.1, forward strand.
TATCTTTTTGGATTTTTTTTGGATTTTTTTATTTTGTTCAGATTTTTTGCCTATTTTTAAGATATTTAAAAAAAATGTAGCGTCCCCAGCTTTTATTTCTTGTTCTTAAAAAGAAAACCTTCTCTCTCTACCTCTCTCTACCTCTCTCTACTTCCCTCTACCTCTCTCTATCTTCTCTCTCTACCTCTCTCTACCTTCCTCTACCCTCTCTCTACCCTCTCTCTACCCCCCTCCCCACCCCATGCTCACACCCCCCCCCCCCCGCTCACAATAGGATAATTTTATCCTATGATGTGGCTAATATTTTTTTCATTTTATTGCAAAAATGTTTTTCGCTCTAGAGTGCACCCCAGATGGCTATTTTTTTCAAATTTGGGGTCCATTTCATGTTACTTGACACTGCAAGACTCACTTTTAGCATTAGTTTTCTAAAAACTCAAATTTTTCTCTTACCTTTGGTCTAAAGCTATAGGTTTTCTACACATTTATCATATGTTTTTTATTCCGCGCATTGCCCACATGGTCTATTTCATCCTTATTTTCCAATATGTTTCACATTTGCACATATGAACCCCTGTGAAGTGTCCATATTTTGGTAATTTTTTCCTTATCATTAGCCCCAACTCATATCCCTTGCCGCTCGCTTTATGCCTCCACCCAGCCCCATCCTTCCCCCACCTTGCCCTATCCCTCTTAGTCCTTCAGCCCTCCCTAGCCTTTCCTTCCTACCTTCTAGTATCCAACTTCTGCTTCTTCAATAAGTTGATACTAGTTGTGGTCATTCCCTTGTGATCGTTCTTTCCTCCTCATGATGAACTTGGTAGCTCCTCAGATGTCCTTTTGAAGATTTTTGCAAGGTGAACCTCTCTGCTCAGGGTTTGGTTGTTAGCTCGCTTGGATGGAGAGGCCATTAGCTGGTGGCCAATTGTTGAGATAATCAATGTCAATATGGTCAAATTCAAGTTGCTAAAAGTCAAAGTGGTCAAAAGTCAAGTTGGCCCAATAAGCTAACCCCAAAAATGAGCTCTCTATCTTCTAATATTTAATCTCAAGGCTTCTTTGCTTCCACAAAATGGATTTGAATTACCAAAAATGGGTATTTACGATGATGTACGTGTGATAAAGATCACTTTTTTAATGAAAATAAAGTCTAAAAATTTGATGAGTCCTATTCCTTGTTAGATCTTTTTTGAATACCTTGCCTATTCCCATTTTTGAGCCTTGTCCTTCTTGTTCGACTTCTTGCCTCATGCTCCCTTGTTTTCTCAAACCACCTTGGCTACTATTGTTGCTAATAGAAACACTTTCCTTCTAATCACATTTCAAGGATACATGAATAAATCCATACAAGACACTAGTGTTAGAGTAGGAATTGCTACTAGGGAGATTTTGGAAGAATGGGGAAAAACAACCTTGAAACCTACTAGAATGAAGTTGCAGTTCGCATATGGTCATGTAGAGTGTCCCGTAGGATTCCTAGAAAATGTGATCTTGAATACATGTGGAATGGATTTTGAAAATACCCTAGCCATATGTCAATTTGGCAAGGCCAAAAACTATGAAATGATCCTAGGATGACCATTCATGAGAGAATTGAAATTAGTTCAAGACTGGGAAAGAGATGCTTTGTACCTTCAACATCAAGGTGCAAAGACTATAATAAATCTCCAAGACGTCTCTTTAAGGGATGTTCCACCTCTTTAATGGAATCCCATCCATAAAGAGGAAGATGATGTATCAATCCATAGTGCAAGATCTATTGATCAATTTGGGATGGAAAAGGATAACTTATCCAACTATGGATTTGCAAAGCTACCTATAGAGAAGAAAAAAGGCTCCAATGTTGAAAGCCATGGGAGGAAGGAGAACAAATTATGAAAGACCCAACTTAAATGGCCAAAGTATTTCCTGATGAATCCTTTAAGCCACATGGCTAGATGGAAATATTGACAACCTTGGGTGCATGCATAAATGAAGAAGTAGTTGACCATGAATGAATGCATAAATGAAGAAAGATATGAACTAGCCTTTACACGGTAATAATCCATTGAAGCAGATGAAGGTTAAAAAGTGGAAAATGAAAACTATGAGGATTATGAAAGTATTATAATGGAACTTGAATTTTATTAAGAAGAAAAATACTTGAAGGAAATGGAATCTAATAATCCGATGGAAAATTGTAAAATATTTTCCATATAAGAATACCTAGAAAACCCTCATAAGGAGTCCAATGAAACAAAGGAAGAAGGTGAATAGTAGGAGTGCTTTGAAGTTATTGAACACTTCAAAAGATACAATGTAGAAGAGAGAAAAATCCCTATTCAAATGCCTAAGAGGGAGGCACAAGAAGGAGTAGCATAGGAAAACAAGGAGCAAGAAAATAAGATCATAGTGGCCAAAGAAAATGTCAAGGAGAGATGCACTTTCATAGGAAAAGATGTATCCATGGAAGAAGAGCAAGAATTGATAGAGTTACTATGGGAGTATCAAGATGTTTTTGCATGGACTCGTAAGGATTTGAAGGGAGTGGATCTGATGATTTTCTCTCATCGGATCCCTATGACTCTTGATGCAAGGCCTTCAAAACAAAGAACATACACTTACAATGATGTCTACTCATCCAAGCTTAAAGAAGAGATAGACAAGCTATTAGTAGTCGGATTCATATACGAAATTGAGCATACAAGATGGTTTTCTCTATTGGTGGTTGTACCCAAGAAAAATGGAAAGCTTAGGGTTTGTATTAACTTGAAAATGATTATTGTTGCCACTATCAAATATAGTTACCCACTACCTATCACTGATCATCTTTTGGAAAGAGGAGCAGACAAGCAATTGTACAGCTTTCTCGATGGTTTTTTAGAAAAGAATCATTGAGGGTCAACATAAAACTACTTTTTCTATTGAATGGGAAGTATATGCTTTTAGGGTTATGCCTTTTGGCCTAACTAATACCCTAGCCACTTTCTAGAGATTAATGTGTATTGTTTTTAAGGAATTGTTAAGGAAGAGTATGGAAGTCTATTTAGATGACCTACCCATCTCAACCATCTCCTCATATGCTAGAGCTCACATGAATATTTGACAAATGCAAACAATATTGAGTATGGAATCCAAGAAAGGGTGACTTTATGTTGAGGCAAGGCAAGATAGTTAGACACATAGTATCAAAGAATTGTATCTCTACTAATGAAGGGAAAATCAAGGTAATCTTAGAATTGCCCAGTACTAAGAACATGAAGAAAATGCAACCCTTTATGAGCCACTATGGATATTACCATTGATTTGTCCACATGTATGCAATCATAGCTAAACACTTGTTTGGACCATTGACTTAGTTCAAATGGAGTGACGAATGCAAACAAGCCTTCAATGAATTGAAATGAAGATTCAGTTCGATATCCTTATTGAAATTATATAATTGGAATAATCCATTCTACATTCATGTGGATGGCTCTATTTTTCTTTTGGATGCCTATTGGTAGAGCAACTATGAAAGATTGCTAAATCATTCTATTGGATATGCAAGTAGGTAGTTGAACCAAGATGAAAGAAACTACACTATAACAAAACAAGAAGGAATAGGGATGGTTTATGTAGTTAAAAATTTCTGACACTACCTACTAGCTAACAAACTCAAGTTTAATTGATCACCAAGCTTTATTATACTTGTTCAATAAACCTTGTAACATGGGAAGGCTAGTTAGATTTTTTTTTTTGTTAATGGAATTTGATTTCAAGGTAGTCATCCAAGAGAGCGACATAACACTGGCACCGGCCATGGGGCATGGAGTAGCCACTTGGTGCATAGACTAAGAGTTGAGAAGAATCCAATGATATATGTCTGTAACACGTTCCGGAGAATCATACCAGAAGTACAGAAGGGATCAGCATGCCTGGAAAATTCCTAGCGCATTGGGCACACCTCTGAGTAGTATTGGTGATGGACAAACATTGGAAGGAAAGTGCGAAATTTGGGCCAGTGGAGTACCACCTTAGCATTTCCTTGTGCAAGGATTATAGGGCATACCAGAAGTGCAACCAACCCCATCTACGGAAAGTAAGACCAGTGAAGAAAGTACTGCTTCCGGTGAAAGTGTGGAAATTTTTGGTAGCAGTTTGTGGAATTCGAGTGGAACGTCGGATAATTTTGGGGTCGGGTTGCCAAATTTTGGTGAAAGTTCCATTCTTGGTTCTCATTTTGACAGAACTAGTGTATTATTGAATGAAAGTTTTGGTGAAAAGGTCACTACACAAGTCCATTACGATGAAGGCAATCGGCTGAAGGCGTGAGAGCGACTGAACACTATCCAATTACTTGAGAGCGTACAAGACAATGGGACAACACAACAGCAGTTTGGGTTAACTGGTTCAAATCATTCGGCAATAACATTTCTCCTTGATTCAAACACCATGAGTGGTTCACAGTAGCAACAACACCAACAACAACACCAACAACAACATCAACAACAACAACAGCAGCAGCAGCAATAGGCGATACCACCACGATCGGTACCCGCTGGAGTTACATATATGAAATTTGGTAGATTTCCCGATGAAGATCCGGATGCACATGTAAGAACTTTTGAAATTAATTATGCAGTACTCAAGTACCCAACAAATCCGGCATATAAGGCTATAGTGTTCGAGTCCACACTGGTTAATGAGGCTTCTCGGTGGCGAACTGAATATGACATTAACCATTTCGGTCAGTACGATGATGTTAAGGATGCCTTCTTACAACAATTCCAGTTGAAGAAAAAAAGTGGCTGAGATCTTTGATTATCTGCAAAACAATAGACAAAAACCACCCCAGAATGTGCAAGAGTATGCCACTTTATTTCATACTCATCTGCGGCAACTACCGCCGATGCATGCCAACCTACCAGATGATGTGATCACCCAGTGGTTTATTAATGCATTAAACCCTCAACTCAAACAAGTAATGATCATATGATGTGTGGGTGGAATGACTCTGGATGCGGTTATAGCTATGGCATTACATTGGAACAAAAGGTGGGTGGATTCGCTGAAGATTTGGACTGGTTGAAGGCAACCAAGGGTATGAGTGAAGCTTCATTGAAACAAGTGTATTGCACAAAATGTAAGAACCCAGGACACACTACTTCTACATGTATTGAACCAAATGTACTGTGCTATTTGTAATATGACGAGTCACTCAACTGAAACGTGTCCATATAATGCCAAAGTATAGGCAAGGCCAACCGTAAATGCTATAATACAAGAGCAAGGACAACCGGCTACTCACTATGTACCACTATAGTTGAGGAATACTTCCTACCAAAGTTATAAAACCTATCGGGGAACACGAGCAAACAATTTCGGCCAGACGGTGGAATTTAGATGAATGAGGTGAAGGAACATCCCTCCCACCACCTAGATGCCATTTCTATAGTGAGATTGGGCATATCCAAAGATATTGTAAAGAGATGGCTGAGTATGATAAACGAAGAAAAGAGCGGCAGAATCCAATGGCCAACATGGTATTTATTTCAACAGTAGATACTCAAATGGTAGTAATCCAAAATCGTTCTAGCAAGAAATTACAACTAGTTGTTGATCTTTTTGAGCCTGGCATTCGAGAAAAACAGAGAGTTTTTACCAAAGCTAGCGCATGGGCCACTCAAGAGCCAACAGTTTTTCCGGATCCAGTACCGATGGTTCAGTAGACAGTACCGAATCCACCACCAGAAGCACCGAGTCCAATGAAAGCACCACTAGAGAGTCCACTGAATGCAGTAAGGAGTATGTCAAATTTTGACTCTGTGTGGAATATTCTTTCGCAGGCCTCCATTAAAATATCGTTGGGGCAACTGTTAGCCTTGGTTTTGGGTATACAACAACAATTTCAGCAACAAGTTTGTCCCAAATCTTCTTGTACACCTACTACGGCTAATATTAGTCCAGAAACTGATTTTGCGGTGGACCATGTTATTCATTTAATATTGTATGGTATAAAAGCCATAAACTCAACGAAGTGCTAATTGATGGAGGCTCTAGTGTGAATATTGCGACAGCCGCCCATTGTAAGCAGTTAGGATGGACTCAAATTGAACCTGTTCAGTTTTTTGTGAGGATGGCGGATCAGTCCAGGGTGTATCCGATGGGTTTGGTATGTGATATACCCATTACTCTTCACGGAGCGATGTTCAAAATGACTTTTATTGTTCTAGAATTACCTTATTCAACTTTGGACTACAACTTGCTATTCGAAAGGCCCTGGATGAAAGAAGCCAAAGTATTGCAGGATTAGTTAGCACACGAACTTATTTTCAAAAGCAACCACCGGAAGTATGTCATTCCGTTAGATGAGATAAAACCATGTGATCTCCATGCTCGATCCTACGTAGCCGAACCTGTGCATATATTGGATGGACTTTCCGATGATGAAGAAGAAGCTTTTCTTAAGGCTAACCAGGATTTGCTCGCCTTGGGGACAGTTGACTTACAAGCGATTGCAGATAATTGGAATCTGATTGTCTATTCGATAGTTCTGGTTCGAGAAGAAGAGGATCTAGCTATGGATCCAGCTTTGAATATCCTGAGTTTCTAGCATTTATTCCCGTCACCGGAGGATATACCCATGCCACGACAGTTTTACGTACTGAAAGATCAACTTATCACCAGCGATTTAGGAAATAAGGAAACAACACGGCCGATCAAGATTAAGGCAGGATTACCGAAAACTTTTCAAAATAGTCTACTACAGTTGCTAAGAGAGCTCCAAGATGTATTTGCATGGGACTATCGAGATATGAAAGGGTTGCATCCTCGCATCTATCAACACCGCGTGATGCTTAAGCAGGATGCATGCCAAGTTAAGCAACTCAGTTACCGCATGAACCCAAATTATGCTGCTCAAGTGAAAGCTGAATTGGACCGCTTGCTGAAAGTCGGTTTCATAGTTCCCATTGAGCAAGCAGAATGGATTTCACCTATTGTTATAGTCCCAAAGAAAAATAAGCAGTTACGTATTTGTGTGGATTACTGAAAGCTAAATGTGGCGACCGTACCGAATCCCTTCCCACTTCCATTTTTGGATACAATGCTCGATGATGTTGCTGGACGAGAGATGTTCGGATGGTTACAGTAGTTACAATCAGGTGCACATGGCTGAAATGGACATACCAAAGACTGCATTTATTACAAATTGGGGTGTATATGCGTGTAGGGTGATGTGGTTTGGTCTTCGCAATGCTCCTAGTACCTTCCAATGATGTATGCAAGAAATTTTTTCCCCCTATTTAACCACCTTTATGCGAGTGTATCTGGATGATTTTTCATTATCGGGTGATACATTGGCTCACCTTTACCACCTATGGTGCTGCTTCTCTAAGTGTCGAGAGTTCCAGTTGTGCTTAAATCCCAGCAAGTGGGTCTTTTTGGTTTCTTGTGGCAAATTGCTCGGTCATATTATTTCAAAGCAAGGTATTCAAGTGGATCCAGACAAAGTGCAAGCCGTATTACACGCACCTACCCTGACGACACCCAAGGAGGTTATGCGATTCCTTGGCCAAATATGCTGGCATGGGTGACATCTTCCATGTCTTGCACACTTAGCCATACCCTTGAATTGGTTGATCACGAGTAATCCCTGACAGTTTGTGTGGACTGAAGAGTGCCAAATTGCCTTTGATCGATTGAAAACACTATTAACCAAAGCTCCTATACTGCAAGCACCAAACTAGTAGCTCCCATTCCATGTCTTCGTGGATGCTTCGGGCAGTGCCATTGGTAGTGTGCTCATGCAACAATAGGATAAGTGGTTTCATCTTGTCTATTATGCTAGTCGATGGTTAGCCGCTGTTGAACGAAATTACTCAGTCACTAAGAGCAAATGCCTCGGCTTAGTATATTTGGTGAAGAAATTCTAGCACTACTTGCTGGGATGCCAGTTTACGTTCCATGTGGATCATGCTGCCCTAGTTTATCTTGTCCATCAACAACATTAGGGGAAAGATTAGCTAGGTGGGTGTTTTTACTACAAGAATTTGATTACATGGTTATCCATCATCCATGCTCAGCTCATGCCTTAGCGGATTTCTTATCTCGGCTTGATTTTGGTGAACCTCCCGGTGGAATTGATGATACCACCCCTACTATTTATGCAAGTGATCCAGTCCAAGATGAGGGACAGGAGCTCCCAGTGGCCCCTTCATATTATGATACTCTTCTCACCTTCCTAACCAATAGTAGCCCCCCGACGAATACTTTTACTTCGGCTCGTCGTAAATTGGCAATGTATAGTGGACGGTTCCGGATTGTTGTAGGCCAATTGTATTATATGGATCCTTCTGGTGCACTATTACAGTGTATTCCACCCCATGAAGTTCCTTTGGTTATTACCATGGCACATTCTACTCCTTCGGGTGGTCATTTTTTGGTCGATCTTACTTATCGAAAAATTCTGCATAGTGGCTTATGGTGGCCCACTATGCAGCATGATATTGCTACCTCTATTAAAATGTATGATGCTTACCAATGCTCGGGACAACCTTTACAATGGCATCACTTTCCATTACAGCTTGTTGCTCCCCTTGAACCTTTTCAAAAGTGGGGCTTGGATTTCATTGGTCCCATTACACCTCTGAAGACAATCACCCATCATCGATATATACTTACTTGTACGGATTATGCTACTGGGTGGGTAGAAGCTTGGGCTTTACGGTCTACCACTACGGCTGTGGTGGCTAAATGTTTGATGACTGATGTGTTTCCTCGGCTCGGTCTTCCCTTAGAGATTATTTTGGATCAGGGCACACATTTTGTTAATTCCTTACTGCAAGCACTTACCCGCACCCTGCAGATTGCTCATAAATTTAGCTCTCCCTATTACCCTCGTGCCAATGGTCTTGCAAAAAGTACCAATAAAACCTTACTTAACATGCTCAAGAAATTAGTTGTGGAATGTTTGGAGCACTAGGATCAATTCCTTCCTTCAGTTATGTGGGCATATTGCACTACATACAAAGTGGCTACAGGGAATACACCTTTCAATCTGGCATATGGGTTGGAGGCCATTGCACCCATGGAGTTGGTGGTACCTAGCCTCAGGGTGGGACTAGAACATAAGCTCTTACCGGAGGAATCCTTTCCTTTCCGATCGGAGGTGTTGCGGTTCTTGGATGAACAATGTTGGGAAAGTTTTCTAATGCTGCAAGAAGTCCAACTGCGACAAGCCAAGACACATGATCGGTTTCTGCGTACTCCTGTTTTTACTAAAGGACAATTATTTCTCTTCTAATCATTCAGCGAGCAAGTTCAAACTCTGATGGTTTAGTCCTTACTGTATTGCATCACAGATTGGACTTGCTACATTCTGGTTATCCACACTAACTGGTACCCTTCCCCCTAAGTGGATCAATGGATTGAAGCTTCGTCCCTATTATCCCATGCCTTGTTCATCATGATGCTTGATCGGTATTTTTATTCTCCGCCTGGTTTCTACCACTGTTCTGACTAGACATTCCTTTACTGTCTACGTGTTTCGGTTGATTGACTGACCGTAAGATTTTCGTTTTCTTACCTACCCATGATTAGCAGCCGCCTTATGTGTCTAAGATTCTGTCAATGCATGCATGTTGCCATTATATCTGTATATTTCCAACACTAGGTGATGATTATGTTTCTCCCTACATTTCCATTCAGTGTCTTTACTTAATTCCGTTCTTCCCTCTTTTTTTTGCTATTGGTGTTATGTGTTTGTGCGCTTGCATGTGCTGTGTTACCTAGTGTCTTCGTGCTCTCATATTCGCCATGGAAGCTCTAGCTAACATTGCGACTTTCCGTGCTATCCTCGCTCCAGAATTGAGTGAGTTCCTATGCAATCGTAGGCTTTTGGCTTTTGCTGAACTACGCTGGCATACGGTGGAATGCCATCCTTTCTTTGCGTAGATCATATCTGCCATTGCTGCTACTCCTGCTTCCAAAGCCTGCTGGCGGATTGCTTATCTTAATCCACGTGTAGTTGTCAACATACACACCATCGCTGGCTTTCATCTCCCTCAGGAGGGGCTTGTCGATGGACCTCTCTTATCGATGTCCACCATGAAAGAGCTATTTCCACGCCACTCATCCAACAAATTCGCCATCCTTTGTTGCCCTAAACCGGAGCGCTCCACCCTCCAGTTTTTAGTAGCAGCTCTTAACCTCCAAAAATGGACATACGACATTTCCCGACCATTCTATTCGATGATTGATGTTGCTGCAAAGGAAGCCATTAATTTTGCTTCATTCTTCTTCTGGCGAATTCACAAAGAATATCAAGCGGTCTCACAGCAATGGCTAAGGGGGACATTCCTTGTACCAGGCTCCCTCAACTGCTCACGTTCCTGCTCCCCGTGATGCAACCCATCCATCCCCCTCCAATGAACACTGTCCTTTTCCATGAAGAATCCGTGCAGGTTGTGGAGGATGACGATGATGCCAACCTGCTGCGTTTTTTTAAGGGGAAATGCCAAAAACTGAGCCCCTCCCATCATCAAGCTCACCAGTCTTCCTCTATCCAAGTGCACGATATTGCTTCTCTTCCAAGTTCATTTCTGCTCCATCGTCGCCTCAAAATCACACCGCTCCCGATACCCTAATGAAAGTTGCTGACCCCAATGATTCAATGGTTCCACCACAACATCAGTCCCAGAAAGACGCGCTCATCAAGGTTGTGCAGAGTGCAGAAAAATTGCACACCGCAAAAGAAGTAGTTGCACAGGAGTTAGAGTCTCTCAAGGTAACTATTTTGGCCCTGCCGTCTTCACCTCCCAAAAACCCTCCCATCTCACCATCCAAAGTGCTTTTGCCACTTAGCCCTCCTCCTTCACCAAAATAGTTGGTAGCCCTCCACACTGCCAACCTCCTCCTATGACTCCGTGGTGATTCCCTGATTATTCACTGCCTTCTTCTTCCGCCACCATTTTGGGGATTCCATCTTGGTCTATTTCTACCCCCAGTATTTCTGACTCCGTGGCACGATTAGCCAATATTAGAACTTATCTTCTCCGTCTATCCAAGCACCTCCCTCACCAACTCCAAGACGCTCAGCAATCCATGCGTATGGAGTATCATTCCTAAGTTGATCTCCTAGAGGCAGATATCGCACCTCTCAAGGAAGAAGTTCTCACCGCCAAAGCCGAGGCTAGTTTGTTGCAGGAACAGATTCAACTTTTACAAAGAAAACTGATGGAGAAGGATGCCATCCTTGCAGCCCGCGATGAGGAAATCCGCCATCTTAATGAAGTAATCATTGATAAGGCGGTTGCCATGACCGCCTTGGGCAATCTCTTAGAGACCACAGGTGTTGATTTGGCTCTAGTGAAGCAAAAAGTTCAAGAAATGGCAGACTTAGCTTTACAAGCCACCATTGACTTAAAGAAAGTAACCGAAGAGCTCTTTCAGAAAAGTCGCTCTCTGGAAGAAGAAATTGGCCGTAATATTCAGCTGAAGAAGGATATCAAAGCCGTTCCGAAAAAGAGAGTCGGACTTTTATAAAACCATGCACTTCCAGTCTCAAGAGCTAGAGCATAGAGAGAGACAATTGGGTGTCCACGACAAGAGATTATCGCGCATTGATACGAAAATTCTAGAGATGGAGTTACGAGGGGATGCTGCACTTGCCAACGATTTCTATCTTTAAGAAGCCTTTTTACAAAGTCAAGCGGAAGCCTTACTTTCCCAAGTGATTGCGGCCAGCTCTGTGCAAACTGATGCACATCTGGTTGAACCTCAAATTTTGACAGAGATGCTAGAGTCACTCAAACAGAAGATATCCCACACTTTTAAATTAGCCCGCTCTATGTACATACAAGGCATTATTGATGATGCCTAACCATTGTAATTATCCCTGCTAGGTTCGATTCCACCGTGCATGCTAGTATAAGGCCGCCAAAATATTTTTAGCCGAATCCTTGTAATTAGAAAAGTCGCGCACCGAAAGGGTGTAGCGAAAACGTTGTATCATTTCTTTCTAATCAATAGAATATGCGCGAAAGAGATGACAGAGAATCTTCGGCCTGTTCGATCTTGGTGATGTGCTAGAGTCGACTCTAGTTTGAAGTTATATTAATTGCAGAATTGTCTGTACGAATCTGTATTCAAAGTTGAAGTAAATCGCATATTGTGTTAATGTTACTGTGTTGAAGTTACTGTGTTAATGTTACTGTCGCAGTATTGTAAAGAAGAAGTGAAAGTGTTGTGTATAAAATTGTGGTACTCGTTAAGATTGTTATGCACCGAAGTGTAATTGCATCTTCTGTAATTGTTCGGGATGAATCAATTAAATTGATAGTTTGAAATCAAATAGTGAATTGGGAAAATACATATAGGGCCTCTAAATTATCAGACCCCTAACCATCCCAAGAAGCCACGAGTAAGAGTAACTGTAACAATTTAACATAGCAAAAAAAATAGGTAAAAAGCACAGAAAAAGGGATAGGAACTCCATCACTACTTTTGTTGTTCTCCTTGAAGATGTTTTTAATCCTTTTCTAGAAGCTTATGATTCTCTTATTGGTTCAGAATCTCCAATCACTAAAATGAACCAATTTCCTATCATTTGGAGTATCCCTTCTCATATGGAAGTGGATAATTCTCTTGAAGTTGTAGATAACAATGAGCCCAATCTTGAATCTGATTTAGGATGGACTAAAGTGTTCAACAAAAAAGAATGAGTTCACAAGGCCTTAAGTTATTCAGGCTCAAAAACCATGGCAACCCCTGACTCCTTGTGTTTGTCTCATTGTAGGTTCTCTAAGGAGCTAAATGCTCATGACATTAAAGAGATGGAGAAATTACAGCAAAATCGTTATGATCTAGATGACCCCCAATCAACATAAAAAGAAAATGAAGATCCTATCTGTTAGAACTCCTCCAAAACTAAAAGGAAAGATGGTAGTTCTAAAACTAAAAGGAAGGAAATTCTCAAAAATTCTATGTCCTTGAACAAGCTGGCCAAGAATATTAGAAAATGATTTTCTTGTACTTTAAGTTGTTTCTTTATCTTTGTTTTTTCCCATGGATGAGATCAATTGTATTTGTTTTAATGCTAAAAGGTTTCCGAACCCGGTTAGGACCAGTCGCCTCTCCAAATGGATGTTTGACCTTTCTGTTAGACCTACCTTCATCTAACTTCAAGAATTAAAACTGAGTGGTAGTAAGCTCCCCTTATAGCCTAATACTGTGTCTAGCAATCATTGCTAGTTTTTTAGGAATCAGGCCCAAGGAAGGGGAGGCACCACCTTTGGGGTTTCCCACTCCATTAGCCACCTGGTTTAGGAGATCCATGTTAGCCCCACTCATTAATGGGATGATATTACTCTTACAAAGCCTTTTGACTGCACTATGGTAAGTGTCTATGCCTCTAATTCTCCTTCCCTCAAGACTAAACGTTGGGATGAAGTGAGCATCCTTCCTGGTCCCACCATTATTATAGGACATTCTAATATGGTAACCTCTATTAATGATAAATATAGTAAAAAAGGTTGTATCATTAGTGGCCAAGAGTGGAGATCTTGGATGAACCTTGTCGCCACCCAAGACCTTATGGATATATCGACTAATATTGGTCATTCGTGGAAGAATAAACAAAAAGGGGGAAGACACTTGGCTGCTCAACTCGACAAATGTTATATCAACATCCCCGTTTTGCAGCCATTTTGGAATGTTAAGGCCGATCTTGACTTCTCCTTATCCCTCCCTCACGATTATCCATTATCCATTATCCATCTCCCTTAAGAAGAACTGTCTCAGTGTGAGGTCTAGCTGGCCTCACCTTGATCCCTCTCTTCTGAAAATCCCCTATGTGATTGAGAAGACTAAGGAGATCTTCTCCAACCTTTTGTTGCTTTGAGAAGAGCCATAGAGATATACATGCTCTTTTTACCCACTATAAACACCTTTAAAAAACATTAGGGATAATTAAAGAGAGCAAAAAGTGAGAGAGATTGGCCTCCTTTTCTCTCCTCTTGAAGAGCTTTTTGGGTTAGAAATGTGGACAGAACTACCAAAAGCATGTTATCTTTGGTGAAAACAAAATGCAAGGACTTCATACCTATGTTGATGAATAACTCTGGTAGTTTTTTCGTCAATGTTAAGGAGAATTCGCAGGAGGCTAAGAGCTTCTTTATTGATGTTTTCTCTAGCTCTGCCAAGTGTGTGGAGGATATCCGCGGAGCCAGAGCCACTCATGCTCTTAAAAGGAGAAAACTTATTCCTCCTAGCTTGGCCTCCCTACTAGACCTTCCCCTCACTATAGGTAAGGTTAAAGAAACATTGGTAAATTGAAACCCTGCAAAACTCCTAGCCTTGATGGACTTCCCAATGATTTTTTCATTGTTCTTAAGGATTTCCTAGTCCCCTTCATTCTCTTGATTTGGAAAGAAGTTGTTAGTAAAGGCACTCTTCCTATTGAGATCAACAGTGGAGTTATAAAACTGATTCACAAAAAGGGGCCTAGAGAGGATTTGAAAAGTTGGAGATCTATCAATTGTTTAACGACTATCTACAAGATCTTTGCCTCTTTCCTTGCTAGAAGGCTTAGTCCTATGATGAAGGACATCAAGCAATTAAGTCTATCAAAGATTTTTCAATGAGCCTAATTGCTTGAATTGGTCATGTCCTAGATTCATTTCAAGAATTGTGTTTTTTCACTTTTTCCATATTCAACTCAATTATCTCTAATCATTCATATATTATTCTTATATAAGTAGGCCAAATATGTATGGTTTCTCAAGATTTTGAGGAGCAACCGATTCAAGAGATTCATTTCAAGAATTGTGTTTTTTCTTTTTTTCCATATTCAACTCAATTATCTCTAATCATTCATATATTAGTCTTATATAAGTAGGCCAAATATGTATGGTTTCTCAAGATTTTGAGGAGCAACCGATTCAAGAGATTGGGCTCATCCAAGATCTTCTAATATGTCTTATTGCTTGAATTCATCATGTCCCCCCACCCATATCGTTTTCTGAGTTTTTAATGTTTTACAAATTTTTACATCATGATTCATCTTCTCTAATACATATTGATCTTTCTTTGTCGTTGTTTTTGCAGTTATCTATATTAGATGAAGACAATTTTTTAAGCAGAGGGAAGGGCACAAGGAAAGCTTTAGAGAATAACGGAAAAGAAAAAGTGGATGTATGTTCAATTTATCACTATCTTCCCAAATTGAATCAAGATTTATTCTATGTTGTACATAAGCTTTACAGTGAGGACCCTGATTTTGGATTGTTCTCTCTAAAGATCCTATCTAAATATATGGTCTATTCCTCATTGGAATTTAATGCATATAAAGTGTTACTTCTTGAGAGAACAACAACATTCGAGATATGTGGTTATCCCCCATGGTTAAATGCTTCTAGAGCTAGTTATTTCATTTGCTATTATAGTTATGCACTAGTTGTAAAGGCCTTAGATGTACAAAGTATTATTAGCTATAGGAAGAAAGAGTATCTTAAATAGAGAGAATATCTTCCAGAGTTAAGCTCATTTACAAGACTGAAAGAAGCATAATGTCATTTCATTTCACCAATTTCATGGTTTCAAAAACTCTAAATAGTTTCATATGTATATTTTGGCCAAAAGAATAGTAAAAGATATTCCAAATACTTTTTGATGTAGTCTGTACCTATATAGCTTCACATTGGAATGAAATTTCATTCTTTTTGTATTTTATCCATCTCTCCTAAAAAGAGTTTTCTCTTTTGAGTGATATTTTAATGACGTGATGTGTATAGTTTGTCTATTGACAATATTTGGCATGTGCTCCTTTGTATTGTTCTTCCTAAAAGGAGTTTTCTCCTTCGAGTGATATTTTAATGACATGATATGTATAGTTTGTCTATTGACAATATATGGCATGTGCTCCTTTGTATCACAAAGCTCTTTGAGTGGATTACTTTTTATGAATCCTCCTCCTTTTCTTGTGCATCTAAAGAAGCTTTTTCTTGCTTGATAATGAGAATTTCCCATGCCATGAGTTTTCCATGCGGCAAGTGTTCCATTTTCTGGAAAGAATGGACCATGCAAAAAAAGAATATATTGTAGAAACATAAAGATAAAGATCATGAGATGTTATTTTTAAAATCCAATGGTGGACTAAATAATCTCTTGGAAACTCACCTAGTAAGTTATGCCTTTGGCACTACAGGCCTCTATGATGGTTTCTATAAGCTCTATGATTACACGTCTGAATACAATTAGATATACATCAGAAGTTACTTGTTGCCTCATGACCTTCAAAAATTTATCTAGTCTTATACACACCTCTATTCATTTCTTTGCTATTTCTAGATTTTTTTTTCTTACAATTGTTGTAACCTCACAGAATTGTTTCCAACAATTTCACATTGCATTTAGTTGTTTTCAATCATTGTTGTTGAAGAATCTTGTTGCCTGTGCACCTCACATTGACACAGATCACATGTATTTTGTGAATGCTTTGGGTATTTTCTTAGATGAACAACACCACCATGAAATCCTATTTCTAAAAGTAGAGTTTAACATTTGTCATGTATTCATCTACAATTGCTATAGGCTTGATGGAATATGCATAATCCAAGTGAAGACAAACCAACTTGTCAATTATCCTTAACTCTGCATGCAATGTACATATGTGTATGCTAGTCGATTTTATTATAAGTAGGGGATCCCAAATCATGGTAGAAGATGAGTAACTATATATATTAACATTTTGTCTAGAAGGAGTTTCCCCAACCTAAGTTTTGGGTATCCACACTCTTTTACCCTGAATTTGCATGTACTACAAACAAGTGTACTTACAATTTGCACCCCCGCTTATACCAAATATACATTTTAGATTCTTTAAGTCTGCATTCAGATGCCACTCAATTTTCAACTTCCCATAGTGCTTAACAGTCAATAATTCTCATGAATGTTGCCTTTGGATAACATTTGGAATGTTTGTCTGTAAGAACAACAACTTAACTGTTTTATGATTCTCAAATGGAACTTGAGCACACCCAACCCAGCATAATTCCATTTCCCAAGGATATAGTCCAAAGCTCTATTCATTAGTGCAATACTTATCCTCTCCATCTTTTGATGTTTTCTAATTTCAGCTTTATCAAGTTTTATGACAAATTTGGAAAGGCCAAAACATTTGTGTTCTTTTATATCATAGAACTGAACCATGTATGTTTGAAATCTTATAATATCTATGCACATATTGTTAAATGCATTATAAGTGAAATGTGAAGTCTGTTTTCCTACCTCATAAGGCATGTTACCATGAATACATTTATAATCACCAAATATAGAAATGAGTTTCTTATTCAAGCAGAACCAATAATTTCCTATATGATGAGCTCTAGGCAATACAAAGCTTTTTACTTTATTAAATTAAAGAAATAATTCACATCAAACTTTTGATATTGTTCTATAACCCTTTTTGCTCACTCCAAGACCATCACAAACCTCCTCTATTTGAGATGGTTCTAACAACAAATTCAGCTCTTTGATGAGTTTCTTGAAAATAAACCATTTTAAGCATGCATTTTCATTTAGTTTCAATAGTTTTAAAACATCATGCTGACTCCTAATTTCATTACAAAACCTAATGCACTAAAAATAGCTCAACATGTTTAAACCTAACACATTTGTTACATGATCTCTTACAATTTTCATTCTCTTTTTCTTTTGGCTAAATTTTTTAGTCAAATCTAAAAAAGGCTTTATTCATTTTGAATGCATTCCCAATCCTATAGGGGTTTCTTTCATTTCTTTAAAAGCTTCTAACTCAGAAGAAAAGTGCAACAACTTTTTTTTCTAAATCCTTTTGATGTAAATCCCTCTAATTTAATATATTTTATAGATAGTTTAAGTGTCGCATATAGTTCTTTGAGAACCCCCAAAGCCTTGAACAATATCCATGTAACCAATTTGTGGATCTGTTGGATAAAGAACTCCAACGGTCCATGCGTCAATATGCTTTTTGTCTTCTTTGCATAATTCATCAACTTCAAAAGATTTTAGAGTTCTTTGGAATACCTTTCTCATTGTTGCATGCTCATGACTAAATACAATATTGATATGGAAGTTATCACAGAGATTTGGGTCGGATGAAAGTTCAGTGAAAGTGTTTGGATTGAGGTTCTCTATGGAAAAAGTGTCTAGAATTATGAGAATTAGAGAAGCAAGTTTGCATTGGAGAGTAAAGTAGAAAAATGCACAACATCATAAACACATAGTATAGAGGTTGAAGAGCAAGAGGAAAAAGTTCAAAGCTGCTGAAGGCCAAATCGCACAAACTTTGAGGCGTATCACTTTCCATGATTTTCACATGAACTTTCTCTCTCTTCCAAAACTAATATATTTGCCTAAGATATGTTTTAAATGAACCTACATGGAATTTTTTAAAATGATTTGACAACATTAATCTAGATTAAGCACAAATAAATGAAAGCCTTTCATGATCGCTTTTTTGCTATTTTTTGCCCTAATGGGCACGAGAAATTGATACTGAAAAACCAATTTTTGGATATTGCTTTTCTTTAGGATTTCGAATTTTCTCTTCCATTAGCAAGAAGCAATCGACTCTAAAATTATCTTCTAATGAGGCTAAGTACAAAGCAGCATGTGTTACAGCATGTGAAGTACCAAGGTTAATGATCCATCATGTTATAAGTTGTAAGGCTTCCATTATGAGGAAAAGCCCTTGTGATAGGCCGAACATTTATAGAACCCTAACTTTCTAGTTAGATGAGGTCTATGTGTTATCGTTGATGGTAATAGATGATCTTTCTGAGCCTCGCCATTAGATATATATTGCATAAACTTCTGGGCCATTGGAATTGCCATTGAAGGATACAATAAAGCCCTTGTGATGTTGCATGTCTTTCCATATTACCTTAATGTTGGGAATGCAGAATGGGGCTTGCCCCCCTCTTGGGAGCTCGATGGGCCTATCCCCTTGGCTTGTAGGGCCGAGACGATAGGGGCTTATGGCCCATTGTAAAAGTTATATAACCATAGGCAATGTGTAACTCCACATAGAATGGTGCACTAGTAAGCCCTTCATCTAGAGTTTGTCTAGATCACCATCTAAGCTCCATATTGGGAGCATAAGAATGAACATGATCTTTGTAGCTGCATCACTCTTGGCATTTTATAGAATTTGAGTTCTCTATCTCTTAATCTCCATCACTCTTTGTCTGCATTTTTTCTCACCTCTATCTATTGTTCTATTTTGTTGTGCTATTATTTCGTATATTTTTTGAATCTTTCTATCAAATAATGGATTGAGATTGATTTGAATGCCATTTTTTGTAAGTCTATGTGTGTAATATATATATATATATATATATATATATATATATATATATATATATATATATATATATATATATATATATACCGAAATTTCTCTTATGAAAAGTAGATGCATAATATTACCATCATATGGAAGTTTGTCTTGCCCGTCAAATATGGAGACTCATAATTTTCGAGAAGATTCGTACACGATCTCAAAATCATCAAAATAATTCGAAAGTCCATACTGCAAAAAAGTCATGCATGATTTGAAAAGGGATTGTGCTTGTGCACTGTCCATTGGTCGGGGACGCATGATGAATGCGAAGCTTTTGAGTCGTATATCTCTAAAAACCGCGGGCCGCCAACTTGAAGAAGAAGCAAGCATTCAGCGGCTCGCAAATTGGTTTTGGAGAGCAGGAAAGTATACGATGGGCCGATCTCCTGGCTTCAGCGCCGGTTTATGCAGTCGGAATTTCCATCTTCATCAACTTGGAAGGCAGTCTGATGTCCATAGCCTGAGTTGGCCACTCATCGCATTGCGCTTCTTGTCATCTCTTCCCACAAGCTTTTGAAACGCTGGCTCTTAAGCCCCGTTCAACATCAACAGCATCCCATGCTCCTCCGGTGGTCTTCATTTCCAGTCATTCCACAGAACCCGTAGCGCTATTCGTCTGCGCACTTTGTTTTCATTCACAATCCCCATGCAATTGGACGCATTTCACTCCCCTGCGTGCCGCAAACGAAAGATGGACTGTGGATCTCAAGCGTGGCCTTGTAAACTCTCTAACTGTAATCTCTGGAAGCCTAATACGCACATAGTCGATGAAAATTCCATACCTGTGTGTTTCCTTTACATGAAGAAGGGGAGGTGGACGGCCTACACCCATGAGATTAACGCTCCTCTTTCCCTTTCCTTCGCTGAAAATCAAACCTCTGCTAGATTTCTGCTGTCACAACAGTCCCATGCGGTCCATTTTGTACACATGATGCAGTTGAATCTTCAGACTGGCTACGTCTGCTCCATTGCGTGGATTGATGGAACGGGTAAGTTGGTAATGCCGGCTACGCTCTTCGAAGGACCTAGTCGACTCTGGCTTTCTATTTTGAAGAACAAATCTCAGAAAGTATTATTTGCTTCCTCAACAGACAACCTCGCGGCATCTGAGCAACCGCCCTGACCACAGCAGTACTCACCATCGAGTTTTCCCTGGATCCAGCAAGGTCCGATTTCTGTACTATCATGTTCTCCTTATAATTGTCCAAATATTAAGGTTTACGTACAGAGTCTGACTTCCTTTCTCCTGTTAAATATCATGCTAACTGTCTCCTACATTTAAAGGGACTGTCGGTCGACTAATCAATTTCCTTATTTGTTTCCTCTAGCTATCGAAGTTGTGAATATTTGCCATGAAATTGATAAGTGTGCGTACAAGAGTCTATCCAGTAGCTCATCAATGCGCAGAATCATAAAATTTCTACATCATTGTGAAATTATATTAAGTTCATCAACATTGAGGATTGATATATGATTCACATATTGAGGACTTGTGCTGACGAAAACAAAATGCAGGAATTTTCTTAAACAAAATGCAGGAATTTTCTTAGTACGCAATTCTGTGCGACCTGCGCATGTGATTAAATCACACAAGGAATGAGATGATGAAGCACCAGGGTCATAAATCTCACCGTCTTGAGCATTCCACATAATATCGCCTATCAAACAGTTGAAGAATGTATATGCTTGTAAACAGAGAATATATAGAGTAGTTTGAAGGAGCCGTAATGCAAAGTACTTCTGTACAAAAAGGGAAAATTGTTCTCTAATGCTGCTTTTGGAAGCGTGCCCTTTGCTGTTTTTGCAACTCGTCTTCCTGAAGCAACGTCAATCATACGTGCACGTATTCTCTCTCTCTCTCTCTCTCTCTCTCTCTCTCTCTCTCTCTCTCTGTGTGCTTGTTTGTGGTTTAGCGTTATCTTGCATGAACACATCCGACGAGATACTGCTGGTGGAGACGAATCAGACGATGCGTAACATGATACATCGACGGTGAGCGAATCCTCGCACATCAAGACAAGTCTAGTGCTCACACAGAAACAAAGCAACAATATGGAGCTCGTGCGTTTAGCTCACCGAGAGCTTAAAAGTCTTTTATGTACTACGCCAAAAACGAAAATAAGATTCCACTTCGCTTTACTTTCAGAAACCTTCCAGTTAAGTATGTACGATCAATACGAGGAGAGTGGATGGAGTAATGGAAAACCCTCCTCTGGAAGATTATGAACAACAGTTTAGAAATTTGTTGAACAATGGTAGAACAAGCAACCATATGTGTATAATGTGCCATGCACATATTTTCGTATCATAAGGCATAGACCAGGCCTAGCTTGCAAGTAATGGTACAAGGATCGACACAAGAAGGGTTTTCCCATTGTGAGCCGACTAGTTGGAAATGCAGTAGCAAGCACATCTGATGATGTGAAAATGAAAGGATTGGATCATGAAAATGCAGTAATAGCTGATATTTCAGAGCCACTATAGCACATATATAAAGAGAAAGATATGTTGCATCATCTTTATCAAATTAATTGAGGTTTATGTATTCTCATCAAAGATCTTGACAAAAATCTAATGGTATCATGCACATTTGGTATCACCAAGTCCAAGGGAAAGAAACAAAAGGCAAGTTCAAAAACGGAATTATTATCAAGAGACAAGATGGACCGGTCACTCGAGGATAGAATTAGAATTCACATTTGAGAGAAATTAGAACTATATTAACTACAATACTATACATTGAAACCACATACATAGCAAGAGCGTCCTTGCTTGCTAGAGTTCGAGGTTGCAATCGAAACATAAGAATTTTCTTCAAGAATAATTTCGTTACAAAGTGAATAGCAGTTAACTCTTGAGGACTTGATGGCGGCTGTGATCCAAAAGGCGAGCAAACCCTAGACTTGATGCTCGAGCAGGCTTCTTCTATCAATCCCTCCACCCTCCTATTCTAGTGCGAGCTCAAAAGCTCCCTTTGTTGAGCACCCTCCTCGTACCATCGCTCTCCCTCGAGAGGGTGCGAATGGCAAAGTGTAATGTTACTTCTTCCGAGAGCTCATTTTTCTGGAACCTTCCATGAGCTGGGAGATTCGAAGAAGGTCAATGCTCTAAAGATGGTGGGATGTCGACCTTGCCTGTTACAAGCAATTTGGAGGAAGTCTTTGGTAATGTGTATATTTCTGCTTCCCTCCTAGCTCCTTCCACATCAAATATGTCTTCTCCCCACAAGGGCTCCCCCACTAAGTCATTTGCTAAAGCTATTATGAGGCACAACAAAGACCCTTATGAAATTTTTGCGACATTAGGTGAGAATGTTGCCTCTAGTTTTTTGGAATGTCAAAGGTCTTTTAGTAGGATGTAAATCCTCATAAGCTAGACATTGACTTGGATGTCAATGATGCGGAGGACTCCATGTTGGTAATAGATCGTAATTCTTTGGATATGTGGCAGTCACAATTGGCCGATAGAGTGGTTATTGCCCTCTGTCATGGGCGGAGACCCTCCTAGGAGGTCTTAAAACATTCCATTCGGGCTAATTAGGAGATTCATGGCTATATGTGAAGCACATTCAGTATTTGCCAAATGGATACTTCTTGTTCTTTTTTGATAAGTCTAATAGTGCTCTCAAAATCGTAACAAAAGGTCTAGGGATTATTAAGTCTACAATGATCAAGTGATGGCCTCCTACCATGCCATTCTTCATATGGGGTCATCCCATCAAGTGATTTGGATGTCAACATGTTAATAAGATAAGTAGTAGTAGATACACTTTCTGCCCACAAATAATCTGGTAATTTTTTTCATTAAGCATTGATCTAACTATTTCCACAATCAACCTATTTCTCCTCTCTGCTACCCCATTTTGCTTAGGGGTTTATCTTGTTCTAATTTCCCTTTTGATACCTTTATCCTACAAGAATGTATCAAATTCGTTGGAGAAGTATTGACCTCCTCCATGTGACCTTATCCCTTTAGATTTCTTCTTGTTTGATTTTCCACAAGTGCAAGATACTTCTTGAAGCAACTGAACACTTCATCTTTTTGTTTTATAAAGTATAAGATAGTCCACCTACTGAAATCATCAATGAATGACACATAATACCTTGAGCCTGAAATTCAAGGGTCCTTGCTTGGTCCCGCACATCTGCGTGGACAAGTTCTAACTAATCCTCATGCATGTAACCTTTCTTTGTGAAAGGTAACCTGTGTGATTTACCAAACTGACAAGCACCACATTTATAGACCATATGTTGCTTGGATACATTAGGTATCCCAAGCACACATTGATCTCTACATATTTTCTTCAAGGTTCTCTCACCAATATGTCCTAATCTTTTATGCCAAATCTCAAGCTCAAACAATGTTTGATCCTTGTAATCATAAAGTGCAATATTTCTAGTGTCCTCAAGTTCAAATGTAAACAATCTACCTATTTTTCTTCCTTGGCAATTCTCTTGAATCCATGTTGGGGGTCCTCCCCAAAGGCTCAATATTTTTTTGAACCTAATCTACGAACCCTTTTCCACTATCTGTCCAAGAGTAATCAAATTCTTGGTGATTATAGGTACATAAAGAACCCTTCTCAACAAATTTCTATTTCCATGAGAAGTTTTGACATTTCCTACCTTGACCACTGAATTCTTGGTGTCATCACCTATTTGCACTTGGTGCTTTCCCTTGGGTTCCTCAAGGTTAGAGAGAAGAGCTACATTGCATGCTACATAGTTTGAGCAACTTGAGTCAATATAGAAGAGGTGCTCATCATTCATACCTTGTTTTGAAGTCATATTCATAATGAGAAGAGAATCCTCTTGATCCTCTATGTAATTTTTGAAGTCCTTCCTTGATTTGTATCCTCCTTGATAACTATTGTTGTAGTTGTTGTTGTAGCCATGGTTGTAGCCTTGATTATGGTTGAATCTTCCTCTTGATTATGAGTATCCACCTATTTGATATCCTCTTCCTCTCTGATTCTTGAAGTTCCTATAGCACTCATCTGTAGTGTGATTAGACAGTCCACATATGTTGCATGGGGAGGAGTTGAACACTCTCCCCCTGCCTTGCTTACCTCCTTTGCCCCTTCCTGTTGAGTTCCTACCTCTCCTTGCATAGTTAGCTTGAGAAGTAGTACCTTCATCCTCTACTTTCTTGCTTTTCCCTTTCTCTTTAGTCTTTCCTTTATCTGTGTATAGGGCAAAAATGTTATTATCTCTTGATGATTCTCCATTTTTGTTGAGCTTGGATTCATGGGTAAAGAGTTGTCCCATGAGTGTGGTAAGATCTTGAATCTGCATGTCCATGTATAAGTCATAGCAGTTGGGAAAGCTTCCCACTTATCATTTGCCTTCATGTCATTGATTATTTGTCTCACTATTTTCTCCTCTTCAATCTCCTCTCCTATGCTTGCCAAATGATCAGCCAGATCTTTGACTTTGGTCACAAACTCTGAAACATTCTGCTTGGGTTGCTTCCTTTGAGTAGTAAACTCAATCCACAATTGATTTTTTCTAGCTCTTGTATTGGAAGAAAAGTATGAAAACAATGTATCCCAAGTCTCTTGGGATGTTTTAAAATTCCTAATATGTGGAAGAAGGAAGTTAGAGATATAGAAGTAGATATGACCTTGCTAATGCATCTTTGGCACACCATGAGTTGAATCTTTCAAGCTCCTCTCTTGTAGGTTGTCCTTTGCTTTTGAAAATGGGCATCTCCTCATCTCTTGATATGTATCAATAGAGACTCCTTCCTTGTAAATATGTCTTCATCCTCAAGGACCATGCTGGATAATTGTTCTTGTCCAATTTGTTAGTAAAAGAAGGGAAACCATCTCCCATTTTACTTCAAATTGCTCTGTTACCACTGTTAGAAGAGATGGATGGATACCTGAAGGAAGTGAGGTGGTACTGCAAACACCTACTTTGTACCTGCCCTATTTAACATCAAGATTATGTAGTATGCCCTCTTATCTTGAAAATGACACTAAATAAGTACCCATGTACTTTGGAGATGATGCTTCCAACAACTAGAACCAAATAGATAACTTTGCAAATAGCTAGTGACCAAAAACTTGCTATTTTGGTCTTGACACCTATTGGATATTTTGCTTAGTGCTCAAAGTATAGTAGCAATTAGGAAAATTCCTTTTGATGGTATCTAATTAGCTTAAATAGATAATTCTTCCAAGTGGAATCACTTAAAATCATAATCTATACATTGAGCAATCACTTTAACAAGTAGATGCTTACCCTCGAGTTTTTAGGAATTGAGCAGAGAATGACCAGAGAGCACTTTGATGCAGATTTCTCCAAACGTGCTGAAACAAATGGCTTCAAAATTTGGTAGCATATAGTAGACTTTAAGCTGGTTCCTAAAAGCTATAGAATGTTGAAAATGGTTGATGAATGACTGAGATATGCACATTCAAAGTTCACTGTATTGTGTGGACATAGTAGAGAAGTAGACAGATATACTGAATGATGTAAGTGTATTATAGAACAATGTTTTACATGATCATTGGCATAGAGATGATGCCCAATGATAGTGATCTAATTGAGCTAAGATTTAAGCTACTTAGAATCTACAAAAGATCATCAATAAGATCAAAAAATGGGGGCACACTGGCGGCGAGATTATTAGGTCCTTTTATAACTATCTTCTTCCAAATTTGAATTTGAATAAAAGTTTGGCTCTCACTAAAAAGTGATCCCATTAATCTAGGAGATATTCTCGCAATCCAAATTCTTAACTAATGTTCTATCTACCTCCACAAGTTTGTATCCTTTTTCAAGATTCCTCAAATGTATAAACCTTTTTTACAATGGTAAATTATTAAGCAAATACAAAGTATGGTTCATATGAGCCATCAAAATCTTCTCCAAGATGTAGCCAAATGTGAAGGCTTGGATTTGCACCAACAAGGATGAAATTATCATAAAACATATGACCAAGGAAAAGGAAAGATCTTTTCCAAAAGAAGGAAGTCTTAGATAGCCTCAATGAGAATTTCACATCGGATAAATTATTGAAAATGTAGTGACTATAGACAAAATCACTACACATGTAGCAATGAGAATAGTACTTACTACACGTAGAGTGATTGCACATGTAGAGTGACTGCAAACACAATTATTGCATAGAAATCTCTTGAAGCTTTTATCAATTCATCACGAATCAATGCAATATCAATTTATAACTACAATTTCATAATATGATGCTAAAGCAATTATTCTCACAGAAATTACTGCAACATACAATTACATATATGCATGATACGCTTAATTAATAAATCACATAAAAAATATAAATTGCAAAAAATCACTAGTAAATATTTGTCCTACTAAACTCAACAAAATAAGTTAACAACATCACACTCGAAAATTATCAAAACTATAAAATTACACACACACACACACACACACACACATACATACACACACACACACACACATATATATATATATATATATATATATATATATATATATATATATATATATATATATATATATATATATATATATATATATATATATATATATATATATATGTATGTATGTGTGTGTGTATATGTATGTATGTGTGTGTGTATATGTATGTATGTGTGTGTATGTATATATGTGTGTGTGTGTGTATGTGTATACATACATACATACATACATACACACACACACATATAATATATATATATATATATATATATATATATATATATATATATATATATATTTATATATATATATATATATATATATATATATATATATATATATATATATATATGTGTGTGTGTGTGTGTGTGTATGTATGTATGTATGTGTGTGTATGTTTATGATAAAGAAATATATGTGAATGTATATAATACATCCAATGTATTAAGTCATGCGAGGCGGCCACATCTTCACTATTGTGTGATGTATGTTGACTAGACACCATGATTAGATCAATAGTCTACAACACTTGATGTAGTCCCTTGTGTGCCTATCCATTCCCCTTGCGAGATCTTTGTCACAAACACTCTTGTATTACATATAATAATTCTAAATAAATAAAATATACAAAAAATCACTCAAAATAAAGGTACCTATAAATAAGTTAGTAGCCCTCATAAAGCCATCGAGTAGATCTTCCATGTTTTGTCTCAAAATGTGATATCCAAAACGAGTTTCATATTCTATTTTATTCTTTGTAGGAACACAATCACAATATTTATGCTCGATTAAAATGAATGAAAATACATATTGATTTGTGTTTTAAATCAAACAGACAAAAATTCAATAATACATCTACTTACAAATATCTATAAAAGAATGACTATGTCCCAAACGACCTAATCATGAAGTATGAATTGATTCTATTATTTTCTTTCTTTTACATATACTTGTGTTTATTTAAAGAAAGAAAATTACATAAATTCAATTTAAGGCTGAAAGCATGCTAATGTTTACAAAAAAGCAAAGTATACGACATTATTAATTAGCTACAAAAGGCAACACTTCTTAGCTACTTTAAGCATATGAGACTTTTATAAATAATTATGTTAAAATAAGAAACTATTCCTATGATCTATTAAAAGAGAAAGGTAAAGGAATTAGTGGTGAAGGTGAGAGTACTCATGTTATATAGTAGAGAACTGATGACCGATGGCATCATCATGAAGGGTTTTTCTAGGGGCTGCCACCTAAGTGGGGAATATTGAGAAATTTCTTTTTTTAAGGAGGAGGTTCACGAGATATACAAAAAAATGCTAGAGTTTAGCAGAGGGGAAGAAAAGGTAAGAGATCCAAGCTCTATAGATGAGGTAAACCTTTTCTCTAAAGGGAGGAAATAAAATGAATAGTATATGCTTTCAGGGAAGAATGCGACAATGACATCAAGAGAAAAACATGAAAAGGAAGACAAATGAATTTGATTGGGAGTATGCATCCTTCTATGGCTAAAGAATTTATCCTGAGGCAGATAGCTTCAACAGTAAAGTAACAACATTCATCATCATCATATAAGCATTATGTTCTAGCAGAGCTTTGTTTCCTCCTCTAAATAAAACAAAATCTGCTTTGAATATGAAGTGTGCGATCTTATTATTCTATTATTTAACAATTGAGTACTAGATTTTCTTGACCTTCATACTATGGGCTCTTTTATTTAGATTCATGGGCTCTTGATAATAAATGTATCTTGAGTGCATAGAAATCTCTTATTTTTTGAGCGTGATTCCAATGATTTTTTATTACTAGAATTGTTGCTTAAATTGAAGTTCAAGAGAAGACTACATAAATTTCAAGGTATGAATTGCAAAGTGCTTAACTTTACACCACTACCATTGAGGAATGTAAGGAATTTGTGCTTTTAATTCATATGATTCATAACATTTTTGTAACTTTCCAATGCTTGATATTAGGTATTGATGATAGATTATATGGGCTATTATTGGATGTATGGCACTATTTTTTTTAATTTGACTTGTCATTGAAACATGTTGGAGATAGACGTCTGTGGAAGCACGCGAACAGCACAAGGAAGAAGAAGAAGCTTGGAGCACAAACACACTATATAGAATGTATTACTAGAGAATGTACAAAGATAAGTAGCCCATTAGGGCAATAGGCGTATATACAAGCCGGGGGAAAAAAACCTCCTAAAGAGGGAAAAAAGTGCCCCGGAGGTCCTAGAGTGTTCACACACATCACTACCTAAATATATCAACAAATCCCCCCTGGGAGTGATGCGGTGAACAAGGAGCTGGCACTCATGTATAAGGAAGTGCCAAGCTATGTGGAAATCACTCCACAAAAGGGAGTAAGCCCAAAGCTTTGCGGAAAGCTTCAAACTTCTCCCTAGGTAGAGCCTTCATGAAAAGGTCTGCAATGTTCTCCTGTGTGGGCACATATGCCAAGCTGATCTCCCCAGCAGAGAACCTCTCCCTGACATAGTGATAATGCACCTCAATGTGCTTAGTGCGAGCATGGAACACAAAGTTCCTGGCAACTGCCAATGCGCTCTGACTGTCAGTGAAGATGGTGGTGGCAGAAGACTGGCCAACACCCAAATCAGCCATAAGGTGTCTGAGCCACACACACTCAACAGTCGCTGTGAAAGCTGCCCTATACTCAGCCTCACAACTGGAAGTGGCCACAGTAGGCTGCTTCTTGCTCAACCAAGATATACATGAGCTACCAAGCATGAAGCAAAAACCACTAGTGGACACACGAGTGTCATAGCAACCAGCCCAATCTGAGTCAGAAAAAGCATGCAAATCTGGCGGTAGTGATCCCCCCTTGGGATAAAACAACCCAAGTAGCCGAGTACCACTCAAGTAGCAAAAGATGCGCTTAACCGCTTTCCAATGCATGACTCCTGGGCAATGCATAAACCTGCTCATCTGTGAGACAACAAACTGAATATCTGGCCGAGTAATGCATAAGTAAATCAAGCATCCAACAGCCTGCTGATAGAGAACAGCATCAAATGCATCTCCAGCATCATGAAGACTCAATCGTAAACCTGTCTCCATAGGAGTGGCAATAGGCTTACAGTCTTCAAGGCCAAAACACTGCAATAATGTGTCAATATATTTCGTTTGACACAAAGCCATTCCACCATCAACGTGCATAAACGGAATGCCCAAATAGTGATGCAAATGCCCCAAATCAGACATCTCAAATGAGCCATGCAGATCAGCCTTAAAATCAGCAATATGTGTCTCAATAGGACCAGTGAGCAGCATGTCATCAACATAGACAACAATGATCAGAAGCACATCATTAGCACGTTTAACATATAAGGTGCTTTCAGTTGGATTGTTCTCAAAACCATGTGCAATCAGATAGGCATATATCTTCTCATACCAAGCACGTGGTGCTTGCTTTAAACCATATAATGCCTTCTTTAACCTGCAAACCTGGTTTTCATGCCCTTTCTGCACAAAGCCACGGGGCTGAAAAACATACACTTCTTCATGCAAGTCACCATTCAGAAATGTTGTTTTAATGTCCATCTGATGTACATTCCAACCATGATGGGCTGCAAGTGCACAAATGCTCCGAACAGTAGTCATACAGCATGTAGGGCAAAGGTTTCATCAAAATCAATGCCTCTTTCCTGTGCATAACCCTTTGCAACAAGCCTAACCTTATACCTGTCAACTGTACCATCAGGTTTACGCTTCAGCTTGTATACCCACTTAGTGCCAATGGCCTTCTTGCCAGGAGGCAAGTCACATAAAGACCATGTACCATTCTTCATTACAGCATCATATTCAGATTGCATAGCAGCCATCCAATTTTCTGAATTTTGTGCTTCATCAAAAGAAACAGGCTCATTCTCATCACAGAGACTAGATGCAGCCATAGCATAGCAATCTGATGCAAAGGAGGCACTATGAGAGCCTAAACGAGTACGATATGACAAAGGTGCATCTAATTTGCTGTCACGCAAAGTCTGCACCAGCCATTTTGGCATAGTTTTTGCCTGCTCAATATCAGCTCTCTCATCAACAAGTGCATCATGTAAATCTGCATCAGAAATGGAATGATCTGCATCATCATATGAAACCTGCAAAGGCTAAGAAGTTGCCTCATTAGGACCAGCACTAGCCTGTCCACCTGTAAAAAGAGGCATCAAAGTATCATACATGTCTTTCGAGCTAACAGATGTCTCCTTAGTACATGAAAGCAATGGCTGAATAGCATCTTCCACAAAGACAACATCACGGCTAACTAGAATGCGTTTAGTCTGTGGATGATATAGACGATAGCCTTTACTTTCAGAACTGTACCCAACAAAAATACATTTTACTGCCTTATCATCCAATTTTTTGCGATGTTGTTCAGGCACTAATGCATATGCCAAACAACCAAAAACACGCAGATGAGCAACAGATGGCTTGCGGTCATTCCAAGCCTCATATGGAGTGATAGACTGCAACGGTTTAGTGGGACACATGTTCAGTACATATGCTGCACACATGATAGCCTCAAGCCAGAAACTATGTGGTAAAGCTTGACTTTTGACCATGCACCTTGCCATCTCCATGAGTGACCTGTTCTTTCGTTCAGCAACTCCATTCTGTTGAGGTGTATACGGCACTGTACACTGGTGTTTTATCCTACGTTTAGCCAGAAATGCATTAAAATCTGAAGACATATATTCCCCCCCTCGATCAGAACAGAGGATGCCCATTTTACATGCTGACAGATTTCCAGCCAAAACCAAAAACTGTTTGAAGCACATGAACACTTCGCACTTTTCTTTGAGTGGATATACCCATGCATGCCTGGAAAAATCATCAATGAAAGTCATGAAGTAAAGGTAATTTCCAAAAGAGGGTGTCTGCATAGGACCACAGACATCACTATGTACAAGCTGCAATTTCTGCGTAGCCCGAACTGAACCATCTTTTGGAAAGGAAGAATGCTGCATTTTGCCCAAAATACAGCCTTCACAAACATGTTTTCCAGGTGCCTCAAGTTTAGGCAAAGAGGACACCATTTCAGATTTCTGCAGGCGTAACAAACTAGCAAAATTCAGATGACCAAAGCGTGCATGCCAAAGCTTTGCATCTGACATAGCCTGAGAATCATGAACTGCACATGCCGAATCATTCACAGATCTTTCATACTCTACGAGCTTATACAGCCCACAACATAAAATGCCAGAAGCAATAATCACATCGCCATTTGAGAGATCATGGACTGTACACCTGCCATCAACAAATTTCACAACCAAGCCAATCTTGGCTAATGCAGAAACTGATAACAGGTTCTTTTTGATCCCTCGCACAAATAAAGCATCTGACAAAGTGAAAGAACTACCATCAGCAGTAGTTAGAATGATCTTACCAACTCCCATAACAGGATAAGAGGAGTTATTGGCGCATATGACAGTATTCCCTGTAGGGGCAGGCTCGAGTGAAGAGAAGAAACTGCGTTGCGAGGTAATATGTTTGGTCGCCCCACTGTCAAAGTACCAAACATCTGAGTCTACTACAAACATGCACTGATCATGAGAAGATGGGTCAAAACTGCAGACAGTAGTAAACGCCCATTCTTCTTCCAGCCTCTTTCTTCTTTGCCTCTTTAGCAGCCAGTTTTGGACAGTTCTTTATAATATGATCATTTCCTTTACAGTACTTGCAGAACAATTTCTGCTTTTCTGATTTCTTCTCATCTTTATCCTGGTTCTTCGATTGTGCAGCATTTGCAGATTTCTGCTTACTAGTAGAAGAGCTCCATTTTCCTTTGCCCTTCTGACTAGCCAGGAAAGCTTGATCTGCAACACGCATAATGGACCTGTTCTGCCTGGACTGATCTTCCTGCAATAGAACAGAGACTAATTCCTCAAATGACAAGGCATTCGGATTGCCTTTCATCATCAACCGAAGAGTAGAGGCAAAACTCTGATATGAATCAGGAAGACCATTCAGAATGGTTTGCACAAGTGAGCTATCTGGTATAACCTCATTAGCAGAAATCAATTGTTCCTTCATGTCTTTGATCTTTGTAAGAAAACTGTCCATAGAATCACCTTCATTCATGTGCTCACTCTCCAACTGTTTTCGGAGGTAAGCAACACTAGCCTCATTCCTAGCCTGGTACAAAGTGGTAAGTGTATCCCAAGCATCCTTTGCTGTTCTGTAAGAGAGAATGTGAGGAATAATGGCACGTTTGACAAACAAAGCTATCAATGCATGTGCCTGGGCATCTCTGCCATCCCAACAAATCTGCTCTGCAGTACGTGCAACAGAAAGAGCAGCACGAACAGGAATGTGCGGAATATCATCTTCGACACCATCTTCATCAGCTCCAACACCTGTATTTGCAGTACTTGTTGTTACAGGTGTAACAGGACGTCTTTCAACACCCTGCACAATGTTGCACAATCCTTTTGCAACCAGTACATGTCGCATCATATAAGCCCATAATGGGTAGTTGGTACCATCCAACTTATCCTCAACAGCCAACATACGGAATACATCACCGCTTTCAACCATGGCCGGTGACTAAAATACCTTGATGCAGAAAATTGACTGTATCTCAAAAAGTTGAACGGAACTGCCCAGACGAGTTCTGCTAGACCTGTAGTAGACTTTGAGACGCTTAAACTGGTGAACAAAAACTGGTATATACCTTTGGCACAAAAGGACGAAATAGCCTGCACAAGCGCTGCGATAGTGCGTTCGGAGGCCGAAACGAGCTCAGATCGCGATTTCGGCACCACATAGGGAAGCTATTTTGATCTTGGAAACACCCTGAGTATGCTCACCAAATTTCGTGCAAATCTGAGACTGCAAACGGAGGAGTGTTGACAGCGCCCTAGAAGAAGCGACGATCTGCTGTGATACCAATTGTTGGAGATAGACGTCTACGGAAGCACGCGAACAACACAAGGAAGAAGAAGAAGCTTGGAGCACAAACACACAATACAGAATGTATTACTAGAGAATGTACAAAGATAAGTAGCCCATTAGGGCAATAGGCATATATACAAGCCGGGGGAAAAAAACCTCCTAAAGAGGGAAAAAAGTGCCCCGACGGTCCTAGAGTGTTCACACACATCACTACCTAAATATATCAACAAAATAGTAGCTTTAGATTGATTAGAAATAGGAATCTGATTGCCTTTATGATATTTTTGCAACATCTGGATAGAGTTGAGATTACAAAATGTATTTCAAGAGTTTTATTTGTGTTTTCTACTTAATTGATGAGTAATGCCTTCGTGCAGTTACTCATTGAATAATCTATTGTAAAGATTGGGTGTTACTATCGTAGATTAATCGTTGTTGTGAAGATTGATGACAATGATTTTATGGTGCTATGTGGGCTCTTGCCCCCTACATATTTTGTACAATTCCTCAACTTATCTACTTATTTCCTATTCTCTCAAAAAGAATATGGAAGTTACATATGAGTAACATATGAAGTTTTGGATAATTGTTGGAGGTTCAAAAGTGGTTTCACAATGTTCATTTAGTTTCATATTATTCATTCATTGTATCTAACATCTGACATTTTGGATGACTATTGTAGATTAAAAAGTGTCATAACAAGTCTACATACATAAGGGATGGAGCACATATTGATATCAAATGAGCATACTCAATGTAAAATTAATATAATAAAGAAGGCTCATGATTGGTAGATGTTATCGTATTTATGGTTTCTTCCTCATTTGTGATGTCTTGATGTAGGTCAATCTTGGACAAGCGATTTGATGGAAGTTAATACAATACATTTTGTGGATAGTGATGAGTAACCATTAAGACGTTATTGGAAGGAAATGAAAAGGAAATATAGAGACACAATAATTTCAAGGTTTGGCACTAATGTGGAGGGTAATACTTATCGTAGTTCAAGCAACTTGGATGGCATTGTGGATAAGATCATCAAGTATTTTAACAATCGAACTAGAAACCTATGTGATGAAGATAAAATCAAAGCTTGAAATAGGATGTTGCATGCTCCATGTATTGGGCAATGTGTTGATGCAATGGGTAGGATCAAAGATCATCTAACATCTACACTAGTCACCAATCTTTGAAATACACTTCAAAAGTATGAGAAAGAATTTGGATGACCTTGTGTTGAAGAGATCAACATTGATGATGATTCTAAATAGTGATGCATATTCATCAACAAATCACATAAATATTTGAAGACTTTCTAGGTTATTGGGAGTAAATAGGAAAGCCATCTATGATATGATTGGCTGGTCAAGTGCAGTTGAGTCTAAGCATAGATTTTAGAAGACTACTAGTAGATCGACACGTACCATGTGTATCACACAAGAGGTCAAGGATCTGATTATTACGTTTTCGACAATAGAGAGGGGGTTGTCACCAAATGAGAAGGATATAAGCAGGACTCAACATGGAAGAAACCATTATTTAGAGCACCCTACTCACCTTCTTGGTGTATCTTAGGTAATACTATTTTTTGTTGTCAGCTCATGGTTTTAGCTAATTAGAGATAGTGAAAATTTACCTAGTAATATCTAACTAAACATAAACTAACTAATATAAAACTAAATTATAATCAAGCTAGTTAGAACTAGATACTATGGAAACAAGCTAATAGTTAATTTATGGAAAACAAACTATTTTAAGATATGTGTCTCTGAAGTTCCAGCCAATATTGTGGTTTCAATGGTGATTTTGCAAAAAACTATACACTTCGTCAGCAAAATGAAATACAATCTATGCATTGGTAGTTTGTGTAGATAACTATTTTTGTGCATATCACAAATTTTCATTTGGAGGGCATTCCTACTCCACTTATTCATATTTGATCACAAGAAGCATGACACCCTTTTTTGTGCAACATTGTTTCTAGTTACATTGTCAATGGTTGAGAGGGCGAAACCTTGACTACAACCAACATTGGGTATGGCTAGATAATGCAACTTCCCAACTTAAAGATAAACATCCATTTTACTAACCAAGAACTATCTAGTTAGTAATAGCTAACTAGTAAAAAGCTAATTAGTAATAGCTAATTACAAACAATAATAGTAGATTGGTAACAAGCTAAGTAATAGCCAATTACTAGCAACTAACCTAGAATCAACTACTTAGTAATAGCTAACTATTAAAAAGATAATTAGTAATACATAATTAGTAATAGCTAATTACAAATAACAAAGCAAGAACCATCTACTTACTAATAAGTGATTGGTAACAACTAATTAGTAATAGCAAATTCCTAATAAGTAATGAAGAAACAGCCATTGAGTAATAGCTAACTAGTAACAAGCTAACCAATCACAAAAAATTAACCAAGAGCTAGCTATTTAGAAATAGCTAATTGGTAATGAGCTAGCTCGTGATAGATATTTACTAATAAATAACAAAGAACCAGCTACTTAGTAATATCTAGATATTAACAAGTTAATTAGTAAAATCTCATTACAAATAATTAATAAAAAACCAGCTACTTAGTAATAGCTTACTAGTAACAAACTAATTAGTAATAGCTAATTATAAACAAGTAACCAAGAACCAGCTACTTAGTAATATCTAATTGGTAACAAGCTTATAGGTAATATCTAACTACAAACAAGTAGCCAAGAACCATCTACATAGTAATAGGTAATTGGTAACAAGCTAATTCATAATAGCTGATTATAAAGAACTAACCAAGAACCACCTACTTAGTAATAGTTATCTCGTAGCTAGCTAGTTAGTAATAGCCGATTACAAAAACTAGCCAAGAAGCAGCTACTTAGTAATAGCTAAATGATAAGAAGCTAATTAGTAATAGCTAATTATAAATAGATAATATAGAACCACCTACTAACACATAGCTATTTTTGTTTGGAGGGCATTCCTAAGAAGGCAATCCTCTTCTTTAGCATGACACCCTTTTTGTGCGACATTGTTTCGAATTACATTTGGAATGGTTGCGAGAGCTAAACCTTTACTTAAGACAACGTTGTGTATGGCTAGATGGTACAACTTCTGAATTTAGAGCAAAAGGTCCATTTTACTTTGTAGGAAGATATCCCAGGCTAATATGCATGACTATGATATGGAACTTTTTTGAGTGACAACACCAGAAGGGAGAAAATGATGGTGTAGGTGAAGTTGCAAAAAAGGAGCTTACCCATGAGCAACTTAAAAATGATCGTGCAATGGTGGTGTGCTGCAAATGTTGTGGAATTTCTTAGATGACATTTCTGAGGGTCAAAAGTGAGAGATGTCACATGAGTCTTTTGGGAATTGAAGATTGACAAAGTGAATAGGGAGAAGGCTTGGGATTGTAAGGGGGTATCTCAAGTTTGGTTCTTGCATTCCATTCATGGCTATTCAAGGCTAGATGGATATTGCATTAGTGTGAGAGAACTAACATGTTATTGCTTTCATTGTATCCAAGGTTAGTGGAAAAGATGCATCAACAAATGCCACACTCAAAATTGGGCATACCATGCTTTGACCCCTATCAATGAATCAGATGAAGAAAAAGACTCATGGGTTTCCAATTTTATATTTGAAGGTGATGGCAACTATCTATCAAATGCATTGGTAGTGGATGAAAATTTTGCAGTTAATGCAAAAGAGAATAATGATGAAGGTGTAGATTTCTATTTATTAAAGTGCACACAAGGTAAACAACTCACTCCGAAGACTCTAGTGGATGCTTGAAACAACCTCATAGGTTTAGAAACATATTATGTGGTGGGTTTATTTTATAACAGACTAGAAGAAAATGTCTACATGTTGTTAGAAAGAAGACCGCCAGCTTATATGTTTCCCATCTTGTAAGATGCATTAAAATACACATGCCACCAATCCACCATTGTTCAGGCTTATTTACCATTAATGGTATGTCAATGAGAATTTTTAAAATAGTATGCCTTGGGATTTGTAATACTTGCATGATGAAGAACCATTTTTTCATCTAGCACTATGTAGTACATGAATTGACTACTAAATAATTATGAGCCAGTTTCTTAAGTAACCATTTCCTAGGATTTTGTAAGTGTACATGGTGTGATGAATAAAAACCAAGGTGCGATGCTAATGGTTAGAAGTTTTGTGTGAATAGGTGTATGGAACATGTTACAACTAATCGCTAACTGGAAATTGGTATGTTACTACTAACAAGTAAGAGGATGGAAAAAGTGTGGTAGCAAAAATAGTACATCTTCTGTGTAAGCTCTAGATGCACTACACATAAAGAGACTGAGCATGCTGAAGTAACTGACTCTATATAAACTCAATACAAGAAAAGAAGGACAACCATCACTACCATTGTGGACTAACTTAAGAGAAGATGGAAACTTCAATGGACTCCCAATCCATGGAAATATAGGTTCAGAGCTATCTGGGCCTTCCCCATGGGCATCAAACATTGTCATTTAGTGGCTCATCATTCATAAAGGATTAAGGACTAGAAGCAAGGCAAACGAATCAAATATTAACATAGGAGCTTGTTATTTCTATGGTGAGGTGGAAGATCTTTCTCATCTATTTGTTAACTACTGGCATGGCCAAAGGTTTTGGAATGATATAAACCTAAGAATATTTCATGAACTTTTTTGCTCTGATTTCTTGCTGTTTGTTTGACTTTACAAGGCCTTCAAGAGTTGTTCTACCCTTCAAAATATCCATTCCTTGACTCTTCCAATTCTTTAGAACTTGATTAATTCATTAGATAGTCCATTAATATCATTTTTGTTTTTTTGATATCTTGTCTAGATTTTTAGCTTAGTGATGTCATTGGAAAAATAGGGGGTGTGGTGCCTCAAAATGTGAAAGATGTGACATTTCATCCATATGATGTGGCCAAAGAGGTTCTAGAAGTTATGAAATCTATTGCTTCATACTTACATACTAACAGTCTTGTTGAGACAACTAAAACATATTATTCTACATATGAGATTGTTATTGAGGAATGGACCCGAGCTATTGAAACTAGATTTTGAAATTTTCTTATGTAGTAGGTTGTGCACTTTGCTAATCCACCTACAATTTTTTGTGTTAAGAAGTTCAATCGAGTGGTAGAGGGATGGAAAGGAAAAAAATGTGCCTCACAAAATATATCCCTATTGTCTTAGTGGATACATTGGAGAAAGTTTTGAAGGTGGATAGTTCTTAAGGTTTAGAACAAGTTAATTCATATTCCTTAGAAGAAAAACTGCTTATTGCAACAATTCTATTATTCGTACTTTACCAAAAGCTGTAGCTCTCATGTTGTAGTTAGAAACTCTAAGTTTGATAACTAGAGATCTATATTATTGTTTGTGTACTTTGAGTGAGATTCCTTATGGCTGCCTCCCTTGATTTGGAGTGCTTATTTGTATTTGGCAAGGGCTTTCCTCTGGTAGAGTTTGTAACTATTTTGTATTAATATTCAATTCTTTTGTTCTCACAAAAAAAGTGTGGCATCTCAAACCCCCCCTCCCCCCCCAAAAAAAAAAAACAAAACTCGCACCCATAGAATAGATGAATTTGATGTTTATAAAGGTTTTTTCTTTAAACCAATGATTGCAGTAATTTAGCATTTGAGTTCCAGTGGAACAAGTGTCAATCAAGAGGGTGGAAGCATGAATTCGAAAGGAAATACCATCTATGTACCATCGAAATAGTTTGAATCCACCCATAGACTTAAAATAGTTAACATGTGAATAGCTAACAATTGAATGATATAACTAAAAGTTGAACAACATAGCTAACAATATTTATAAGATCAAAGTATTTAACATAAGTCTATAAGAATGATTGTACACAATGTTTTCACTATCTTCATACTCAGTGTCTTTGTCTATGATCTCAACATATTCCATGATATATATTTAAGCTCTCTTCATCAAGAGGATAGTAGCTCTGCAATAATATCTGCATACTAAGTCTGATTTGGGGCTATTAACCACTTCAAAAGTTGACCATAAAGAGTTCTCAATAAATAATTATGTATTTCACTGATTGTCAACTTTGACAGCATGAGACAACATTTTCTAATGATGCAAAGTAACTTGTAAGACTTTGTATTAGTTATTAATGTATTTTCTAGCATGTACTCCACATTCTTGTCCTAGAAATGAGTCATTCTTTTGAAATGGATTGAAAAATTTCATAAGCATTGATCCCTCCCCTAGATACCCATAAATTTCTTCCGGAACTCCAAAAAGACCATATCAATATATTTGTTGACCTCCTACGCATCATATGCATTCCAAATCTAGACATTGAAATGTTGAAGGCACCATCATTGCAAAGGCTTATTGTGAGGAAAACCCTATCATTTTGGGTTTTCATAAATACTGAAACTTCCAAAATTAGAGCCCTATGCTCAAAATCCTAGTGAATCGGTTTCAATCTTGTATTTCCTCCTCTACTAAGCCATGTTGACTCTTTGGGGGTTCGCTTTCTATCTCAATAAATTCAAGTTCCATTACCACATGATCTGACTTCTTTCATTTGTTTTACTTTCTTGGTATTTGTTTAGGCTCCTGATTCCCTTGTGGCGTAAAAACTAGTACATGATTAGTTTAAGTTGAAACTGATACTTTGTTCAATTTTTATCTTCTTGGGCATCTTTCTGCTCAACGTCTATTGCAATACTATTAGTTTGAGTTGAAACTAATACCTTGTTCAATTTTGTATCTTCTTGGGTATCTTAATGCTCAATTTCTATTGTAGCCTCACATGATTTGCTGAGGATTGAGCATTATCTTTTGTGGTAGGTGCGGGTACAACTTTGTTCTTTATTGGATCTCTAGCCAAACATCATCCCAACTTACATTCAATGACACTTAATCTATCAAAACTTGTACATGGGTATATAATATGAAGCATAGAAGACAAAACATTAATAACATCATTATAAAATAGGATAAATACAAAATCCTATAAGAGCTAATAGACTTGGAAAATGTCACAAATTTGGATATTAACTATTAGAAAGGAGCCGTGTACGAGGGGGAAAACTAGTACTATATAGCACTATCGGTTTCCTCACTTTGACCATTACATTACTTTTAGGATGAAATGAGGAACTAGAAATTATTTTTTTATCCTTTTTTTAAAGAATGCAACACAAAATAACTAGGAAAAAAGTATCATAATCCAAGATAATAACTTTGAGACAACCAAAATGTGAAAAAATTACATGTAATAAAGAATTCAATAGATCAAGTGTAGTCACTTTAGTTCCTAAAGGTACCAACATAAATATTTGTTGAAACTATCTGCTACTATCCAAAACATATCATTCTAAAAGGACATCATGAGAGGAACAATTGTAAAATTCATTCAAATCTTCTCTTAATGTTTATGATGGCATTAAAATTTCAATTTACCAAGAAAAACATCACATTGTAGAATGATTTGTAGAATGCATCTTTCCATATAATACCAAATGAAGAATTGTTTACATGAAAGAATGGTATATTGTATGTGATAATCTACCATGTGTGCAAGTTAATGTACTCCCAAGTTTGTGCTAAACTTCTATTGTAGCGTGATAAGGATGAAGCATTATTTTTTGGGGCAGTTGTGCATGGAACTTTGTTCTCCATCCAACCTATAGAAGTACAACTAATGACACTCTTGAGTTATGAAATATGTATAGGGTATATAATATGAAGCACATACAAAAAATTTAATAACATCGATATAAAATAGGCTGATAATAGCGAGCCGTAACAAACGAGAACTATGTCGTAAAAAGAGAACACCCTCATCGAAAATCAAGCAATTGCATCTTATGTTTGAAAACCCTTTATACACATATTTCAAAAATCAAGTCAAAACATGTGATTTTTTGACATTTTTTGTCATTTCTTAAAAAAAAGAGCTCAAAATGTGGCCAAACTTTCACTCCATTTAACATTGACATGACCAAAATCTACATAAAAAAGATAAAAGTGATAAAAAAGCTTATAGAAAAATTAAGCATTGAACATGTTTTCAATGGTGGATATCGGATAGTTATTCAAAATTGCTATAGAACATGGTTTCGTTAAGCAAAATACTTCGGAGCATGTATATAAGCATTAAAAATGTTATGGATTTTCAACTCAACTCACAACTTTCTTGATCTATGTCTACACCCCCATCATGTGATGCACTTGATTCAGTTTGAGACTATTGAGAGCTCTCTTCTTCTTCTTCTATATCCACAAGAGCTCTATCTTCATCCAAGTACATACCGAATTCTACAAGATCATGCACATATCTTCTTGTTTGCCTATGATTAGCTGTACCACATATATTTGGAAGCTTTTGCTTTATCATATTGATGGTTGCTTTCCTCAAGTGCCCTATTTTTGTCAAGGCAAAATCATAAACAAGAATACCTACATAATCCATTTTAAGAGTGGATGTGCTTCCAATATTCTTTTTCTAAATTTTTGAGCCTGTTCGTTTGGTGTCACATACCATTCTAAGTTATATTTACCTATGAATGCATTACTACTTTTAGTGTTATACCAATGCACTGTCAAAGCCTAAATTCTTCTTTGATCAATATCTTTACTGACCTCTAAAACTTTCATAATCCAAAATGGTCTACTATCCTGATCACCATCAGCAAGGACTGCAATATGTGTTCCAACATTTATTTCTTTTAAATTTCCTTGCCATCTTGCTCCGGCCTGTTTTGTCATCCTTGGGCCTACATAAATATTCCTTTTTGGTGGATGCATAGAACTTTGAAGTGCATCTGCATTACATGTTTGGACCACATTCACTCACCTTTGTGTACAAAAATCCCATGTGAATCAAACATCATACTAGCCAATGACCTGCAATCGTATTTTTTATAATCTCTTCTTGATGATTGAAAAAAGTCATCCCACCAAGATACATCTTGATCTCCAACATATTTTTTTGCACGCTCAATATGTCTATTCTTTTCAATAAGTACATGCATCCACCTTTTACTTTGATCAACCACATTTCCATAGCTTTCCATATTATTTTTATCTTCATATGGGGTTTCTTCTGCACCATGCACAAACAAATTAGGCATTTGCAACAAAACTCCGCATCCATCTTTAGGCTCTCACCCAGGAGAACATGAATACTGCTTTGTAAATAAAAGGGTTATGTCATCAAATCTCCTCATCAAGAAATTGAATACCTTGTACTAAAGGAGATGCATTGTAGGGGTACAGTTGCACATCTATGATCAACGGCAAGAACAAATCAAGCTATTCTCTAAAATCGATGCATGCTCACTTGTGTGGGATAATTCCTACATAAGCCTTTGGAAGTTCTTCCTACTTCATATTACTCATCGATGGCTATAGAAAGAAGATGTAGGTGTATGTCCTTTGTAACAAGGCTCAAGATTTTGGTAAGTTTAAAGAATGGTCTCATCTTGTTGAAACTAAAATAGGGAGGAAGATGAAAAAATTCAGTGGTGAGTGTACATCAACAGAGTTTGAAGTTTTTGCAATAGTAAAGGAATGAAGCATCAACTCATAGTGGCACATAGCCGTCAATTAAATGGTGTTTCAAAAATCCGAAATTATGCCATCATGGAGATGGAAAGGTGCATGTTGAAGGGAAAGGGGTTCGCATATCAATTTGAGAAATAGGCATTCAACACTCGTGTCTACATCTTAAATTGAAGTTACACCAAAGAACTTGATGGAAAGAATCCACAAGAGTCCTACACTAGTAAAATCCATCTCTTTAGCTTTTCAAAGTATTAGGAAGTGAATGTTATGTGCATGTTCCAAATATGTAGAGAAACGAGCTTCAACGAAATGAGGGTACAATGAGGATGAGAAGGCTTATAAGCTCTATGAACATGAAGCTAAGAAGATCATGGAAATTTGCAATGTGGTGTTTAAGGAGGAAAAGCCACATGCATTGGAGGAGGAAAAGTGAGTTTCCACTTTATCATCACAAAAAGGGGCAATCCAATATGAACCTGGCCTAAGATCCCTTATGCAGAAGAGAAGGAAAC
The DNA here is from genome assembly GCA_020310875.1 of Ceratopteris richardii. Taxonomy (NCBI): domain Eukaryota; kingdom Viridiplantae; phylum Streptophyta; class Polypodiopsida; order Polypodiales; family Pteridaceae; genus Ceratopteris; species Ceratopteris richardii. The sequence continues at coordinate 66,568,591 of CM035412.1, forward strand.
ATCATCTTCAAATGATGAGTCTGAAAGTCACCAATCTATCATCACCCAAGCGAAAAAGCCATTGTCATGTTGGGTGAGATAGCTCTACAATTCTACAAACCCCATTTCATAATCACTAGAATAGGTTGCAAATGGATCAAAGAAATCAGAGGGAATAAAGGAGTAGAGACAAGATAGTGTCCATATTGTAAATAGAGCTTAAATGGTCGAGCTCATTGAAGAACAACCAAAGGAGCCAACCAATGTGCAAGAGGCACTCTACCACCCAAATTGAAGCACTTCCATGCAAAAACAAATATGATAATAGCATGAAGAATGGAACTTGGGAGCTAGTGGATAGACCCCTTAAGCACAATTCATTGGGACCAAGTGGGTTTGGAAGCTAAAGTATAGGGCTGATAGTACTTTGGAAAAGTACAAAGCAAGACTTGTTGCACAAGGCTACTCACAAGTTGAAGCCATTAACTTTTGTAAATCATTTGCCTTGATTATAAGAATGACTACCATCGGAGTATTACTAGTTGTGGCTATGCATAAGCAATGGTCACTCTATCACATGGATGTCAAAACAAAATTCATGGATGGAGACCTCAAGGAGGAGGTATATGTGTCTCAAATACTAGAGCTTTAGGCTCCCCATTAAGATACTAAGGTATGTAAGCTCAAGAAGGTTGTACATGAGTTGAAACAAGTGCCTTGAGCATTGTACCAGTGGATAGATAAGTATTTATTGGATCTAGGTCTCAAAAGATGTGTTTTTGATGCAAACTTGTATGTTCTCAAGAGAGGAGGGGACAATTGTGATTGTAGTCTATGTATATGCCCTTGTGAATATAGGAAACGATAATGCTCTAATTCAACAAACAAACAATACCCTAAGTTTAGAATATGAAATGATAGACTTGGGCATAATGCATTATCATTTAGGCCTTGAAGTATGGCAAGAACCAAGGAAGATTTTCATCTCTCAACAAAAGTACACAGGATAGATTTGAAGGCATTTAGCATAGAGAATTGCAAGGATATTTCTACACCTATGGATCTCAACACAAAATTATCTATTGAAGATACTTCACCTCAAGTGGATATTTGAAGGTACAAAAAATCCATTCAAGGTCTCATCTACTTGCACAATAACACACCAGATATCACCTATGTTTTTAGAATAGTAAGCACACTCTCTAATAGGCCCTATCAAACTTATTGAATGGGAAACAAGCAGATACTTAGGTATGTGAAAGGAACCATTGATTATGGTATTCTCTATGAAGAAGGATGATCTTTGGTTGGATACAATGATTCAAATTGGGAAAGATAAATTGATACCAAAAAATTAGTTTCTAGATATTGCTTTTCTTTAGGATCTCAGATTTTCTCTTCCATTAGTAAGAAGCAATCGACAAGCATTATCTTCTAGTGGCTCTTAGTACAAAGCAGCATGTGTTATAGAATGTGAAGTAGTATGGTCAATGATCCATTGTGCTCTAAATTTTTAGGCCTCCATTATTAGGAGAATCCATTGTGAAAGCATGAACAGTTGTGGAACCCTAACCTCCTAGTAGATGAGACATATGTATGACCATTGATGATAATAGATACTCTTTTTGAGCCTAGCCATTAGCTTAGGTAGGGCATAAACTTTCAGGCCATTGGAATTGCAATTGAAGGAGACAATAAAGGCCTTGTGTTATTGCATAGTTTCTCCATATTACCTTAATGGGGGGAGAGCAAAATGGGGCTTACCCCTTCTAAGGAGTCAAGGGGGGCTATCCACTTGGCTTGTAGGGCCAAGAAAATAGGGCTTATGGTCATGGTGATATGTCAGATTATATTTTTGTATGAGTATTTTGTCTCTCTCGACTATGTTTATCTATACCTACTCCCATTCTAAAAGTTATATAAGCATGGGCCATGTGTAGCTCTACATAGAATGGTGCATTAGTAAGCCCTTCATCTAGATTTTGTCTAGATCACCATCTAAGCTCCATACTGAGAGTGCAAGGATGAACACCATCTTTGTAGCTTCATTACTCTTGACAATTTGAGAATTTGAGTTCCCTATCTCATAGTGTGCATCACTCTTTGTCTGCATTTTTTCTCACCTCTATCTATTGTTCTATTCTATTGTGCTATTATTTCTTATATTTTTTGAATCTTCCTACCAAAAAGAGAGTATTATTTGCTTCCTCAACAGCCAGCCTCGTGGCATCTGAGAAACCGCCCTGACTACAGCAAGGTTTGATTTTTGTAGTATCATGTTCTCCTTATAATTGTCCAAATATTAAGGTTTACATACAAAATCTGACTTCCTTTCTCATGATAATCATTCTAATTGTCTCCTACATCTAAAGGGACTATCGATAGATTATCAATTTCTTGATTTGTTTCGTCTAGCTATCAAAGTTGTGATTATATGCCATCAAATTGATAACTGTGCATACAAGAGTCTATCAAGTAGCTCATCAATGCACATAATCATAAAATTTCTACCTTGTTGTGAAATATGATAAGTTCATCAACATTGAGGGTTGATCTATGATTCACATACTGAGGTCTTCTGCTGACGAAAACAAAAAAAACTATTGGAGTATTTTGTGTTAAACAAAATGCAAGGATTCTCTTAATAGGCAATTCTATTGAGACATGTGCATGTGATTAAATCAGACAAGGAATGAACGTATGATGAAACACCAGGGTCATAAATCAAAGTGTCATAGGAATTCTACATAATATTTCCTATCAAGCAGTTCAAGAATATAGATGCTTGTAATCAGAGAGTATATAGAGTAGTGTCACATTATGGTTTTATGCCACATGGCTCCATGAGGAGCATTGTTTTATGTGATGGGTAGAACAAAGGAAGGATTGGGGATCATGAGTCAGCAGACTAGATCTTGAAGCATCTCGGGCATGGCTGGGCGGTGAACCATTGGAAGATATGTTTGTGTGCCTATAATGGATTCCATCGAGCTATGCATCGGTAGCCAAAAAGATCAACGTGACTATGGGCTATAAAAAAAATTGGATGCGATATATTACTAGTATCAGTCATCCACTTCAAGACACAACACGCTGCTGCAACACACAAGACTTGAACCTTCGTCATATATTTTAGAGGCAAACAGCCTACCCATGCCATCATCTTCAATTTTTTGATATTATTTCGAAAAGAAAAGGTATTATTCATGTTATCATCGAACATGGCACAGATGGGCTGACGAGGAGTTCAAAAGCATAGAGCTTAGAAATATATATGCACATATGTGTGGTAGCATCAAAGAGGCTTCTACTCTTCCTTGCTTTCTGATTTCGAAGCCACACATGGTTGAAGGATTGGAGTAAAAGAGAACCTTCAAATGAGGATTCAGAACAGAGAGAGAGGGAGATGGATGCACCCATTGCATTTGAAGAGTTCGTGAACAAAGAGCATTCCTTCCATAAGCTTTCTGGTACAGTGGTTCCAAAGTGAAAGAATATGGAACTTCATGTTAATCACAGGAATTTTTGAGAAGGAGAATGAAGTCTGTGGGGGCTAAGCTCTTGGAGGGAAATCACATGTAAGGAGAGTTTGAGATATATACTCTCATTTCAAGTCAAGGATTCCCTCACAATGTAGCAAATTATAAGCTGTAGGTAGCCTCAAAATAGCCTGCTTTCATGATTTTCACATAAATTTCAGGAGCTATTTTGGATAAGTAGCCATTTTGGGAAAGGGCGAAGCGGGATTTTCCTTAGTTTGGTAGGAAAAATGATGCACACCTATAGTCTAGTGTATTGAATTCCATATACAATTAAGAAATACAAAATATACCTCAGCATGATGGGAGTTTGAAGCTCCACAAAATCCCCTTCCATCACTGTTTGATAGAAAATTTTAGCACTTGAATCAAAGAAATTCCCATTTTGGAAGAGGGAAAAAGAGGTGCACTAGCTATGGATGGATGGGAAAAAGTATATATACTGAGAGTATCTTATATGGGCTTCACAATGGAATCATAGAATTCATTAAAATGGTAAGTTAAGAAGGAATTTTACTTCCTCAAAAACCCCCTTTCCACACTTTTTTGGAAAATTTTCAGGTGTTAATTTTAGTCAAACTCCATTTTTGGAAGTAAGAAAAGGGGCTATTTAAAAAGCTTCCTATGGATTAGTGCATACACACATGAAGCATGGTGTATGGAATACTTTGGAGAAGAGAAAATACAAGAAAAATCCACATTAGGAGTGGATTAGGAGCTTACTAAAAAGCTCCCATTTAAGTTTTTGCATAAAAGCAAAAATCTTGATTTAGGCCTCTTTTGGGGAGCAAATTAGCATGCATGAAGGGAGGATTTGGTAAGGTAAAAATAGGCCCAAGCATCTCCATATATTGCTCTCTGAGATTATGAAGAGAATTTAAGGATTTGTATAATGGAAGAATGCTTTTGGGCACCCCAAAAATCATATTTTCACACTTTTTCCAGCCCCTGTAACAGTCCACTAGTTTGGCATGTCCCGATTGGAATGGCCATATCTTGGGCTAGAAAACTCCAAATTGGACGTGCTATGGCTCGTTTCCAGCCCCTGTAACAGTCCACTAGTTTGGCATGTCCCGATTGGAATGGCCATATCTTGGGCTAGAAAACTCCAAATTGGACGTGCTATGGCTCGTTTGGAAGTATTTTTGCAGGTATGAACAGGTGTCAAAAGTTTGAACAGTTTTTGGTGACTATCTTCCGGGAGCCATATCTTACAAACCGGGAAGGCGATTGAAGTAGTTTCACTTCGAGCTATTTGCACATGCTATATATCTCAGTTTATGATCATTTGCAGGTCCTAATCTAGTTTTTGCGGGTCTAAAGAAGGATTAGAAATGGATTTTCTTGCTTAAATCTGCATTATTTATGTTTTGGAAGTGATCCGATGTTTTCGGACCCTTCAGAGTTTATATTAGGATCTCATGAGGAAGGTGGAGAGGTCACGAAGCTCATCAAGAAGGATTTTTATACATGCAATTCCAATACAAAATCATTCAGGGACGTATGCTTTATCCTTTCAAGCATCTTACTTTATTTTATGGCATGTTTTGTATGTACATGCATGGATTGGAGTGCATATATCCAAGTTGATCATTGTTTCAATTCTAAAAGTATGGATCAACATGCAAGAAGTAAATCTTTTCATTGTTTGCAAGAAAGATGGTTGCAAGAACAACATGGTTATGCAACAAATAGTTGTTGCTAGCATTTATTTTTATTTTTTTGCAGGTTATGGAGTCCATGTATAAGTATATGGCGTGCATGCCATGGGCCTGTCAAGACCTACATTGTTGGATGGCCTGTGTGCCATTGAGTTTATGGTTAATTTGTTTTTGGGATTCCATTTCCTAGGGAAATGCTATCAAAAATTTCCCACTGCATGGCGTTATATACGCATCTACCTTTAGGTAAGAATGTGCGGGCATGCCTTTTCTGCAAACATCAGTAAGGTGTTAGCATGCTTGTACGCATGTATTTGATGGACTTAGGACCATCCTAATAGTGGACATAAGGCAAGTTCAGTAGTAATAGGATCCCTACACATAATCCTTATGGATTTAGACCATAGGATGCTAAGGCGAGGAGCTACACCTTCACCATTAGTAATGTGCACAAGCAATCCTATAGGTTATAGGGAGTTGCATATAGGACGGGAGATACATTTATGATAATCTCCAAGGTAGTGAAGATTTACTTATCTTCACAAGAGTCTCATAGTATGATTAGGAGACTATGGGGTATCATGATGAATACCCAAAGAGTGACTAGCTTCACTCATGCACATCACTTGAGCAAGTAGTGAAGCATTTCTGCTTCACTACTAAGGAAACCAATTAGATGGGATCACCGAGATGGGTTTCATGAAATAGCATCGACGGTTGCTTATGTGATTCGAGTGATGGTTAGGAAGGCCACAAACATGGCACTAGCTCTATAATTTAGAGCATAGACCCCTTAGTCAAGAATAGTTGGGGTACCCAATACATATATGTATATCAGAATCTATAGAGAGGTACTTAGACCTAGTCTTGGTACCTAGGAACAAGTTAGTTTGGAATAAGAAAGGGATATCCACTGTCACATATTATCACGTGATGATGATGATGGGAATCAAACTAACTAGTTTGAGGACATGGGACTCATTTGACCCACCAACATGACTATAGGATATGAGATTCATTAGAGTCCACATGTATATTCGATTACATATATATGGAATATATATGTTTGGTTTAGTGTAGGTATGATACCATGGATTGGAAGAAGGTTCCACTGGTATGGGACGGTGGAAACAACTTCCCTTTGAGCATTCGTCTATGCCCATGAAGAGAAGGACTCATCATTCATGATGTCATGTCTCACTAGATCACAGGAGAGCTCCTAGTAGACATCTCCTTAAAATTGGGAGTTATCCTTTATAGTTTAGGGAAGATTTATTCTTCCAGTAGAGAATGTGATAGGTGATTTTATCACCATTCGTATCACATACTCATTTTCAAGTTTTTAGGAAGGATAATTCCATGAGTTTGATTGGATCGTATAGATCCATTTGGTTGGCAAAGATTTCTCTTTAGTATGGATACACATGTGTTTATGATATCATGTCATATTATTGCTGACCATTTTAGTAGAGATCTTTGACCCTTATTAGGAATTAATTTTCTCCACTCTTCACTACATACACCTTCATTATTTAGGGGAGATTTGTTCTCCATCTTCATAGGAATATATATAATGAATGATAGATCTCACTTTAGCTCAGTGGTCTCACTTTAGCTCCTACTCTTTGAGAGAGAAAGAAGGAAAGGAAAACATGATTTCTTCATAGGAGAAGAATAGAGTATGTTGTGCTTTAAAGAGAAGAGGTGCTTAGGAAACATCTCTTAGTCTATATTTCAGAAGGAATTCATTTCTTGTACTTTTCAATGTAATTTTCCTTCACATGGGAGTATGGTTCTTTACTATTTTGGGAGGAAAAAGTATGGAGAGCTTATATATATGTTCTCATTTATTGATGAGTAGAGCAAATGGATTCAAAGGAATCTCCTTCAAAGTGAAAGGGCAAGTGGAATACATTCCACTACTAGAGCTCTTTTCCTTAGAGGAGATTATATATAGAGAGAAAGAGAGAGAGTTTCACTTTCTCTCTTCTGTTGGAGATAGACGTCTACGGAAGCACGCGAACAGCACAAGGAAGAAGAAGAAGCTTAGAGCACAAACACACAGTATTGAATGTATTACTAGAGAATGTACAAAGATAAGTAGCCCATTAGGGCAATAGGCGTATATACAAGCCGAGGAAAAAAAACCTCCTAAAGAGGGAAAAAAGTGCCCCGGCGGTCCTAAAGTGTTCACACACATCACTACCTAAATATATCAACAAATCCCCCCTGGGAGTGATGCGATGAACAAGGTGCTGGCACTCATGTATAAGGGAGTGCCAAGCTATGTGGAAATCACTCCACAAAAGGAAGTTAGCCCAAAGCTTTGCGGAAAGCTTCAAACTTCTCCCTAGGCAGAGCCTTCGTGAAAAGGTCTGCAATGTTCTCCTGCGTGGGCACATATGCCAAGCTGATCTCCCCAGCAGAGAACCTATCCCTGACATAGTGATAATGCACCTCAATGTGCTTAGTGCGAGCATGGAACACAGGGTTCCTCGCAACTGCCAATGCGCTCTGACTGTCAGTGAAGATGGTGGTGGCAGAAGACTGGCCAACACCCAAATCAGCCATAAGGCGTCTGAGCCACACACACTCAACAGTCGTTGTGAAAGCTACCCTATACTCAGCCTCACAACTAGAAGTGGCCACAGTAGGCTGCTTCTTGCTCAACCAAGATATACATGAGCTACCAAGCATGAAGCAAAAACCACTAGTGGACACACGAGTGTCATAGCAACCAGCCCAATCTGAGTAAGAAAAAGCATGCAAACCTGGCGGTAGTGATCCCCCCTTGGGATAAAACAACCCAAGTAGCCGAGTACACTCAAGTAGCGAAAGATGCGCTTAACTGCTTTCCAATGCATGACTCCTGGGCAATGCATAAACCTGCTCATCTGTGAGACAACAAACTGAATATCTGGCCGAGTAATGCATAAGTAAATCAAGCATCCAACAGCCTGCTGATAGAGAACAGCATCAAATGCATCTCCAGCATCATGAAGACTCAATCGTAAACCTGTCTCCATAGGAGTGGCAATAGGCTTACAGTCTTCAAGGCCAAAACGCTGCAATAATGTGTCAATATATTTCGTTTGACACAAAGCCATTCCACCATCAACGTGCATAAACTGAATGCCCAAACAGTGATGCAAATGCCCCAAATCAGACATCTCAAATGAGGCATGCAAATCAGCCTTAAAATCAGCAATATGTGTCTCAATAGGACCAGTGAGCAGCATGTCATCAACATAGACAACAATGATCAGAAGCACATCATTAGCACGTTTAACATATAAGGTGCTTTCAGTTGGACTGCTCTCAAAACCATGTGCAATCAGATAGGCATGTATCTTCTCATACCAAGCACGTGGTGCTTGCTTTAAACCATATAATGCCTTCTTTAACCTACAAACCTAGTTTTCATGCCCTTTCTGCACAAAGTCACGGGGCTGAAAAACATACACTTCTTCATGCAAGTCACCATTCAGAAATGTTGTTTTAATGTCCAACTGATGTACATTCCAACCATGATGGGCTGCAAGTGCACAAATGCTCCGAACAGTACTTATACGGCATGTAGGTGCAAAGGTTTCATCAAAATCAATGCCTCTTTCCTGTGCATAACCCTTTGCAACAAGCCTAGCCTTATACCTATCAATTGTACCATCAGGTTTACGCTTCAGCTTGTATACTGTAAGGAATTGAACTCACAACCTCTTGGTTAGGAATGTGATGGGCTAACCACTTGCCCCAAAAGCCATGGTTGAGGATTACTTCCTAATCCTCTCTCTTAGGGTGTGGTTCAATCATCTCCTACCAGGATTATGTTACATTCTTCCCCCCTTGAACTCCCTCGGGAATGTACCGTGACCAGCTATGGGACTGGTAGGATGTACCCTGGATGTACCCTGGCAGGATGTACCCTGACCAGCTATGGGACTGGCAGTATGTACTCAATCAAGTTCCATCCAAGGATTCCCAAGGAATTCACACATTGCAAGCTAGTTCATTGGAAAGTTCGTTCCGAGAGCTTTCCAACGGTATATTACACGCCTCAATCCGACCTACGGATTGGGAGATACACCCCAATCATTGTAAGGTCCATCATTGAAATCGACGCGCGCCTTCCACAATTCCTACCCTTTCACATGGAGGATGCCCAAGCGCCTTTTTTAGAGGCCATTGGATCATTCCACTTTGCCCAAGCCTACTTCCTAGGCTCTGATACCAATGTAAGGAATTGAACTCACAACCTCTTGGTTAGGAATGTGATGGGCTAACCACTTGCCCCAAAAGCCATGGTTGAGGATTACTTCCTAATCCTCTCTCTTAGGGTGTGGTTCAATCATCTCCTACCAGGATTATGTTACATATACCCACTTAGTGCCAATGGCCTTCTTGCCAGGAGGCAAGTCACATAAAGACCATGTACCATTCTTCATTATAGCATCATATTCAGATTGCATAGCAGCCATCCAATTTTCTGAATTTTGTGCTTCATCAAAAGAAACAGGCCCATTCTCATCACAGAGACTAGATGCAGCCATAGCATAGCAATCTGATGCAAAGGAGGCACTATGAGAGCCTGAACGAGTATGATATGACAAAGGTGCATCTAAATTGCTGTCACGCAAAGTCTGCACCAGCCATTTTCGCATAGTTTTTGCCTGCTCAATATCAGCTCTCTCATCAACAAGTGCATCATGTAAATCTGCATTAGAAATGGAATGATCTGCATTATCATATGAAACTTGCAAAGGATGAGAAGTTGCCTCATTAGGACCAGCACTAGCCTGTCCACCTATAAAAAGAGGCATCAAAGTATCATACATGTCTTTGGAGCTAACATATGTCTCCTTAGTACATGAAAGCAATGGCTGAATAGTATCTTCCACAAAGACAACATCACGGATAACCAGAATGCGTTTAGTCTGTGGATGAGATTAACGATAGCCTTTACTTTCAGAACTGTACCCAACAAAAATACATTTTTACTGCCTTATCATCCAATTTTTTGCGATGTCGTTCAGGCACTAATGCATATGCCAAACAACCAAAAACACGCAGATGAGCAACAGATGGCTTGTGGTCATGCCAAGCCTCATATGGAGTGATAGACTCCAACGCTTTAGTGGGATACCTGTTCAGTACATATGTTGCCCACATGACAGCCTCAAGCCAAAAACTATGTGGTAAAGCCTGATTTTTGACCATGCACCTCGCCATCTCCATGAGTGACCTGTTCTTTCATTCAGCAACTCCATTCTGTTGAGGTGTATACGACACTGTACACTGGTGTTTTATCCCACGTTCAGCCAAAAATGCATTAAAATCTGAAGACATATATTCCCCCCCTCGATCAGAATGGAGGGTGCCCATTTTACATGTTGACAGATTTTCAGCCAAAACCAAAAACTGTTTGAGGCACATGAACACTTCGGACTTTGCTTTGAGTGGATATACCCATGCATGCCTGGAAAAATCATCAATGAAAGTCACGAAGTAAAGGTAATTTCCAAAAGAGGGTGTCTGCATAGGACCACAGACATCACTATGTACAAGCTGTAATTTTTGCGTAGCCCAAACTGAACCATCTTTTGGAAAGGAAGAACGCTGCATTTTGCCCAAAATATAGCCTTCACAAACATGTTTTCCAGGTGCCTCAAGTTTGGGCAAAGAGGACACCATTTCAGATTTCTGCAGGCGTAACAAACTAGCAAAATTCAGATGACCAAAGCGTGCATGCCAAAGCTTTGCATCTGACATAGCTTGAGAATCATGAACTGCACATGCCGAATCATTCACAAATCTTTCATAGTCTATGAGCTTATATAGCCCACGACATAAAATGCTTGAAGCAATAATCACATCGCCATTTGAGAGATCATGGACTGTACACTTGTCATCAACGAATTTCACAACCAAGCCAATCTTAGCTAATGCGGAAACTGATAACAGGTTCTTTTTTATCCCTGGCACAAATAAAGCATCTGACAAAGTGAAAGAACTACCATCAGCAGTAGTCAAAATGATCTTACCAACTCCCATAACAGGATAAGAGGAGTTATTGGCGCATGTGACAGTATTCCTTGTAGGGGCAGGCTCGAGTGAAGAGAAGAAACTATGCTGCGAGGTAATATATTTGGTCGCCCCACTGTCAAAGTACCAAACATCTGAGTCTACTGCAGACATGCACTGATGATGAGAAGATGGGTCAAAACTGCAGACATTAGTAAACGCCCATTCTTCTTCCTGCACAAGATTTGCAGACTCTATTTTTGGTGTAAAGGCCTCTGCAACAACCATTCCAGCCTCTTTCTTCTTTGCCTCTTTAGCAGCCAGTTTTGGACAGTTCTTTATAATATGATCATTTCCTTTACAATACTTGCAGAACAATTTCTGCTTTTCTGATTTCTTCTCATCTTTATCCTGGTTCTTCGATTGTGCAGCATTTGCAGATTTCTGCTTACTAGTAGAAGAGCTCCATTTTCCTTTGCCCTTCTGACTAGCCAGGAAAGCTTGATGTGCAACATGCATAATGGACCTGTTCTGCCTGGACTGATCTTCCTGCAACAGAACAGAGACTAACTCCTCAAATGACAAGGCATTTGGATTGCCTTTCATCATCAACCGAAGAGTAGAAGCAAAACTCTAATATGAATCAGGAAGACCATTCAGAACGGTCTGCACAAGTGAGCTATCTGGTATAACCTCATCAACAGAAATCAATTGTTCCTTCAAATCTTTGATCTTCGTTAAGAAACTATCCATAGAATCACCTTCATTCATGTGCTCACTCTCCAACTGTTTTCGGAGGTAAGCAACACGAGCCTCATTCCTAGCCTGGTACAAAGTGGTAAGTGTATCCCAAGCATCCTTTGCTGTTCTACAAGAGCGAATGTGAGGAATAATGGCACGTTTGACAGACAAAGCTATCAATGCATGTGCCTGGGCATCTCTCCCATCCCAACGAATCTGCTCTGCAGTAGGTGCAACAGAAACAGCAGCACGAACAGGAATCTGCAGAATATCATCTTCGACAGCATCTTCATCAGCTCCAACACCTGTATTTGCAGTACCTGTCGTTAGAGGTGTAACAGGACGTCTTTCAACACCCTGCACAATGTTCCACAATCCTTTTGCAACCAGTACATGTCGCATCATATAAGCCCATAATGGGTTGTTGGTACCATCCAACTTATCCTCAACAGCCAACATACGGAATACATCACTACTTTCAGCCATGGCTGGTGACTAAAATACCTTGATGCAAAAAATTGACTGTATCTCAAAAAGTTGAACGGAACTCCCCAGACGAGTTCTGCTAAACCTGTAGCAGACTTCGAGATGCTTAAACTGGCAAACAGAAACTGGTATATACCTTTGGCACAAAAGCACGAAATAGCCTGCACAAGCACTGCGATAGTGCGTTCGGAGGCCAAATTTCGTGCGAATCGGAGACTGCAAACGGAGGAGTGTCGACGACGCCCTAGAAGAAGCGACGACCTGCTCTGATACCAATTGTTGGAGATAGACGTCTTCGAAAGCACGCGAACAGCACAAGGAAGAAGAAGAAGCTTAGAGCACAAACACACAATACTGAATGTATTACTAGAGAATGTACAAAGATAAGTAGCCCATTAGGGCAATAGGCGTATATACGAGCCAGGGGAAAAAAAACCTCCTAAAGAGGGAAAAAAGTGCCTTGGCGGTCCTAAAGTGTTCACACACATCACTACCTAAATATATCAACATCTTCTAGATTGTCTTGTTAGGAATGACACTCTTCTATCAAGGCAAAAGGAAGGTCAGTTAATCATGAAAGATAGATTGAGTATCACCTATAGACTCTAGAGAGAAGTAGTTATGGTATTTCTAGTGATGGTCCTTGACTAGATGAGATGATCTAGTTATTGACATCAATTAGAATGGGAATACAATTATGATTCCTCTCTTTAGGTTTATAGGAGATTGGGATAGATCTAACCTATTGAGGTACCAAACTCTTAGTTGGTGTTACATCATGAGCATGATGTGTGAGCCTCGATTAGAAAATTGGGTACTTAGGGATTATCTGAATCTCAAAAGGAATGCTTTTTGCATTCATATGGCAAACTAAATGGAAGAGAAAATTTAAGAGTTTGCACTAGTGCCAATAGATGCTCTTCCAATAGAACTAAGTCCAAATGAAATGGCTAACAAACCAAAGACTTCATGGTTGGTGGAATGCAGAGATTGCATTTTACTACCAAGAAATTGTTATATATGAGCTAGATGATGGAATTGCATAGTCACAAGGTAGTTTAGAGTAAACTATTACCTGTGAGCACACTCAAGGTTAGGAACGCTTGGAGTGTTATGAGGGCAATCTATCAACTAGTCTTAGAGAATACATCATATGGGATTTTGTTCTATAGTTTATTATCTCCAATATGATACGGTCAAGCCTATATGCTTGGCACTTTACACTTGCTTCCCATACTATTACTCCATAGAGTATACATCATATGGAATTAGGTCATTTGGATGATGTTGTATGTCATGGAAGTGATAATTTGGAAGTGGAGAGTATATGGGAGATAGTAGCCACCACTCGGACAGTTTCCCACCTTTGAGATGATCTCATAGGAGACTTCTTAAGGGGAAGGATATGGGGAAACAACACACACAGAGATGACCATGTACATAGACTACATGGGGTTCAGGGGATTCTGAGCACTTTCTTCTACCATTAGGGACATTTCATTTACATTTTCAAGGATGCAAATGTTTTTACGGGGAAGGAAATGTCACATTATGGTTTTATGCCACATGGCTCCATGAGGAGCATTGTTTTATGTGATGGGTAGAACTAGGGAAGGACTGGGGATCGTGAGTCGGCATACTAGATCTTGAAGCATCTCAAGCATGGTTGGGCGACAAACCATTGGAAGATTTGTGTATGTGCATGTAACGGATTCTGTCGAGCTATGCATTGGTAGCCAAAAAGATCAACGTGACCATAGGCTGAAGCAAAAATGGACGTGATGAATTAAGTAGTTTGAAGTTAAGTACGTACGATCAATGAGGAAAGTGGATGAAGTAATGAAAGACCCTCCTTTGAAGAATTATGAACAATCGTTTAGAAATTTGTTGAACAATGGTAGAACAAGTAACCTTCTTATGCACAATATGTGTATAATATGCTATGCACATATTGTGGTATCATAAGGCATAGACAAGGCCTAGCTTGCAAGTAATGGTGCAGACATAGATAGAAGAGGGGTTTCATCATCTTTATCAAATTAATTTTAGTTCATGTATTCTTATGAAAGAACTTGACAAAAAACTAATGGTATCATGCACATTGGTGACATCAAGTCTAAGGGAAAGAAACAAAAGGCAATTTCAAAAATGGAATTATCATCAAAAGGCAAGATTGACCAATCACTCGAGGATAGTATTAGAATTCACATTTGAGAGAAATTACAGCTATATTAACTACAATAGTAGACATTGGAACTACATCCATAGCAAGAGCATCCTTGCATGCTAGAGTTCCATATTGCAATCGAAACATAAGAATTTTCTTCAAGAATAATTTCATTAGAAAGTGAATAGTAGCAACAATAGTAATCTCAGTAGCCATATTGATTATTAGTGAATGCATCTTTGTCAATTGAATTGGTCCAATTGATTTATTTTGTGAATAAACCATAGTTGTCCCAAAGCCTAGCATGATGGATTTTGCTTGATTTTATTGTAATACATAAATGGGGCAACAACATGCCATTGAAGACATTTACTTCTGGAGAAAATTGGATCCAGATGATGTACATGATGTATCCTTTGAGGTTTTACTTGATTATACACATTTTTCTATGAAATCCAAAGAGGCTATAGATTATTGGCATGGTAATATTCTATATTTCTTTTATCTATAGGTCTATCTCTTGTACATATCCCAAAGAATAAGTGAAAGATGATAGCATTACAAAGTATTATATTTGTACTCATCACAAATAGGTTAAAGACAAGGATTGAAAAAGTGACAAGAAGGTGCACATTGATAGAGGAATAATGATGTATACTTTATGAAGCTCATGAAGAAAAAATAGGTGATCAATTTGAAGGAGAACTTGCCACTACAAGAAAAAATTTACAAGCTAGATTTTAGTGGCCAAGCATTTCTTAAGAATCTTAATAGTTTGTTTCACTAAATGTGTTAAAAATATAGACTTTTTGGATAATAAGGTTACTAGTATTGTGAAAATTCTTTGTCACAACATTATGACATATTTTGGATGCCCAATAGAGTTGGTAATTTGATTAGGGTGTGCAATTTCAATAAAGTAGTAACTCAATAACTCACCACACAGGAGATGATTTTACATGAGTGTTAGATATTGATCCATAGGGATCATTCCAATGTGTGTGTGGGACAAGGGCCATTCATAGCCTAGGTCCCAAGCTCCGGGGATATCCTAAGGTATTTAGTAATAATGGGGATGAGTGTGCATGATGGCCACATGGTGAAACTAGACCATTCTAGATCATTAATATTTTTAGAATACAAGAATGTACATATGGATGGAAGGAGAGTTGCACACATCATTCGCAAGTCTTAGTTCTGACAAGAGCTTTCTCACACTTGGTATCAAAGCTTAGGGCTAAATTTAGAAGTGTGTGTTTTGTGGGAGTGGAGGGAGAATCCATCAAAAGAAAAAGAAGAAGAAAATGAAAATGCAAGGTAGCTCAGTAAAAGGCTCACCCTTTGTACAAAGCCATGTAGGGTCATGCATCAAGCTACAACAAGAAATAGAGAGGACCCAACAAAGGAGAACAAAGAATAAAAGATCAGCCCATTTGGATGCTGAAGCATAGCAAAGAGTGACTTATAAACACCAGGGCTAGGTCACTGAGTGCGGGCAGTGAAGAAAAGTTAAACAAGGTCCTCCCAACAATGGGAAGAACTCTAGTGAAAGGTGATTGGATCTTCATCACCTCAGCCACCTCAACCACTCGATGAAAGGAGTGAAAAACTAAACAAGCTCAAAATAATGCACCTGGGCTTGAGTTATGATTAGTTCTCTCACCGTTGGAAAATGATTAAAAAAAGTATACACTCCCTCTAAGCCTTTGAGGCCTCTACAAGTGGTAGCAATGGACTACTACAAATATTCTATTGGGATTCTCAAGGACTTGATGAGTTGTGGGTTAAAAGATAAAGACAAGAAGCCAACCCTATCAAGGGATTAGAGACACAAAGAGGGGGAGAGTGTTCTAGAAGGAAGAGGCAAAGGAAAGCAGGCCCCAAAAATTTTCAAAATTAAGCATAATTTTTCTTTTCTTAAAATTCCCATGATATGACATCAAGAGCCATCTAAATGCACCAGAGGTGTCCTCTAGATGCATAAACCCCAAATATTGTAACATAACCCTTGTAAAATAATAGGAATTTAGTGATTTCCAATCAAAGTGCAGGTCTCTTGTGTGGAAGGACCATTTCTAGCGCACATGTATATAAGTCAGCTAATGACTCTTTGTAAGAACGTTTTGTCATTGTGAGTAATAAAACTAAAATTTCGAATTTGCTTCTTCTCTACTGAGTATCTTCTTCTCCAAGAGCTTGTGTGTGTAATTGATGCTTGAAATATGTGTTTAGGATTGTTGTCTACCTCGTCCCATTAGGTTTTAGTAATTGTAATGCATGTGTGAAGCTTGGCAAGTTGTGGACTTGAATTGTTAGCAGTTCCACTTCATGTACCATCATGTGTGCACATGCCTTCATACACTTGATATGTCTCATTCCACATATTGATAATAGAGCGGGAGTAGGAATAGCCACTAAAGAGATATGGGAAAAATGGGGAAACCTAGCCCTACGACCCATGCGAATGAAACTCCAATTGGAAGATGGTCATGTTCAAAGACCTTTAGGAATCCTAGACAGGATAATGCTGACCACATGCGAAGTAGAATTTGAGCATACCCTAGCCATATGTCAATTTGGAAAGGGCAAAAAATATGCAATGATTTTAGGAAGACCATTCATGGGACAACTAAGAGTTGTACAAGATTGGGGAAGAAATGCATTGTATCTACAACATCAAGGTGTGACCACAAAAATAAATTTACATACTTTCGCATCTAGAGATGTACCGCCATTAGAGTGGAACCGTGTCCATAAAGAGGAAGACTATCTATCCATTCAAAACTTCTTGCATTCATTCTCATACCAAGAATCATTTTCATCAAAGACAACATCTCTACTAACCATGAATCCCTTATTTGAAGGGTTGTAGAACCTGTACCCTTTCTGATTCAGATCATATCCAATAAAGATACACTTTTCAGCTTTAGGGTCTAGCTTAACTCTTATCTGAGAAGGAATGTGTACATATGCTACACATCCAAATATCCTGCAATGATCAAGTGAGGGTCTCTTACCATACCATGCTTCATAAGGGGTCATCCCATCAAGAGACCTAGATGGTAACATGTTTATGAGGTAAGTGGCAGTAGAGACACTCTCTACCCATAAATAGTTAGGTAACTTTTTTTCATTCAACATTGACCTAGTCGTTTCAACAATCAATCTATTTCTTCTCTCAGCTACCCCATTCTGTTCAGGAGTATACCTTGTGGTGATTTCTCTCTTGATTCCTCTGTCCTGCAAGAATACTTCAAACTCATTGGAGAAGTACTCACCTCCTCCATCTGACCTTAGCCTCTTTAGATTCTTCCCTGTCTGATTCTCAACAAGTGCAAGATACTTTTTAAAACAGTTGAACACTTCATCTTTGTGCTTCATAAAGTACAATACAATCCACCTGTTATAATCATCAATAAAAGATACATAGTACCTTGATCCTGAGATTGAGGGGTCTTTGCTTGGTCCCCATACATCTATATGAACAAGTTCTAGGTAGTCCTCATGCAGACTTTCCAAACTGACAAGCACCACACTTGTAGATCATATGTTGCTTGGATACATTAGGTATCCCAATTACACATTGATCCATGCATATTTGTTTCAAAGTTCTTTCTCCTACATGCCGTAATCGTTTATGCCAAATCTCAAGTTCTGAAAGTGTTTGATCTTTATAATTGTAGAGTGAAATATTCTTTGTATCTTCTAGCTCAAAAGTAATGAGTCTACCTGTCTTTTCTCCCTTAGCAATTCTCTTGAACCCATGCTTGGGATCCTCCACAAATGCTCCAAATTGGTTGAATCAAACCTGCAAACCTTTCTCCACAATTTGTCCAACACTCATCAAGTTTTTTGTAATAGTTGGTACATATAGTACCCTACTCAACAAGTTTTGATTTCCATCACAAGTCTTAACATTTCCAACTTTAACCACTGAGTGCTTGGTGTCATCACCTGTTTGTACTTGATGCTTACCTCTTGGTTCTTCAAGGTCAGAGAGTAGAGCTACATTGCCAGCCACATGATTTGAGCATCCTAAGTCAATGTAGAAGAGATGGTCATCATTTGTACCTGGTTTTGAAGTCATGTTCATAATCAGAAGAGAATCATCTTGCTCTTCTGTATAGTTGTTGTAATCCTTTCTGGATTTGAATCCTCCTTGGTAGTTGCCATTGTAGTTGTTGTTATAAATGTTGTTGTAGTTGTTGTTGTATCCTTGATGATGGTTGAATCTATCTCTTGATTGTGAGTATCCACCTCTTTCATATCCTCTTCCTCTCTGATTCTTGTAGTTCCTGAAACACTCATCTGTAGTATGATTTGATAAACCACAAATGTTGCATGGTGAGGAGTTATAGGATCTCCCCCTACCTTGCTTACCTCCTCTGCCCCTTCCTCTTGATGATCTACCTCTCCCTGCATAGTTGGCTTGGGAGGTAGTGCCTTCATCCTCTCCTTTCTTGTTCTTGCCTTTATCTTTAAACTTACTTTTATCAGTGTATAGGGCAGAAGAGCTATTACCTTTGGATGAGTCTCCATTCTTGTTGAGCTTGGCTTCATGAGCGAACAATTGCCCCATAAGAGTGGTGAGATCTGGAATTTGCATGTCCATGTATAGGTCCATGGCAGTGGTGAAACTTTCCCATTTTTCATCAGCTTTAATCCCATTGATCACTTGCCTTACTATCTGCTCTTCTTCAATCTCTTCTCCTATGCTTGCTAACTAATCTGCTACATCTTTAATCTTAGTCACATACTTTGAAATAGCCTGCTTAGGTTGCTTCTTTAGTGTGGTGAATTCAATCCACAATTGGTTTTTTCTGGCCCTTGTGTTGGAAGAGAAATAGGATGACAAGGTTTCCCAAGTCTCTTGGGATGTCTTACAGTTTCTAATATGTGGCAAAAGAAAATCAGAGATGGAGTTGAGTAAGTAAGACCTTGCTAATGCATCCTTGGCACACCATGTGTTGAGCTTCTCATGTTCTTCCTTTGTTGGTAGTCCTCTGGTTTTGAATGAGGGCAATTCCTCATCTCCTGAGATGTATCCATAAAGACTCCTTCCTTGTAGATATGTCTTCATCCTTAGATACCATGCCTGATAGTTGTTCCTGTCCAATTTATCAATAAATGAAGGAAAACTATCTCCCATTTTACCTTAACTTTGCTATGATACCATTGTTGGGAATGATGGATGGATACTTCAAGATGATGAGTAGGTATTGCCAAATCCTTCTTTGTACCAGCCCTTTGATGCTTAAGAGTTGATAAGTGGACCTTTGTAGCTTTCCAATGACACCATAAAATGGCCTATGTACTTTGGAAATGATGTATGAAAAGATTGAATCAAAACAGACAACTTTGAACTTCAAGCCTTCAAGAAAACCTTCTATTTTTTAACCATACACCTGTTGTATCTTTTGCTCAGTATGACCAACACAGTAGGAATTGGAAAAATTCCTTTTAGGGGTATCTAATTAGCTTAGCAAGCTAACTATTCCAAATGAAATCACTTAAAAAGATTAACTATGCTTAGAGAAATTAATTTAGCAAGTAAACCTTTACCCCCCATATTTTAGGACTATCGCAGACTTCGACCAGAGATCACCTCGACGAACGTTTCTTTGAAATGGCTGAATAGAAATCCTTAAAATTTGGATAGCATGTAGAAGACTCTGAGCTGGTTCCAACAAGCTATAGATCTTTGAATTTGGTGGAGGAATGGTGAGATATGATCTCCACAAGTTGACTGATTGATAGAGACTATGACAGAGAACTCAGAAATAAACAATGTAGATATATGTATGGGATATGTGAGCCATATTGAGAGGCATTGAGATACTTCAATGAGCATACTTTGAGCTCATCTCATGTACGAGTAGCCCACTACACTTCCCTTGTACCATATGTTCATTAGTATATACATTGTGATACATTACTTCAAGTTCATCTCTATCTATTATTCTCTATAGCACCTTCATCATTATAGTGATTTTGAGGAATTGATTTCTCTACATATTTCTCCATCATTTGTTGTACTTTAACTTGGCTAAACTAGAGTAAAGTGTGCTTATCAATTTTCATTACATTTGGTTTAGAGGATCTTGAGATATGAATCATAGAAGATGATTGTGTGTGCACATCATCCAGCTCTTAAAATATCAAGATGACCACCTGGACTTGTTAGAATCATTTCGTGATGCATGGTGTGGATAAATTGATGCAATAACTTGCTTTAGATAGCTACACATTTCACTTAGATGTGTGAAAAAGCTATGTGGTCACTTCATACCAGGTTGTGAGCTCTAAGCAAATTACTAACCACTTATATTCCCAAAATAGAAGGTTTCTTCACATTTCTAGTGGATGCAAGTTATCTATTTTGATGCAAAATTTTGGAAATGATGTTCCAAAGCACTTGGTGATTCCAAATGCATTAATGTGAAGTAGTAGGTATAGAGTAGGTTTTGTGCAACACCAGCTCATCTCTGAACCTACCTATCCATCTCCTCACATTGAAGTATGCCATGATGCCTTCTATCTCTTTTGATCCTTGGCCTTGATGCAATGAGTTTAGTAAGATGGTTTTTCCTCAAAAAATAGAGCTGGTCCTCTTGATGAAGTTTCATCTTTGATTCAGTGACTTGTTTGCTTTCCCATATTTTTTATCTCCACATTCTTTGCTGCTTCCCTTTAAACTTTGATGAGTCCTTTATTTCACTTTATCAGCTCCCTTTTCTCTCTTTGTTACTCCATTTATTGCTATGATACCAATGTTAGAGGATAAACACTCATATGTGCACAATGGATGCAAATGAACCCTCCTATGATCTTGATTTTTTAGATAGATGCTCTATGTTTTCTATGCTTCTCTTATTACGTGTAAAGAATGTAAACGAAAATTTTAATGGTCAAACTAGATTTCAAGATCTTTTAAATGAGATAAAAACTACTCTATTTTCACACTAGATGATGCCTCAACCAGTTGCATCACAGTATACTACTTGATCATTTCTGAAGGAGAGTGTTAATCTCCTAAAGAACAACCTACTCTTGAATTTAGAACACCTCTATATCAAGAGTAAGTCAAAACCTTCACTAAATTAGAGGTCCAATCTCCAAATCATCAAAAGTTGACAAATTCTGTGAAGAAGGTAAAACACAGAAAGTCTGCTGCACAATTTCTTCTCATTGACCTATCAAACATGTAAAGTTTTCTATGAAATTTTGTATGGAGTGTCGCCTAGAGATTGCACACCTCCTCCAAGTTAAAGTTCTCAAAAAGGTTTAGTATAACTTGAGAAATCATCTTCACAAGTTACCTATGTCTGAATCTGCACTTCTGAAAAGTCGATTTAGACACCCCTAACTTCTTAACTTCAATTCTCTCAGTACAAAACCCGTTTAAGCAAATGCTTCTAGCCACGAGTAGATTACCTTCCAACTTAAAGATTAAGTGCTTACTTGCACAAAACTTTAAACTATGGAGTGAGAACTGACCAAAAGATTAAGATCAAAATTTGCGCCTGTTTCAGAGAACTGTGAACACTCAACACATATGAATGTTCCTACTTACAATTCTCCTAGCCTGTTTGCAATTAGACTCTGAAACTCAGGTCACAGGCTCATTAACTAACAACTTAGATATCCTCAAAAGGATTTCTCAATTGATCAAACACAGACGGAGCAGACACAAAAAGATCGGGCGCAATATTTCTTCATTAACTCAGGAAAATTACAGTTGAGTGATGAGAGGAAACTCAACTAATTTTTCACATGTCTCATGACATCTATCTTCCTCTTTCTTGACTTCTATCTATTCTCACATATGCTCTCATATCACGCATCAACATTTTCATGGTATTTATAGATAAATTTGTACAAGTCTATGACTAAACAAAGATCTAAGTGAACTATGTACATATGTGTACATTCCTCACATACTCTGAATGAGTCTTCCTTCCAAGCTTCAAGAATTGATCTCATCCTTCATTCTTTAGTCTTCAAACATTCAATTGGTGATTGATCTGCACCAACAGCTCCCCCTCAATCATCAATTGAGGTTTCTCCTTTCTTCTTTATACCTGCCATGTCTTTAAACTTCTGTAGCTTTGGTCCATCCAAGCTCTTTGTAAGCATATCAACTATCTGATCTTTTGTTGAAGTATGTATGACTTCAATCTCCTTATCCATCACTTTCTCTCTTAGAAAGTGATACTGAATCTCAATGTGTTTGGTCCTGGCATGAAAAACAGGATTAGCAGCTAAATACAATGAACTCATGTTATCTCCATATATAATTGGTACTCCATGCACAATGTCAAAACTCTTCATCAATGTCTTGACCCAAATTACTTCCTTTGCAGCTTCAACCATGCCTTTATACTCTGCTTCTGTAGAAGATAAAGCAACTGTATGTTGCTTCTTGGAACACCATGAGATAAGTTTATCTCCCACATAACACATATATCCAAAAGTTGACCTTCTATCATCTGGATTACCTGCCCAATCTGCATCACTATAAATTTTGATATTTGTATCTGAGGTAAACCCATAATACAAACCTTCATTGAGTGTACCCTTAATGTACCTCAACACTCTTTGACCTGCAATCCAATGTTCTTTCCTTGGACAATGCATGAATTGAGACAAAACTCCAACTGCATATGATAAATCAGGTCTAGTTAAAGTAGCATAGATAAGACTACCAACCAAACTCTGATATTGTCTCATGTCCTTGAATTCTTCACCTCCAAACTTACTCAATTTGTGATTCACCTCCATTGGTGTAGGTGCTACCCTGCAATCATCCATTTTAAACTTGATTAACAAGTTCTTCAAGTACCTTTCTTGGGTCACAAATACTCGATGTTGAGTATATGTAATCTCCATGCCCAAGAAATATGACAAGTCTCCCAGGTCACTTATCTTGAACTCCTTTTCCATTTGCCTCTTGAGTCTTTGTATTCCTTCTTCATCTGTACCTGTAAGGATTATATCATCAACATATATGCACATGTATATGAAACCATTATCACTTGCTTTGACAAGCAAGCTACTATCTGCTTTAGACACCTGAAATCCAAGTTCCTTTAGGAACTTCACAAGTCTATAGTTCCATGCCCTTGGGGCCTGCTTCAAGCCATACAAAGCTCTCTTGAGCTTGCACACATGATCTGGATACCTTTTATCTCTGAACCCTTGAGGTTGCTCCATGAATACATCATCTGAAATATAACCATTCAAAAAAGCATATTTCACATCAAGTTGACATAACTTCCAACCTTTACATGCAGCAATAGCAATAAGTGTCCTGATGGTTGTCATCTTAGCCACAGGACTATAAGTCTCATCATAGTCAACACCATAAGTCTGAGCAAACCCTTTGACAACAAGTCTAGCTTTGTATCTAGACACACTTCCATCTGCAAACCTTTTTGTCTTGTAAACCCACTTGCATCCAATGATCTTCTGACTATTTGGTTTTGGAACCAAATCCCATGTTTGATTCTCCAATAGTGCATCATATTCTTCCTGCATAGCTTTCTCCCATTTTTCCTTACCTTTTTCCTCTTCATATGTAGAAGGGTCTTCATCTGTATTCACCATATAAGCATAATCTTTTGTGGCCAAAAATGAAGTATCATAGCTATACCTTGTAGGTTGCCACTTATTCCTTGTAGACCTTCTAAGCTCTCCACTTTTTGAGGTTTCTGGTTCTTCATATTCAGGATCAAATCTTGGTGTTTCTTCCACTTCAACCTGCACTTCATTATTCTCTTGTTCATTAAATATCTGAACCTTTGATTTACCTTTCCTTTGGTTCACTTCTTCTTCATCACCTGTATTGATATTGATTGTACCTGCATACCAAGTACTCTGCTCATCAAATGTAACATCTTTAGAAACCATGAATTGTTTTGTAGATGGACTCCACAATCTATAGCCCATCTGCTTATCATCATAACCAATGAAAACATATTTTTCAGCTTTAGGCTCCAACTTGTGCCTTAATTGTGATGGCACATATGCATATGCCACACATCCAAAAACTCTGCAATGATCCAAGGTAGGTCTCTTACCCCACCAAGCCTCATATGGTGTCATACCCTGCAAGGCTTTACATGGTAACCTATTGACCAAATAAGTGGCTGTATTTACAGCCTCAACCCACAAATAATTAGGGCAATTTTTCTCCTTCATCATGGATCTTGCAAACTCAACAAGTGTTCTATTTCTCCTTTCTGCAACACCATTTTGTTGAGGAGAGTACCTGCAAGTAACTTCCCTTTTTATACCTGCATTCCATAAGTAATCACTGAACTCATTAGAGAAATACTCTCCCCCTCCATCTGACCTTAATCTTTTCAACTTATGACCTGTAATTCTTTCTGCATATGCATGATAGTGTTTAAATGTATTAAACACTTCTGACTATCTTTGATCACATAGATAGTGATCCACCTAGTAGCATCATCAACATAAATCACATAGTACCTTGACCCATTTATACTGAAATCCTTTGATGGTCCCCACACATCTGTGTGTACCAATTCAAGCTTCTCTGAGTGCATAAAACCATGCTTGGAGTAAGAATTCTTATGAGCCTTACCTAATTGACATGCCTCACATTTGTATGTCATATGTTGACCTGCAACATTAGGCAATCCAAGCACTGAACCATTGTTAACCATATCTTTAATACCTCTTTCATTGAAATGTCCAAGCCTCTTGTGCCAAAGATCTAACTCAGAGATCTTATGTCCTCCATATGTGAACATAGCATGACCAATATTGCCTTGAATCTTCAATGTAAATAATCTTCCTTCTTTTTTTCCTGAAACAATCTGTTTATACCCTTGGCTAGGGTCTTCCACATATACTCCATCATTAGTGAATCTTACTTCATATCCCTTTTCAACAATTTGTCCTACACTTATCAAATTCTTAGGGATTGTAGGAACATACAAGACCTTACTCAATAAGGTGCTACCATCCTTGGCCTTCACTGATCCAATTGACTTCACATTGTGCTTTGTGTTGTCACCTGTCTGAACAACATGATTAAAAACATTATTCTCCAATTCAGTCATCAAAGATATATTACCACTCAGATGATTGCTACACCCTGAGTCA
This sequence comes from Ceratopteris richardii, assembly GCA_020310875.1. Lineage (NCBI taxonomy): Eukaryota > Viridiplantae > Streptophyta > Polypodiopsida > Polypodiales > Pteridaceae > Ceratopteris > Ceratopteris richardii. Next base: position 66,594,315 of record CM035412.1, read on the forward strand.
ATGTAGAAAACTCTTTGATCTTCATTCTGCCTTTCACAAGTTGCATTCATTATCAATGTTGAATCCTCTTTTTGATCTGAAGCATAATTGTAGTAGGTGTTGTTATATTGTTGACTTTGGAATCCTCTACCTGCATTTCTTCCAAAGTAACTCCTACCACCTCTACCTCTGAAACTACCTCTTTGATTTCTGCCACCTCTTCCTCTTGCATTATAATTTTGATTATATCCACTATTATTCTGATTATTATGCCAACAATCATTAGCTAAGTGATTTGTCTTACCACAAATCCAGCAAGCTTTGCCTCCATCCTTGTTGTTTCTGCCTCTTCCTCTACCTTTGCCACCTCCTCTCCCTCTTAGGAAGTTGGCTTGAGTAGTTGTTCCTTCATCTTCTCCTGCTTGTTGTTTTCCTTTGCTATTCTTCTTCTTGTCCTTTGAGTACATTGCATGACCTGTACTCTTGTCACCATCTCCTTTAACATCCTGCTCAAATGTTAGCATATGACCTAGCAATTGATTTAAATCAGGAGTGAAATGGTCAAGTGATAATTCTATAGACAAAATGAATGGCTTCCATTTGTCATCACCTCTCAAACCTGTAAGGATTTGCCTTACCAATTTATCCTCCTCAATGTCCTCATCAACAGCTCCTAATGCATCTGCAATGTCTTTCATCCTTGTTACATAGTCTGAAATAGATTGAGAGGCCTTCTTCTTAAAGGTTGTAAACTCTGCCCATAAGGATGCCTTCCTTGACTTTGTAGTATTCTGGAAATGCTCCTCCAAAGCATTCCAAATATCAGTTGCACTTTCAAGACCTCGAATATGAGGTAACAAGTAATCATTTACTGCCATATAGATAATGCTCCTAGCTTGAGCATCTTTCTTCATCCAATTTTTCAAATCTGCTAACTCTTCCCTAGTTGGAACACTAGGATCTCTGAACTGTGGCTTCTCTTCTTCTCCTGTGATGTAAGCAATTAAATCTTTGCTCATAAGATGAGCTTCCATCCTCATTGACCATGCAGGATAGTTTTCCCTATCCAATTTCTCTATCTGTAGAGAATCTCCCATCTTGTGTCTACCTGTGTATTGAAATCTTCAAGCTTTATGAACAATATATGTACCTTTACTTCGAATTAGACTCCTTTTGTCCTTCTTGATGTCGTATGGTCTCCTCCTCTTGCTTTGCCTTCAAACTTTCACCTTTTAGTTCTTCAAATGTTGAATTTCTTGAATCTCCAGTAGTCGGGACCTTCCTTTCCTTGATTTGATGTCTCCTGCTCTGATACCACTGAAGGAGAGTGTTAATCTCCTAAAGAACAACCTACTCTTGAATTTAGAACACCTCTATATCAAGAGTAAGTCAAAACCTTCACTAAATTAGAGGTCCAATCTCCAAATCATCAAAAGTTGACAAATTCTGTGAAGAAGGTAAAACACAGAAAGTCTGCTGCACAATTTCTTCTCATTGACCTATCAAACATGTAAAGTTTTCTATGAAATTTTGTATGGAGTGTCGCCTAGAGATTGCACACCTCCTCCAAGTTAAAGTTCTCAAAAAGGTTTAGTATAACTTGAGAAATCATCTTCACAAGTTACCTATGTCTGAATCTGCACTTCTGAAAAGTCGATTTAGACACCCCTAACTTCTTAACTTCAATTCTCTCAGTACAAAACCCGTTTAAGCAAATGCTTCTAGCCACGAGTAGATTACCTTCCAACTTAAAGATTAAGTGCTTACTTGCACAAAACTTTAAACTATGGAGTGAGAACTGACCAAAAGATTAAGATCGAAATTTGCGCCTGTTTCAGAGAACTGTGAACACTCAACACATATGAATGTTCCTACTTACAATTCTCCTAGCCTGTTTGCAATTAGACTCTGAAACTCAGGTCACAGGCTCATTAACTAACAACTTAGATATCCTCAAAAGGATTTCTCAATTGATCAAACACAGACGGAGCAGACACAAAAAGATCGGGCGTAATATTTCTTCATTAACTCAGGAAAATTACAGTTGAGTGATGAGAGGAAACTCAACTAATTTTTCACATGTCTCATGACATCTATCTTCCTCTTTCTTGACTTCTATCTATTCTCACATATGCTCTCATATCACGCCTCGACATTTTCATGGTATTTATAGATAAATTTGTACAAGTCTATGACTAAACAAAGATCTAAGTGAACTATGTACATATGTGTACATTCCTCACATACTCTGAATGAGTCTTCCTTCCAAGCTTCAAGAATTGATCTCATCCTTCATTCTTTAGTCTTCAAACATTCAATTGGTGATTGATCTGCACCAACAATTTCATAGTGTGTTAACTAAGTACACATACAATGTTCAAGACATTCCTCTCAAATTGTGCAAGCATTGATTCCAAGACTTATATCAGTCCAATTAGATCTTATAAGGTTTTGAGAAAGATATAAATCAATAGAAATGGATTCAAAATGGAGAAACAACAATTACAATAACAATGGGTTCTCCAAGATCATTTATAAAGATAGAGTGTATAAAATGAAATCTCTCCAGAATATGTAAAGAACAAATAGAAGAGGGTGTGGTTAGAAAACGGGATATATTCACAATGCTTTTTCACTTAACTTTATCATAATACAACTCGGCTTTAAACATCTAGTAATAACCTTTTTAACCAATAAAAAATATATGCATGTCAAAAAGTGAAGTCTAATCACATCAAGAGGTGACCATTTCTTCTCTATTCAATTTCTTTCCATTATAAACATGCTTTGATGCCTCCAAATTAGGGAATCATCCTTCATTTATTGTGGATGATTTGGAAGGTGAAACTTGGGGCATGTTCCCACACTCTTGAGCTTGAAATTCGTGTTTACTTCCAAAGCTTAAGTCTAAGCATCTACTAACACTTGGATTTATTTTCAAATCTCTTAAAGGATAGCTAGATACAAGCTCAAGCTTCCATAGGCTTAATCACCATTTATCATGGTTGTAGAACACATACATGTAATTCAAAATTTGATCTTTCTTTATTACTTTCCTTTAGATAAGTATAGACCTTGGCATGATCTATTCAAGCTTATGGTTACAACCACATTTTTAAAATATTTTATGATGTTGACTGGATTGCCTTTTTCACAAGGTTGAGCACGCCGTGAAATTGTTTTCTAAGCAACTCCATCTTTGTTCAACATCTAAAAAGTGTTCATTTATCCAATTATATACATCTCAAGTTCTATTAATGGAATCAATAGTACTAATTCTTGACAAGTTTTGGTACTTTCTTTCCCCATTTGAAGAGTTTTTATCCTCAAAAACTATAAAGTATATAGCTTTATTCACAAATATGGAGTCAAGTGCTATGACTCGCACTAATTATGCAAAACTCTTGCATTTTTTCACTCTTAATCTTGTGTGACCCTTGAAAATATCCCTTATAACAAAATGTGCTTACAAATGAATTCTAGGTTTGTTATTCAATTAAACATCTTCTATATGTACCTTATTGACCACTTATCCTAACATAGTTATGAACTTCTTCTTGATATTTGGAATGTTCATGATTTCTCATGCTCCCAAAAGTAAAACTTCATGTTTATTTGTGTTAGGAGAGGTGATTTGTTGGTACATATGGGAAGCCTAAGAGCTTCACCATATCTCTGGACTACTTTGGCCTTTGAAAATGAAATGAGTGTATATACATTTGTCCTTAGTTCATGCCTAAGGATAACTCTCAATATATTTTAACCTATTGTAAAAGACTTTAATGAATTAAATTCAAGACCCAAGGTAAGTATAAAATGATCCAAAATCTAGAACTCGCATTGGATCTCAAAACTCAAAATTGTAGCTAGAAAGATAATTGGAATCTTTGATAGATTTATCAACACCTACCAACTAGGTTCATGGGAAAAATCTTATGTATACTTTAGTAAAGATGATGCAAGGTGTGATTTAGCTCTCACTCACTTCTTGAGTGTTCATTACTTATCGTGTAGCTATTGGAGTCCTCCAACACCTTGAGAATTTTATTCTGCATACCAATACGTTTACGTGAGTTTTCATCATCACCTTGAGTTATTGTGCACTACTATCTCTATACTGTTGAAATCTACTAACTTCTCAAACTTATTGAAGTGTACCTATGATCGCATTGTCTCATCCAATGCTTGAAACATAAAGATAAAAATCTTTTAACCTTGTGTATGCAAGGATTTGACCATTGGATCTTTGTGTGTAGAGATATTAGTCAATCTCTATGACTGTGTATATGCATTGTCTTGTTCCCAAAATACCTGGATCACACCTATGAATTGTTAAGTATATTTCAAATCACTCAAAATTCATGTTATAACTTATAATAATTCAATTATGCTCCCATTAGAAACTCTCCAAAAAATATTTTCCCAATTCATACTAGGTTGGGAGTACTAAGCATTCCTTTGAGTAACATCTTCCATAAGCAACATGTTTTCTCTTCATGTTCAAAATATGAAATTAGTTTTTCTTGAATCAAACAATTGAGATCACATTTCTAAAGTGATATGTTAATATTATGCATTTTTTCAATCTAGGAACTATTAGTGTGTCCGAACAAGAAATATGGAAGTCTTGAGTGTTGGTGCAATTAGCAAGCCTAAGAGCTTTCCTAAACCTCTTGGATTACTATCACCTTTCATCACATAACACATGAGAAATTATGCTTGTAAAAAATCAAAGGTTAATCCTTCATGTATCTCAGCTAACTATAAATGGCCAAAAGGATATGGAATCTCGTGATGGTAGGAAGCTAACTCCATGATTGTTTTTAGTTGGAGTCAAAGTTATATCATCCAAAAAATCTAGGATCACTTTTAGGTGAATAATCAATCTCATTCAAATTCAAAATTTATGTATAATATAAATACATCTTCTTCAAGTCACATGATATCTCGAGCTATTCTCAAAGCTTTTGACTTAGAATTTGAGCATTCATTGTACTCAATACAAAGTGAGAGTATTCCTCGATATCTACCATGTATCACATGTTCAATGGCATACACATTATGATTCATTTACCTTGAGTAGTCATTCTTTGTATGTTGCTATAGTACGTTGAGGTACACAATGAGATTCTCTAATTGATTTCTGTGTGTGTGGGTACCCAATTAACATAATTAAACTTGGATTAGTTAGATAGGAGTATCTTCTACCTATATATCAAGTTTCATTGGATCAATATATCTAAAGATATGAATGTATTAAGTTGACTGTTACACTTATATGTTCCTCAAGTAGCTTTGATGTGAACCTTTTCCCTATACATGGGCATTTTTTACTCTAGTGCTGGCTAGAGGTTTTTTCCCCATGTTACCACATACTTGATACTCTCATATGTGGTGGTACTTTGTACTTAGGGATATCATTCAGCTCTTACTTCAGTTCAGTTCATTGATCAATAGAGAGAGCTATTCCAGCCATCGTCTTCTCCGTGTGTCTTGCTGCGTTTGTGCTCCTTCTGTGTGCTTCTTGTGTGTCTCTTGCACTTCTAAACACACCCAACACTGGTATTAGAGCAGGTTCAGTTCCTTCTCAAGTTTTGGTTTTTCGCGTCGCACCGCACGCGCACTTTAACAGTGCAAATTGACTTCGGAGCATAGAATAGTGAATTTCAGCAGCCCGAAAACATTTCCACTAGGAGTGCTGGGGTTTTAGCCCCATTTTGAAGCCATTCGTGCCGACAGAATCGCCATCAGAGTGACGGTTTGTGAGCTGAAATTTCAGCACTCATTTCAATTTTCGTCGAAGTGAAGATTTTGTCACATTCTTGTTCCTTAGTGAAATGGCGGGCAGCAATGACTTGTTTGGCATGCTTCAAGCTGAAGATAAGCTTGATGGAACCAACTATCGGATTTGGTCTTACATGATGAAGCACGTTCTTGTTGCAAAACAACTTTGGAACATAGTGGCAGATGTAGATCGAAGACCGGCAGGTGCTTCTACTTCACAGTCTACTGTCACATATGGAGCTTCTTCTTCCAGTACAGTGGTTTCTCCTTCTCCACCTACACAGAAGCAGCTTAGATGGGATGGAAAAGATGCTCAAGCTCATGCTTTGATTGCGCTTTCAGTGAAGAGTCATATAGTTCCACACATTCGGTCATGTTCTACATGATGGCAGGCATGGGACACTCTTGCTTCTTTGTATGCCGTGCGCAATGAAGCACGTGTTGCATACTTGAGGAAGCAACTTGAGGATGTATGTATGGCTGAAAATGAGTCAGTGGATGTGTATGTGACACACATCAGAGACTTGAAAGAGCAATTGGCAAACATAGATGAGATCATTCCGGATGCATCACTCATTTCTACATTGTTGAAAGGATTACCGGAATCTTTTCAAAGCTTTGCTACTACACTCCGTTTGGTTGCAAAACGAAATCCTAATATGTATGCATTTGATGAGGTTGTGTCTCTTCTTTTGAAAGAAGAGCAATCTAGTGTGAATAGGAGTGGTTTGATTGAGGGAACGCAAGCACTTGCTATCTCACAAAAGGGAAAAAGCAAGTATGGTTCAGCTTTTGGTTCATCAAAACCAAAGCCTCAAGCTTCCTCTTCCACTCATTCCTCCAATGATGGTGATTTCCAAAAGAAGAAGAGATGCAAATATTGCCGGAAGGTTGTCCATACTATTGATGAGTGTAGAAAACTTGCTAAACGCAATAAAAAGAAGAAGGAATCGGGCATGTCTATTGCTGAAAATTCAGCAAATGCAAAGAATGATGAAGCTAACATGGCTCAAGATTTTTGGGCATGTGTTGTTACATGTCATTATGATGCTTCTTTACATTCTAAATGTATGGTTGTGAGTGAGGCTGATTCGGATTGGTTCTTTGATAGTGGTGCTTCAAAGCACATAACATCATGCAAAAGGTTTTTTGCCTCTTTGAAAGATGCACCTAAAGGAGGACATGTGGTGTGTGCAAACAATGCCTCTTATCCTATCATTGGAGTAGGAGAAATTGAGCTTACGGCTGCAAATGGAGGTATGATTCCCTTAAAAAATGCATTGTATGTGCCCGGTATCAAGAAGAACTTAATTTCAGTTCTGTTGATTGCCAAAGTTGGACTTCATGTACACTTTGTTGATGATAAGTATATGGTTCATGATTTCAGCAATGGCGATGTTATTGTGATGTCCGGTACATTATGTAATGGTTTGTATCGCATGGATACATACAAGAGGGCTCCCTCGAATGCCTTAGTTGCTCATACTTCTTCCATGGCTGAAATGGAGCTTTGGCATGCTCGTTCTGGTCACTTGAACTTCAATAGTTTGCTCTGCTTGCAAAAGAAGGACATGGTTATTGGCTTGCCTACACTTGAGTCCATTGAAAAGCATGCATGTGAAGGTTGCATTCTTGGAAAAATGCATCATGCTTCTTTTCCAAAAGATAGTCACACACACACTACAAGAAAATTGCAACTTGTTCATAGTGATGTATGTGGTCCGGTCAAGACTCCATCTTTTGGGAAGCATGTATATTTTGTTACCTTCATTGATGATGCTACTCGCCATACATGGGTGTATCCTATGAAAGCAAAGAATGAGGTATTTTCTTGCTTCAAAGCATTTTTAGCTATGGCTGAAAATTTTTCTTCACAAAAGCTTTTGACTCTACGCACGGATCGTGGTGGTGAGTACATGTCACATGAGTTTAATGCTTTTCTTCGTGAAAGAGGTATTTCACACCAATGTACGGTGCCATATACACCTCAACAAAATGGTGTTGCCGAGCGTAAAAATAGAACTCTACTTGAAATGGCATGATGTATGGTTAAAGGAAAGCATCTTCCTCATAAGTTTTGGATGGAAGCGGTCATGTGTGCAAATTATGTGTTGAATCGCTACCCTACAAAAGCATTGAGAGTCATCACTCCTTATGAGGCTTGGAATGGTCATAAGCCTATGGTTAGTCATATGCGTGTGTTTGGTTGTTTGGCATATGCTCTTGTGCCATCACAACAACATCACAAACTTGATGACAAGGCAAAGAAATGTATATTTGTTGGTTATAGTGCTGAAAGTAAGGGATATCGGTTGTACCATCCATTGACGAACACAATTATTGTGAGTCGCTATGTGGTATTTGCTGAAAATTCAGTTTTCCCTCTACTTGAATGCAAAAAACTGCCAATAGTTAGCTCACAAGATGTGTTCGATACACTCATGCCTTTGTTCCAAAATGGTGCGCTTGACTATGGCCATGTAGACCAGCCAACTGAGGTTCAAAGGGCTGAAAAATTCCAGCCAAATAGGGCTGAAAATGCAGATAACTTCCAGCCAAATAGGGCTAAAAATGCAGATAATAGGGCTGACCATTTGCATCAAAATATGGCTGAAACTGAGCATGAAATTCAGCCCACGCATGATGTACATATTGAAGATGTTTTACATAATGAATGCATGTCTATCAAGAGTGCACAATCTATGCCAAAGTGGCTGAAACAAACTTTGCAGGACGACAAATTGAGTGCACCTTTACTTGGTAGAACAAGATCAAGCTCTCACCATGCATCAAGTAATTTTGTGGATTATTCTCTTATTGCTACAGCATGTAATGAAGAGCCACTTTCTTTTGAAGATGCATGTGACGATCCACAATGAATGAGTGCTATGCAATCAGAAATGGATTCCATACATAGGAATGGTACTTGGGAGTTATGTGAATTGCCAAAAGGAAAGAATGTCATTGGTACAAAGTGGGTTTACAAGATTAAGAGAAAATCTGATGGTAGCATTGATCGCTACAAAGCTAGATTGGTTGCCAAAGGATATGCGCAACAATATAGCATTGACTATGAGGAAACTTTTGCACGTACTTCACACATGACTACCATTCGTACCGTGGTTGCATTGGCTGCCCATCGAGGTTCGAAAGTGCATCAATTGGACATAAAAGCAGCCTTCTTGAATGGAGATTTTCAAGAAGAGGTCTATGTGAAGCAACCTCCTGGATTTGCTATGAAAGGGAAAGAGCATATGGTTTGTCGCTTGCATAAAGCCTTGTATGGTCTCAAGCAAGCTCCACGTGCATGGTATGACAAAATACATATTAAGCACTTGATTGCTCTTGGCTTCACATGTAGTCCGATTGAAAGCACACTCTATGTATGCAAAAATGGGGTTGATCGTATAGTGCTTGTTCTTTATGTCGATGACATACTCTTGACAGGATCATGTGATGCAAAACTTGACATTCTTATGGCTGATTTGCAGCATACTTTTGATGTCACTTATCTTGGTCTTTTGAGCTACTATCTTGGCATCCAGTTTGTATCCGTTGAGGGGGGAATTGTTATGCATCAAGCAAAGTATGTTGAAAAGCTACTTCAGCGGTTTGATTTTGAGGATTGTAAGCCAGTTTCCACACCAGTTGAGACACAATTCAGGTTCTCAGTTAAGGATTCCAGTGATGCATTTGACACTTCTCTTTATCAACAAGCTGTGGGATGTCTTATATATGCATGCAACACAAGGCCGGATACATAGTATGCAGTTTCCCAGTTGAGTCGATTCATGCATAGCCCTGGCACTAAGCATTGGCAAGCGGTGAAACGTGTGTTTAGATATCTTCGAGGCACTTTGAGCTTAGGTCTCTTTTATGGCAGAGATGTTCAGCCATGCTTACATGCTTTTACAGATAGTGATTGGGCTGGTTGTTATGATACTCGCGTGTCCACTAGTGGTAATTGCTTTTTCCTTGGAGACTCATGCATATCTTGGTTGAGTAAGAAGCAACCTACAGTGGCGACATCAAGTTGTGAAGCTGAGTACAAGACAGTTTTCACAGCTATAGTGGAGTGTATATGGCTGAGACGCCTATTGATGGATCTTTGCATGGAGATTGATGCTGCCATGCATATTCTCATAGATAGTCAGAGTGCTTTGGCTGTTGCACAAAACCTAGTGTTTCATGCACGGACCAAACATATTGAGGTGCATTATCACTATGCGAGAGAGCGCCTTCATGCAGGAGATATTGATTTGGTATATGTGCCTACACAAGATAATGTGGCAAACATATTCACCAAAGCTCTTCCACGGGAAAAGTTTGAAGCTTTTCGCAAAACTTTAGGCTTATTACCTTGTGGGGGCTGATCTGTCACTCCCTGTATGTGTTCACATCATTCGCTCCAGGGGGGTTTGTTACACTTATATGTTCCTCGAGTAGCTTTGATGTGAACCTTTTCCCTATACATGGGCATTTTTTACTCTAGTGCTGGCTAGAGGTTTTTTCCCCATGTTACCACATACTTGATACTCTCATATGTGGTGGTACTTTGTACTTAGGGATATCATTCAGCTCTTACTTCAGTTCAGTTCATTGATCAATAGAGAGAGCTATTCCAGCCATCGTCTTCTCCGTGTGTCTTGCTGCATTTGTGCTCCTTGTGTGTGCTTCTTGTGTGTCTCTCTCACTTCTACACACACCCAACATTGACAATGTCTACACTTTATCTTACTCTTGAAAACTCGAGGTGAACCCCAAAGTTTTTAGATTTATTTCTCTTTTTATTGTTCACATAAATTCAACAATTAACTTGATTTATTTATCTATACACTTCAATTAGATCTGTGCAAAAGCTCTCTACTCTTTTCATACCAGGTTGTGAGCTCTAAGCATATGTTTGTGACAATGAGTTCCAAAAGTAGCAGGTTTCTTAAACTCTTGTGAAGTGGAAGTCATCTACTTTGATGAAATCATTTGAAAGTTATGTTCCAAAGGACTTGGTGAGTCTTTGTGGATACTTCGAAAGCTAAAAAAGTACATTAGGCATCCTAAAAGTCACATTGGCTAGTGTACAACATATTTGTTGCAACACACACTCATCTCTACACATATTCCATCACCTCTTAATAGTGGTATCTTTTGGTACATTTGGCAAGCCTTGATGCTTGATCAAATGGTTAGGACTTCTCACATCTACATTGTACTCACTAAAGACTAACATATGAACATCTCTTGTAAAAGTCACAAACTTTATCTCATTTGATAAAAGTAAATGGAAAACAGTTGAAGGAACCTCATGATGTTAGGCACAAAGAACCATGACTAATTCGTGGGTGGAATCAAATCAATCAATACATAAAGTAGGAACACTTTCAAGTAGAAGAAATTCAATATTCAAATTCACTTTATGAGTATAAATAGGAGTGACGTTTTAGTCATAGGACATGATAGAGTAGAGAGAGCCATTGAGCCTCATGGTTGAGCATACATTTAGCTCACATATGTATGAGTAATTCTCTTACATCTTCATTCTATCATACATTCATTAGCATATACAATTTGAGTCATTAATTCACTGTCAATCTCTATCTATTTTTCTCTTCTACTATCTCACCATTTCAGTGATTTTGTTTAATCAATTTCTCTACATATACTTAATCATTTTACTTGATTTGACTTGGGAAAGGTAGTCTGATTTGTCTAGTTGTTTCATAGCAATTTTCACAAAAATTACATTAAAGAGCGAATACAAGGGGACTCACTTCTGCTGATGAACATGACCATGAAGCAAGGTAAATCATATCAGCATGTATTTTATATAGATTCTAGTTGTTCAAGTCATGTGGCAGGGAATGTGGCTCTACTCTCAAACTTAGAAGATCCAAAAAATAGACATGAGGTTCAAACAGGAGATGAAACTAGACACTCAGTGAAAAATATTGGAAATGTGAAGACTCCAGATGGAAACATGAATCTACTTACCAAGGTATTGTATGTACCTACCATAACAAAGAATCTCATAAGTGTTGGACAAATTGTAGAGAAAGGATTGCAGGTCAGATTCATAAGAAATAGAACTTCTGTTGAAGATCCACAAAAAGGATTCAAGAGAATTGCAAAAGGAGAAAAGATAGGTAGACTCTTTACATTTGAACTCCAAGACACTAGAAATATAGCCCTTTTTAATTATGGTGGTCAAACCTTATCAAAATTAGAGATGTGGCATAGAAGATTGGCCCATATAGGTGAAAGAAATATGAAGCAAATGTGCGGGGATCAAAGTGTGCTTGGCCTACCAAATATATCCAAACAACACATGATATATAAGTGCAATTCTTGTGGGCTTTGGAAATCACATAGGCTACCCTTCATGAAGAAAGGATACATTCATGGTGACTTGTTGGAGCAAGTTCACATAGATGTGTGGGTACTTAGCAAGGAACCATCGGATCCAAGTACTATGTATCTTTTATTGATGATTGTAGTAGATGGACTATCTTATACTTTATGAAGCATATGGATGACGTGTTCTCATGTTTCAAGAAGTATCTTGCTCTTTTTGAAAATCAGATAGGTAAAACACTAAAAGCCTAAGATCAAATGGAGGGGGAGAATATTTCTGCCATGAATTTGATACCTATCTCCAAGAGAGAGATATCAAGAGAGATATCACAACCAGGTACACTTTAAAGAAAAATGGAGTGGTAGAGAGAAGGAATAGGACCATAGTTGAAGCTGCAAGGTCTATGCTTAATGAGAAAAGATTACCAAATTATTTATGGGTAGAAGCTATATCCACATCCACTTATCTCATCAATAGACTCCCATCAAAAGCATTGGATAGGATGACACCCCATGAATCATGAAATGGAAGAAGAACTAACTTTGATCATTGAAAGATGTTTGGATGCATAGCCTATGCACATATTCCATCACAAATAAGAGTTAAAATGGATCCCAAAGTAGAGAAATGTGTATTCATTGGATATGACTTAAGTGAAAAAGGGAACAGGTTATATAATCCAAGCACTAAAGGATCTACTGTTAGTAGATATGTTTTCTTTGATGAGAACAAATCGTGGTTTAAAGATGATTGTAGGAATGTCAAGCTACCTTATGACCTAGAGGAGGACTTCCCAACATTGCAAAAGGGGAGTGATCACTTACATGAAGAATCAAGTGATTTTGATGATAATGAGAAGACACCAAGGAGGAATATCAATGCTTCTCAACAAACAATAAGGAGATTAACTAGGGAAAAAAGGATACCAGAAAGGTATGGATTTGACACTTCTCAGGTCACAAAGCATTCAATTTATATTGCTTAGGATATCAATTCAGAAGAACCATCAAAATTTGAAGAAGCTAAGAGGAAATCATAATGGACAGAATCAATGGAAGAAGAAATATAAGCTCTTCAAGAGAATCAGACATGGGAATTGTTTCCCAAGAAGCCATCCATGAAGATCATTGGATCTAGATGGATCTACAAGGTAAAGAAGAACTCAGATGGATCAATAAATAGGTATAAAACAAGTCTTGTGGCTAAATGGTTTGTTGAAACCCAAGGTATAGATTATGAAGAAACTTTCTCCCCTGTCGAAAAGGTGCCAACTATCAGAGTACGTATGAGTGTAGCTGCCTCAAAGAATTGAAACATCTATCAGATGGATGTGAAAAATGCATTCTTGAATGATTGGATTTCAGAGGAGGTGTACATGGCATAACCTCCTAGACTTGTAGATGAATCCCATCGTGAGTATGTGTGTAAAATCAAGAAAGCTTTAAATGGCTTGAAGCAAGCCTTGGAACTTGGAACCATAGACTAGTGACTTTCTTGCAAGACAAAGGATTTCAATCAAGCAAAACAGACTCTTCATTTTTCATCAAGAAGAGTAAATCTGAAGTAATATACTTGTGTGTGTATGTAGAGGATATAATCCTTGTAGGTAATGATGCTGATGGGATTAGAAGAATCAAAGTTCAAATGAAGGAGGAGTTTAAGATAAGTGACCTTGGATTGCTCACTTACTTCCTTGGATTGGAAGTAGTCTACTCAAATCATGGGATGTTTCTTAAACAAAGGAAGTATATAAAGGACATGCTTGCAAAGTTCAAAATGCAAGAAGCTAAAGATACTAGGACTCCCATGGAAGTCAATCAAAAATTAAGTGATCATAAAGGAGAACTTATTGAAGACATCACAAGCTATTAAAGCCTAGTTGGGATTTTAAACTATGCTACTCTTACTAGGGTTGATATTTGCTATGGAGTAAGTGTGCATAGTACATTCATGCACACTCCTAGGAAGCCTCACATGGATGCAGCAAAGAGGATATTGAAGTACTTGAAAGGAACAATTAATCAAGGTTTATATTACCCCTACATATTTTATTTGAATGTAAAACTATTCACTAATGCAGACTAAATGAATTCAGAGGAGACCTAGAATGCAATTGAATCATTCTTCTCTTCAATTACTAAGGCTAGGAAGAATGAATTGTTGATGGAGTTCAGCTTAAGATGCAAACCCAAGAAAACTTGCAACAAGTTTCTCACCAAGGTAAAGGACATATTCAATCAATTAAGAAGCATTGGAGAGGTCATAGATGAAGAGAAAATAGTTAGACAAGTCATCAATAGAATCAACGTAGATGATAAGCGAGAACCATTCACTTTTGCCATGTACCTATACATCCAAAACACTCATGGACAAATTCTCACTCTGTATGCCAAGCTTGTGAAGAACTGACATACACGAGAATGTAATCAATCCTCTTCCATATACACTCATAAAGGTAGGACTAAAGATGTTAAAGGAAAAGGGAAGAAATCCAATGAAGCATCAAGTATCTCACAAGCTAAATTTGTAGGTAGAGGGAGATGTTCAAGAGGAAGAGGAAGAGGAGATAGAAACTACAAATCGAGATCTCAAAGCTCCTTACCTTGTGCTATACATGGACTTACATATCATAGCATTGAGCATTGTTTTAGGAGCCCAAGGAGTGCAAAGGGAATAGGATATAACATATGAGGATATGGAGCTCCTAGATGAAAATACAACAATAAAAACTATGGTTATAATGGTGATAAAAAATTCAAAAACAATTATCAAGGAGGTCACAAAGGAAGAAGAAACTAGAACAACTACATGGATAATCAATCAAAAGAAGATTCTCTTTTTCTCATGAATATGACTATGAAAGGAGGTAAATTAGATGAACATGTATTTTATATTGATTTTGGATGTTGAAATCATGTAGCAATCATGTGTAGAATGTTGGTGCAAATGTCAAAGCCTTCACATTTGGCTAGGCCTGGAAGAAAGACAAATTGTGTAGAATGTTGGTGCAAATATCAAAGCCTTCACATTTGGCTAGGCATGGAAGGAAATATCTACAACCAATTATTTGAAGCATGTGAACCATTGCTTGTAATGCTTGATCATTTAGCACTTGTAAAAGGATAAACTCATGAGAGAATCTTGTAATTCCATACATCTCGTGGAGTTAGGAGAGATAAGAGTTACGAATTCCATTTGGTAGAATCACTCCTAATTTGGAGGAAGCTCTTTTAGGTAGAGCCAAGTTTGAATTCAAATTCAAACTTGGAGGTAAAGCACTTATAAAAGGACTAGTAAAAAGTCGCAGGTGTGTGGCTTCTTCTGGGAGCTCTTCCACTGATCATTTGCTGGCTTTGAGTAGCTCATTCCATAGCCTAATCACTCCACTATCATTGGGCATCATCATAATGCCAATGATCTTGTAAAATCATGTGCCATAATAGATATACTTCATTCATCATTTCTATTCAATTCTCTGCTATGACTACTCATAATAGTGAACTTTGCATGGTCATATTGCATTGAGTTCTCATCCATTTTGCATGTCATATAGCTTGTTGGAACCCTCGCAAAGGACTTATATTTTCAAAGTTTCAAAGCTTTTGCTTCAGCCATTTGGGAGAAATCTGTATCGAAGTGATCTCTGGTCAATTACTACTCAATCCCTAAAAAGTCGGGGTAAGCCTTGAAGTGCTAAATTGATTTCTCAGTGTATGGTTTGTCATTTTAAGTGCTTCTACTTGTAATCACTAGCTCTCAAAATTGTTTTGATTCCATCAAAAGGAATTTGATCAATTTCTACTGTATTGTGAGTACTGAGCAAAAGAACGAGAAGGTGTCTAGAGGAAAATAGCAAGTCTTGTGAGACTAGCTATTTGTGAAGTAGTCTGTTTTGATTCAGTTGTTTGAAGAATCAAATCCAAAGTACATAGGCACTTTCTTGGTGTCATTTGCAAGCTAAATGGGCCTACAACATAACTTTGACGTTTGATATGGCAAGTACAAAGCAGGTTTTGACAGTACCATGTCACTTCCTTGAGGTATCCATCCATCTCTTCCCACAGTGGTATCAGAGCAAGGTAAGGTAAAATGGGAGATGGTTTCGATTATTTTATTGATAAATTGGAGAGGAATAATTATCCATCATGATCCTTGAGGATGAAGACCTATCTACAAGAAAGGAGTCTCTATGGATACATATCAGGAGATGAGGAGATGCCCATTTTTAGAAGCAAAGGTCAACCTACAAGAGAGGAGCTAGAAAGACTCAACTCATGGTGTTCCAAAGATGCTTTAGCAAGGTCATATCTACTTAACTCTATTTCTAACTTCCTTCTTCCTCACATTAGGAATTGTAAAACTTCCCAAGAGACTTGGGAATATTATCTTCATATTTTTCTTCCAATACAAGAGCAAGAAAAAATCAATTGTGGATTGAGTTTACCACTCAAAGGAAGCAACCCAAGCAGAATTTTTCAGAGTATGTGACCAAGGTTAAAGATGTGGCTGATCAATTGGCAAGCGTAGCAGATGAGATTGAAGAGGAGAAAATAGTCAGATAGATATTTAATGCCATCAAGGTAGATGATAAGTGGGAAGCTTTCACAACTGCCATGGACCTTTACGTGGACATGCAAATCCCAGATCCTACCACACTCATGGGATAACTCTTCACCCATGAAGCCGAGCTCAAAACAAATGGAGAACCATCAAGAGGTAACAATTCTTCTGCCCTATATATAGATAAAAGAAAGTCTAAAAACAAAGGAAAGAGCAAAAAGGTTGAAGATGAAGGTACTACTTCTCAAGCTAACTATGCAAGGAGAGGTAGGAACTCAAGAGGAAGGGGCGGAGGAGGTAAGCAAGGTAGGGGGAGACCTTTCAACTCTACCCCATGCAACATATGTGGATTGTCTAATCACACAACAGATGAATGCTATAGGAACTTCAAGAATTAGAGAGGAAGAGGATTTTAAAGAGGTGGCTACTCACAATCAAGAGGAAGATTGAACCATAATCAAGGCTACAACCATGGCTACAACAACAATTACAACAACAACTATCAACGAGGATACAAATCAAGAAAAGACTTCAACAATTATATAGAGGATCAAGAGGATTCTCTTCTCATTATGAACATGACTTGAAAACAAGGTATGAATGATGAGCACCTCTTCTATATTGACTCATGTTGTTCAAACCATGTAGCAGGCAATGTAGCTCTTCTCTCTCATCTTGAGGAGCCCAAGGGAAAGCACCAAGTGTAGACAGGTGATGACACCAAGCATTTAGTGGTCAAGGTAGGAAATGTCAAAACTTCTGATGGGAATAGAAATTTGTTGAGTAGGGTTCTTTATGTACCCACTATCAACGAGAATTTGATGAGTGTGGACAGATAGTGGAAAAGGGGTTCCAAGTTAGGACCCCCAACATGGAGGACCCCTAGCATGGATTCAAGAGAATTGCCAAGGGAGAAAAAACGGGTAGATTATTTACACTTTAGCTTGAGGACACTTTTTAATTACAAGGATCAAACTTTGTGCGAGTTAGAGATTTGGCATAAAAGATTAGGGCACATTGGTGAGAGAACCTTGAAGCAGATATGTAGAGATCAATGTGTGCTTGGGATACCTAATGTATCCAAGCAACACATGATCTATAAATGTGTTGCATGTCAGTTTGGTAAATCACACAAGTTACCTTTTACAAAGAAAGGCTATATGCATGAGGATTATTTGGAACTTGTACACACAGATGTGTGGGGACCAAGCAAGGATCCTTCAATTTCAGGCTCAAGGTACTATGTGTCATTCATTGCTGATTTAAGTAGATGGACTATCTTGTATTTCATGAAGCACAAAGATGAAGTATTCAATTGTTTCAAAAAATATATTGCACTTGTGGAAAATCAAACAGGGAGAAGCCTAAAGAGGATAAGGTCATATGGAGGAGGTGAGTACTTCTCCAACGAATTTGATGCATTTTTGCACGACAAAGGTATCAAAAGGGAGATTACTACAAGGTATACCCCTGAGTGAAATGGGGTAGCAAAGAGGAGAAACAGATTGATTGTGGAAGCAGCTAGATCAATGCTTCATGAAAAGAAATTGCCTAATTATTTGTGGGTAGAGAGTGTTTCTACTGCCACTTATCTTATTAACAAGTTTCCATCCAAATCCCTTGATGGGATGACCCCATATGAGGCATGGCATGCTAGAAGGCCATCACTTGATCATTGTAGAATATTTCGATGTGTTGCTTATGTGTGTGTTCCATCTCAAATTAGAGGTAAGTTAGACCCTAAGGCAGAGAAATGCATCTTCATAGGGTATGATTTAAATAAAAAAAGGATACAGTTTTTATAATCCAATTAACAAAGGCTTTATGGTCAATAGAGATGTTGTGTTTGATGAGAATGATCCTTGGTTTGAAAGTGAATGCAGGAAGGTCAAACTACCATATGACTTGAAAGAAGGATTTCCAAGCCTCACCAAGGAGGAGCCAAGCACAATTGAATTGATGAGGAAGCCATGAACTTGGAAGAATGCAAAGCATGGAAATCAAAAGAAAAGGCCAAGATGAAGAGGTTGGAAGACATACATGAATCATCCAACCAAGCTCTAAGGAGATCAGAAAGGGAGAGTAAGAAGCCAATTGGATATGGGTATGATACTTCATTAGTTATTAAGCATTTTATTTATCTTGCTAAGCATTTACATTTGAAGAACCTTCTTCATATGAAGAAGCAAGTACCCAAGCGGAATGGAAGGAAGGTATGGATGAAGAAATAGAAGCACTCCATGAGAATGATAGTTGGGAGCTAGTACCCAAGAAAGCATCAATGAAGGTAATTGGTTCTAGATGGATTTACAAAATCAAGAGGAACTCAGATGGATCCATAAACAGGTATAAAGCTAGACTTGTGGCTAAGGGTTTTGCACAAACCCAAGGAGTAGATTATGAAGAGACATTTTCACCTGTGGCTAGAATGCCAACCATTAGAGTATTGGTAAGTGTAGCTACATCATCTAGAAATTGGAATATGTATCAATTGGATGTGAAAAATGCTTTTCTCAATGGATCGATTTCAAAGGAGGTTTGCATGGCTCAACCTCCTGGCTATGAAGACCCAAGCAAGGTAAATTATGTTTGAAAATCGAACAAAGCTCTTTATGGTTTGAAGCAGGCACCTAGGGCATGGAACCATAGGTTAACAACCTACCTTCGAGATCAAGGAATCATGATGAGTAGGCAATTTCTTCTCTGTTTGTCAAGAGGAGTAAATCAAAATTGATATACTTATGTGCATATGTTGATACCATCATTCTTACACGTAGTGATGCCAATGGCATGAAACAAATCAAGAACCAAATGATGCAGGAGTTCAAAATCAGTGACCTAGGGTTTCTGAAGTACTTTCTTGGACTTGAGTTAGTATACACTAACTATGCAATTTATATCACTCAAAGGAAATATGTGCAAGACATTTTGAAGAAATTCCACTTGGAGAATGCAAAGGTAGCTAGCACCCCTATGGAGGTAAATCATAAATTGAGTGCTCATGAAGGTGATTTGCTTGAAGACATTGCAGGATATCAAAGCATAGTTCAAAGTTTAAACTACGCAACATTGACAATGTTGGAGATAGATGTCTGCGAAAGCACGCAAACAACACAACGAAGGAGAAGAAGCTTGGAGCAAAACACACAATACTGAATGTATTACTAGAGAATGTACAAAGATAAGTAGCCCATCAGGGCAATAGGCATATATACAAGCGGAGGGAGAAAAACCTCCTAAAGAGGGAAAACAGTGCCCCAGTGGTCCTAGTCTGTTCACACACATCATTACCTAAATATATCAACAAATCCCCCCTGGGAGTGATGCGGTGAACAAGGAGCTGGCACTCATGTATAAGGAAGTGCCAACCTATGTGGAAATCACTCCACAAAAGGAAGTAAGCCCAAATCTTTGCGGAAAGCTTCAAACTTCTCCCTAGACAGAGCCTTTGTGAAAAGGTCTGCAATGTTTTCCTGCATGAGCACATATGCCAATCTGATCTCCCCAGCAGAGAACCTCTCCCTGACATAGTGATAATGCACCTCAATGTGCTTAATGCGAGCATGGAACATAGGGTTACTCACAATTGTCAATGCACTCTCACTCTCAGTGAAGATGGTGGTGCAAAAGACTCATCAACACCCAAATCAGCTATAAGGCGTCTGAGCCACACACACTCAACAGTCGCAATGAAAGCTGCCCTATACTCGGCCTCAGAACTGGAAGTGGTCACAGTAGGCTCCTTCTTGCTCAACCAACATATACATGAGCTACCAAGCATGAAGCAAAAGCCACTAGTGGACACATGAGTGTCATAGCAACCAACCCAATCAGAGTTAGAAAAAGCATGCAAATCTGGCGGTAGTGATGCCCCCTTGGGATAAAACAACCCAAGTAGACGAGTACCACTCAAGTAGCGAAAGATGCGCTTAACCACCTTCCAATGCTTGACTCCTGGGAAATGCATAAACCTGCTCATCTGTGAGAGAGCAAACTGAATATCTGGTCGACTAATGCATAAGTAAATCAAGCATCCAACAACTTGCTGATAGAGAATAACATCAAATGCATCTATAGCATCATGAAGACTCAATCGAAAAGCCATTCCACCATCAACTTGCATAAACTGAATGCCCAAATAGTGATGCAAATGCCCCAAATTAGACATCTCAAATGAGGCATGCAAATCAACCTTAAAATCAGCAATATGCTTCTCAATAGGTCCAGTGAGCAGCATGTCATCAACATAGACAACAACGATCAGAAGCACATCAATAGCACGCTTAACATATAAGGTGCTTCCAGTTGGACTGTTCTCAAAACCATGTGCAATCAGATAGGCATGTATCTTCTCATACCAAGCACGTGGTGCTTGCTTTAAACCATATAATGCCTTCTTTAACGTGCACACCTGGTTTTCATGCCCTTTTTGCACAAAGCCACGGGGTTGAAAAACATACACTTCTTCATGCAAGTCACCATTCAGAAATGTTGTTTTAATGTCCAACTGATGTACATTCCAACCATGATGAGCTGCAAGTGCATAGATGCTACGAACTGTAGTCATTCGACAAGTAGGTGCAAAGGTCTTATCAAAATCAATGCCTCTTTCCTACACATAACCCTTTGCAACAAGTCTAGCCTTATACCTGTCAACTATACCATGAGGCTTACGCTTTGCCTTGTATACCCACTTAGTCCCAATGGCGTTCTTTCCAGGAGGCAAGTCACATAAAGACCAAGTACCATTCTTCATTATAGCATCATATTAGATTGCATAGCAGCCATCCAATTTTTTGAATTTTGTGCTTCATCAAATGAAACAGGCTCATTATCATCAGAGAGAATAGATGCAGCCATAGCATAGCAATCTTATGCAAAAGAGGCACTATGAGAGTCTGAACGAGTACAATATGATAGAGGTGCATCTAATTTGCTATCACACAAATTTTGCACCAGCCATTTTGGCGTAGTTTTTGCCTGCTCAATATCAGCTCTCTCATCAACTAGTGCATCATGTAAATCTGCATTAGAAATGGAATGATATGCATCATCACAGGAAACCTGCAAAGGTTGAGAAGTTGCCTCATTCGGACGAGCACTCGACTGTCCACCTATAAAAAGAGGCAGCAAAGTATCATACATGTCTTTGGAGCTAACAGATGTCTCCTTAGTACATGAAAGCAATGGCTGAATAGCATCTTCCACAAAAACAACATCACGGCTAACCAGAATGCGTTTAGTATGTGGACGATACAGATGATAGCCTTTACTTTCAGAATTGTACCCAACAAAAATACATTTTACTGCTTTATCATCCAATTTTATGTGATGTTATTTAGGCATTAATGCATATGGCAAACAACCAAAAACAAGCAGATGAGCAACAGATGGCTTGCGATCATTCCAAGCCTCATATGGAGTGATAGTCTGCAGTGTTTTGGTGGGACACCTGTTAAGTACATATGCTGCACACATGACAGCCTCAAGCCAGAAACTATGTGGTAAAGCCTGACTCTTGACCATACATCTCGCGAACTCCATGAGTGACATGTTCTTTCGTTCAGCAACTCCATTCTGTTGAAGTGTATATGGCACTGTACGCTGGTGGTTTATCCCACGTTCAACCAGAAATGCATTAAATTCAAAAGGCATATATTTCCCCCTCAATCTGAACGGAGGGTGCCCATTTTACATGTTGACATATTTTCAGCCAAAACCAAAAACTATTTGAAGCACAAGACACTTCGGACTTTGCCGTCAATGGATATACCCATGCATGCCTGGAAAAATCATCAATGAAAGTCACGAAGTAAAGTTGATTTCCAAAAGAAGGTGTCGGCATAGGACCAAAGACATCACTATGTATAAACTGCAATTTTTGAGTAGCCCAAACTGAACCATCTTTTGGAAATGAGGAATGCTGCTTTTTGCCCAAAATACAGCCTTCACAAACATGTTTTTTAGGTGCCTTAAGTTTGGGCAAAGAGAAGACCATTTCAGATTTCTGTAGGTGTAGTAAACTAGCAAAATTCAGATGACCAAAGTGTGCATGCCAAAGCTTTGCATCTGACATAGCGTGAGAATCATGTACTACAGATGCCAAATCATTGAGAGATCTTTCATAGTCTACGAGCTTATATAGCCCACGACATAAAATGTCAGAAGCAATAATCATATCGCCATCTTGGCTAATGCAAAAACTGATAACAAGTTTGTCTTGATCCCTAGCACAAATAAAGCATCTAACAAAGTGAAAGAACTACCATCAGCAGTAGTCAAAATGATCTTACCAACTCCCATAACAGGATAAGAGGAGTTGTTGGCACATGTAACAATATTCCCTATAGATGCAGGCTCGAGTGAAGAGAAGAAACTGTGCTGCGAGGTAATATTTTAGTCGCCCCATTGTCAAATTACCAAACATCTGAGTCTACTGCAGACATGCACTACTCATGAGAAGATGGGTCAAAAATACAGACAATAGTAAATGCCCATTCTTCTTCCTACATAAGATTAGCAAACTCTATTTTTGGTGTAGAGGCCTCTGCAACAACCATTCCAGCCTCTTTCTTCTTTGCCCCTTTAGTAGCCATTTTTGGACAGTTCTTTATGATATGATCATTCCCTTTATAGTACTTGCAAAACAATTTCTGCTTTTTTGATTTATTCTCATCTTTATCTTCCTTCTTTGAATGTGCCGCATTTGAAGATTTTTGCTTACTAGTTAAAGAGCTCCATTTTCCTTTGCCCTTCTGACTAGCTAGGAAAGCTTGATCTCCAACATGCATAATGGACCTGTTCTGCTTGGACTGATCTTCCTACAATAGAACAGAGAATAACTCCTCAATGACAAGGCATTTGGATTGCCTTTCATGATTAACCAAAGAGTAGAAGCAAAACTCTGATATGAATCAGGAAGACCATTCAAAACGGTCTACACAAGTGAGCTATCTCGTATAACCTCATCAGCAGAAATCAACTGTTCCTTCAAGTCTTTGATCTTTGTTAGAAAAATGTCCATAGAAGCACCTTCATTCATGTGCTCACTCTCCAACTGTTTTCGGAGGTAAGCAACACGAGCCTCATTCCTAGCTTGGTACAATGTGGTAAGTGTATCCCAAGCATCCTTAGTTGTTCTGCAAGAGCGAATATGAGGAATAATGGCATGCTTGACAGACAAAGCTTTCAATGCATGTGCTTGGGCATCTCTTCCATCCCAACAAATTTGCTCTACAGTAGGTGTAGCAAAAACTGTAGCACGAACAGGAGTATGCAGAATATCATCATCTTCGACACCTTCTACCTCAGCTTCTGTACCTGCAATTGTAACAGTTGCAGGTGTGATAGGACATTTTTCAACACCCTGCACAATGTTTCACAGTCCTTTTGCAACCAATACATGTCACATCATATAAGCCCATAACGGGTAGTTGGTACCATCCAACTTATCCTCAATAGCCAACATACGAAATACATCACTGCTTTTAGCCATGGCCGGTGACTAAAATACCTTGATGCAGAAAATTGACTGTATCTCAAAAAGTTGAAAAGAACTAGTCGGATGAATTCTGCTAGACCTATAGTAGACTTCAAGATGCTTATACTGGCGAACAGAAATTGGTATATACCTTTGGCACAACGAGACAAAA
Source organism: Ceratopteris richardii (assembly GCA_020310875.1). Taxonomy (NCBI): domain Eukaryota; kingdom Viridiplantae; phylum Streptophyta; class Polypodiopsida; order Polypodiales; family Pteridaceae; genus Ceratopteris; species Ceratopteris richardii. The sequence goes on from CM035412.1 coordinate 66,618,639, forward strand.
TAGCATGCATAAGTCCTTTGATTATGCATTCGGAGGCCGAAATGAGCTTAGATCGCGATTTCGGCACCACAAAGCGAAGCCCTTTGGATCTCGAAAACACATTGAGTATGCTCACCAAAATTTTTGCGATTCTAAGACTGCAATCGGGGGAGTGTCGATGGCACCCTAGATGAAACGATGACCTACTCTGATACCAATTGTTGGAGATAGACGTTTGCGGAAGCACGCAAACAGCACAAGGAAGGAGAAGCTTGGAGCACAACACACAATACTGAATGTATTACTAGAGAATGTACAAAGATAAGTAGCCCATTAGGGCAATAGGCGTATATACAAGCCAAGGGAAAAAAACCTCCTAAAGAGGGAAAAAAGTGCCCCAGCTAGTGTGTTCACACACATCACTACCTAAATATATCAACAAACAAGGATAGATATATCTTATGGAGTAAGTGTTTTGAGTCAATTCATGCATAAACCTAGAGCATCTCACTTGGAAGCTGCTAAAAGGATTTTGAAGTATCTCAAAGGTACTCAAAATCAAGGTCTTTACTTCCCATACACATGAGATTTGGACATTAAGCTATACTCAGATGCAGATTGGATAGGTTGTAAGGATGACAGAAGAAGTACTTCTAGATATCTTTCTCTTGTAGGTGATAAGCCCATTTCACGGTCTTCCAAGAAGCAACCTACTGTTTCTCTTTCTTCAACAGAGGCTGAATACAGGGGATTAGCAAATGCTACATGTAGCTATTTGGATTAGATTGCTATATTCAGATGTTGGACTTCATATTCATTCACCTATGATCTTTGGTGACAATACAAGTTCTTTGCATCTTGTAGCCAATCCTATCCATCATGCAAGAAACAAGCATATAGAAGTGCATTATCACTATGTTAGAGAGAAGCTATTAAGCAAAGAGATTTATTTGGCATATATATCTACAAATATGCAATGTGCAGATTTGTTAACCAAAGCACTTCATGGTACTAAACTTTGCAGGTTCAAAACTATGATTGGATTGCACGACACTCAAGAAGAGTCATAAAGAAATGCAAGCCAAGATGTTTGGCTTGAGGGGGAGCTATTGGTGCAAATGTCCAAGCCTTCACATTTGGCTACACATGAAAGAAAATATGTGCAACCAATTATTGAAGCATGTGAACAATTGCATGTAATGCTTAATCATTTACCACTTGTAAAAGGATAAATTCTTGAGAGAATCTTGTAATTCCATACATCTCATGGTGTTAGGAGAGATAAGAGTTACAAACTCCATTTGGTAGAATCACTCCTAATTTGGAGAAAGCACTCCTAGGTAGAGCCAAGTTTGAATTCAAATTCAAACTCGGAGGTAAAACACTTATAAAAGGACTAGTAAAAAGCCACGGGTGTGTGGCCTCTTCTTGGAGCTCTTCCACTGATCATTTGTTGGATTTGAGTAGCTCATTCCATAGCCTACTCACTCCACTATCATTGGGCATCATCATAATGCCAATGATGTTGTAAAAGCATGTGCCATAATAGATATACTTCATTGATCATTTCTGTTCAATTCTCTGCTACGACCACTCAGACTAGTGAACTTTGGATGGTCATATCTCAGGGAGTTCCCATCCATTTTGCATGTTCTATAGGTTCTTAGAACCAGCTCAAAGTCTATTTTATACTATCAAAGTTTCATAGTTTTTGCTTCAGCCATTGGGGCGAAATCTACGTCACAGTGCTCTCTGGTCAATTACTGCTTCGTCCCTAAAAAGTCAGGGGCAAGCCTTGAAGTGATCAATTGATTTTTCAATGTATGGTTTATCATTTTAAGTGATTCCACTTGTAATCACTAGCTATGTATGTTATTTTGATTCCCTCAAAAGGAATTTGATCAATTTCTACTATACTATGCACACTGTGCAAAAGAACTAGTAGGTGTTTAGACCAAAATAGCAAGTCTTGTGAGACTAGCTATTTGTGAAGTAGTCTATTTTGATTCAATTATTTGAAGGATCGACTCCAAAGTACATAGGCACTTTCTTGGTGTCATTTGAAATCTAAAAGGGCCTACAACATAACTTTGAAGTTTGATAGGGAAGGTACAAAGCAGGTTTTGGTAGTACCACCTCACTTCCTTGAGGTATACATCCATCTCTTCCAACATAGAAGGGATTGGAGGTGAGGTGTATGTGAAGAGAGATGGTGGATGCAATCCAAAGATGAGTAGGTGCTGCTACAACTAGCTTCACACCAGCCAACTAAGACTTCAGAGTTGATTAGTAGACCCTTTGAGCTTCCTAAATCCACCAAAATATCAGCCAAGTACTTTGGAACATGTATCCCAAAAGTTTAAGTCAAGACAGACTAGTTGCAAGATGACTAGCTCCCAAAACTTACTATTTTTGGACATACACCTGCTAGAAAAATTGAATAGTGCTCTCAACTTGGTAAGAATTAGATAAACTCCTTTTGGGCATAGCAAATATACTTAGCAAGCTTCCCAATACAATTTAAAACACTTCAAATGATGGACTGAGCACTGAGAACATGATTCATCAATTTCTGGAACATGCCCACCATTCTCGAGGCTCTGCAGAGATAGACCAGTGCGTAGTAAAATGCAAATATCTCCAAAACTATAAACCCAATGACCTTGCAAATTTATATGAAGAAAGTAGACAGTAATAGCTATCAATTGTAGGTTACAACACTGTAAAATGTTGTGTAGAACTTGATGTATGACCTTCTGAAGTTACTGCTCTGAGTGAGCATAACAGAGAACAAAACAGAGACGTAGATGATGATAAATGTATAGATTCACATATGATTACAACCACATTGGCAATAAATCTTTGCACAATGGGAGTAGAATGATCGAGCTATGGAGTGAGCTCTTCAATCTCTACAAAATGACATGAAGTGGTCACGTATAAGGCTTGCTAATCTCCTCTTCCTTCTTGCTCCTTTTATAGCTATTCTTGGAGGGAGTTTTGAATTCGAATTTGAATGGCTCCACCTAAAAGTGATCCCCAAAGTTAGGAGATATTCCCTCAGCTCAAAAAATTCATGGTTTTAGGTAGTTAGAGCCATGATTTTGCTTTTACATCATGGATGAGGTAAGCCATCCTTTTCCTTTTTCTTTCTTTCAATTACAAGAGATAAAAATGAACTCTTTTACAAGAGGTGTTCACATGAATACACATGTGACTTACAAATGAGGATAATATAGCATATCAAGCATGTAGGCTTGCGTAAAATGCACCAACAGTGTACACGGTATGGAGCCCACATGCAAGGTCCATACCAAGGATTCAAGAAGATTGATACAAGAGAATGAATATTACCACAACGACATGCTAGAGAGATGACTCTCCTCCCAACCATATGCCTCTATATCTAGCTCTCTCTAGGGGACTTCCTTCTTGGGGAGGTGCATACTAATCATCCATGTGTCCACCATGTAATTGCATGTGCACCAAGTGTCCCACTTAACTTGAGTTAACTCAAGTGGATTGTGGGATTTGAACTCATGACCTACCAGCTAGGAGTATGATGGGCTAACCACTTGCCCCAAAAGCCATGGTTGAGGATTACTTGCTTATCCTCCCTCTTTGGGTTCTTCCTTCAGGTACCGGCTAGATCTCCTTCATTGTCCACAGGGAAGTGTAGTAAACTATCACCAAGGTATTGTGGACCTTGGAAGATAGTTAAGAAGTTGAGTGATGTTGCATACCGATTAGAGCTTCCTCCAAATTGCAGAGTCCATCCAGTGTTTCATGTCAGTAAATTAAGAAAGTATATATCTAGGGAGGATAATCTAATAGAGGGTATTGTTTCTTTGCAAGAAACGGATAGAGCAGATCATTCTCCAAAGAGAATACTAGATAGGAGACAAAAACGGTTGAGGAATCGTGTCATCCAAGAGTACCTGGTAGCCTGGAGAGGATTACCACTTACAGACTCTACTTGGGAATTAGCAGCTCTAGCTCGCAAGTACTTTCCCTCATTGATCATTGAGGACAATGATCTTTAGAAGGGGGAGAGAGTGTCAGACATTGGTCTACAGAGACCATTCCATGTGTGTGTGGGACGAGGGCTAGTTAGCCAAGGTCCTAAGCTTAGGGGTATATCCTAAGGTATTTAATGGTTAGTGGGGATGAGTGTTGCATGCTGGCCACATGGTGATGCTAGATCATTCCAGATCACTGTTATTTTAGATACAAGAGGATATAAATGGATGGGAGGAGAGTGGCACACACATCATTCACATGTTTTCTTTGAGGAAAGCCTCACATGGATGCTTCTAGATGGCTCTATATCTCTTTGGGAAAAATACTCTCCCCATGTACCCCATGGGAATTGAACCCAAGACCTCATCTGTCACATCCTTGATGCTATATTCCAGAGATGTACATGCTTGGAGGAACGAGAAGTTCCTTGCTCGGGGGATAGCCAAGGCCAAAAGCCAGAGAGTTCATATTAGGTGCCTACTCATGATGGCGAGATGAGTAGAGGGACCTTAGAGAGAACTCTAGATGGTGACTAGGCAAGGGCTATAAATAGGCTGGGAGGTGAGTCCCAGACATGTCATTCTCTACTTCTCACATTTGGTATCAGAGCCTTAGGGAGAGAGAGACCTTGGGCAAGAAGAAATCATCGCAGTATGGAGAGCTCGAGGTCGTCATCTTCTCAAGGAAAAAAAATGAACGTAGATCGTGGATGGGATAGAAGCACATCATCGCGGGGCCTGCGTCGTCATAACAACAACATAAAAAAGGTGTTTTCTTCGAATTCGAATTAGCTCTATCTGCAGACTTCGTGGCCACTCAAGGGTATTGAACCCACGACCTATGGCTAAGAGTGTTACACTTATGTGTTCATCGAGTAGCTTTGATGTGAACCTTTCCCTTATACATGGACACTTTTTACTCTAGTGCTGGCTAGAGGTTTTTTCCCCATGTTACCACATACTTGATACTCTCATATGTGGTGGTACTTTGTACTTAGGGATATTACTCAGCTCTTACTTCAGTTCAGTTCATCATCATCTTCTCCATGTGTCTTGCTGCGTTTCTACTCCTTGTGTGTGCTTCTTGTGTGTCTCTCGCACTTCTATACACACCCAATAGTGGTATTAGAGCAGGTTCAGCTTCTTCTCAAGTTTTGGTTTTTCGCGTCGCGGCGCGTGCACTTTAATAGTACAAATCGACTTCGGAGCATACCGGAAACATTTCCACCAGGTGCGCTAGGGTTTTACCCCCATTTCAAAGCCATTCGTGCAGTCAGAATTGCCATCAAAGTGACGGTTTGTGAGCTGAAATTTCAGCACTCATTTCAGCTTTCATCGAAGTGAAGATTTTGTCACATTCTTGTTCCTTAGTGAAATCGTGGGCAGCAATGACTTGTTTGGCATGCTTCAAGCTGAAGGTAAGCTTGATGGGCCCAACTATCCGATGTGGTCTTACATGATGAAGCATGTTCTTGTTGCAAAACAACTTTGGAACATAGTGGCAGATGTAGATCGAAGACCGACAGGTGCTTCTGCTTCATAGTCTACTGTCATAGATGGAGCTTCTTCTTCAAATATAGTGGTTTCTCCTTCTCCACCTACACAAGAGCAGGTTAGATGGGATGGAAAAGATGCTCAAGCTCATGATTTGATTGTGCTTTCAGTGAAGCATCATATAGTTCCACACATTCGGTCATGTTCTACATCGAGACAGGCATGGGACACTCTTGCTTCTTTGTATGCCGTGTGTAATGAAGCACGTGTTGCATACTTTAGAAAGCAACTTGAGGATGTATGTATGGCTGAAAATGAGTCAGTGGATGTGTATGTGACACGCATCAAGGACTTGAAAGAGCAATTGGCAAACATAGATGAGATCATTTCGGATGCATCACTCATTTCTACATTGTTGAAAGGATTACCAGAATCTTTTCAAAGCTTTGCTACTACACTCCATTTGGTTGCAAAAGGAAATCCTAATATGTATGCATTTGATGAGGTTGTGTCTCTTCTTTTGCAAGAAGGGCAATCTAGAGTGAACAGGAGTGGTTTGATTGAGGGAACGCAAGCACTTGCTTTCTCACAAAAGGGGAAAAGCAAGTATGGTTCAGCTTTGGGTTCATCAAAACCAAAGCCTCAAGCTTCCTCTTCCTCTCATTCCTCTGATGATGGTGATTTGCAAAAGAGAAGAGATGCAAATATTGTCAGAAGGTTGGTCATACTATTGATGAGTGTAGAAAGCTTGCTAAACACAATGAAAAGAAGAAGGAATCCGGCATGTCTATTGCTGAAAATTCAGCAAATGCAAAGAAAGATGAAGCTAACATGGCTCAAGATTTTTGGGCATGTGTTGTTACATGTCATTATGATGCTTCTTTGCATTCTAATTGTATGGTTGTGAGTGAGGCTGATTCGGATTGGTTCTTTGATAGTGGTGCTTCAAAGCACATAACATCATGCAAAAGATTTTTTGCCTCTTTGAAAAATGCACCTAAAGGAGGACATGTGGTGTGTGCAAACAATGCCTCTTATCCTATCATTGGAGTAGGAGAAATTGAGCTTAGGGCTACAAATGGAGGTGTGATTCTCTTGAAAAATGCATTGTATGTGCCCGGTATCAAGAAGAACTTAATTTCAGTTCCGTTGATTGCCAAAGCTGGACTTAATGTACAGATTGTTAATGATAAGTGTACGATTCATGATTTCAGCAATGGCGATGTTATTGTGATGTCCGGTACATTATGTAATGGTTTGTATCGCATGGATACATACAAGAGGGCTGCCTCGAATGCCTTAGTTGCTCATTCTTCTTCCATGGCTGAAATGGAGCTTTGGCATGCTCATTTTGGTCATTTAAACTTCAATAGTTTGCTCTACTTGCAAAAGAAGGACATGGTTATTGGTTTGCCTACACTTGAGTCCATTGAAAAGCATGCATGTGAAGGTTGCATTCTTGGAAAAATGCATCGTGCTTCTTTTCCAAAAGATAGTCATACACACACTACCCGAAAATTGCAACTTGTTCATAGTGATGTATGTGGTCTGCTCAAGACTCCATCTTTTGGGAAGCATGTATATTTTGTTACCTTCATTCATGATGCTACTCGCCATACATGGGTGTATTCTTTGAAAGCAAAGAATGAGGTATTTTCTTGCTTCAAAGCATTTTTAGCCATGGCTGAAAATTTTTCTTCACAAAAGCTTTTGACTCTACACACAGATCGTGGTGGTGAATACATGTCACATGAGTTTAATGCTTTTCTTCGTGAAAGAGGTATTTCACACCAATGTACGGTGCCATACACACCTCAAAATAGAGCTCTACTTGAAATGGCATGATGTATGGTTAAAGGAAAGCATCTTGCTCATAAGTTTTGGATGGAAGCGGTCATGTGTGCAAACTATGTGTTGAATCGCTGCCCTACAAAAGCATTGAGAGTCATCACTCCTTATGAAGCTTGGAATGGTCGTAAGCCTATGGTTAGTCATATGCATGTGTTTGGTTGTTTGGCATATGCTCTTGTGCCATCACAACAACGTTACAAACTTGATGACAAGGTAAAGAAATGTATATTTGTTGGTTATAGTGCTGAAAGTAAGGGATATCGATTGTACCATCCATTGACGACCACAATTATTGTGAGTCCAGATGTGGTATTTGCTGAAAATTCAGTTTTCCCTCTACTTGAATGCAAAAAATTGCCAACAATTAGCTCACAAGATGTGTTCCATACACTCATGTGTTTGTTCCAAAATGGTGCACTTGACTATGGCCATGTAGACCAACCAACTGAGATTCATAGGGCTGAAAAATTCCAGCCAAATAGGGCTGAAAATGCTGAGAATTTCCAGCCAAACATGGCTGAAAAATTTCAGCCAAAAATTGCCAAAACTGTTGGAAATTTCCAGCCACATATGGTTGAACATTTGCGTCAAAATATGGCTGAAAATGAGCATGAAATTAAGCCCACGCATGATGTACATATTGAAGATGTATTACATAATGAACGCATGTCTATCAAGAGTGCACAATCTATGCCAAAGTGGCTGAAACAAACTTTGCAGGACAACGAATTGAGTGCACCTTTACTTGGTAGAACAAGATCAAGCTCTCACCATGCATCAAGTAATTCTGTGGATTATTCTCTTATTGCTACAGCATGTAATGAAGAGCCACTTTCTTTTTAAGATGCATGTGACGATCCACAATGGATGAGTGCTATGCAATTAGAAATGGATTCCATACATAAGAATGGTACTTGGGAGTTATGTGAATTGCCAAAAGGAAAGAATGTCATTGGTACAAAGTGGGTTTACAAGATTAAGAGAAAATTTGATGGTGCCATTGATCGCTACAAAGCTAGATTGGTTGCCAAAGGATATGCGCAACAATATGGCATTGACTATGAGGAAACTTTTGCACCTACTTCATGCATGACTACCATTCGTACCGTGGTTGCATTGGCTGCCCATCGAGGTTGGAAAGTGCATCAGTTGGACATAAAAACAGCCTTCTTGAATGGTGATTTGCAAGAAGAGGTTTATGTGAAGCAACCTCCTAGATTTGCTATGAAAGGGAAAGAGCATATGGTTTGTCGCTTGCATAAAGCCTTGTATGGTCTCAAGCAAGCTCCACGTGCATGGTATGACAAAATACATAAGCACTTGATTGCTCTTGGCTTCACATGTAGTCCGATTGAAAGCAGACTCTATGTACGCAAAAATGGGACTGATCTTATAGTGCTTGTTCTTTATGTCGATGACATACTCTTGACTGGGTCATGTGATTCAAAACTTGACATTCTTATGGCTGATTTGCAGCATACTTTTGATGTCACTTATCTTGGTCTTTTGAGCTACTATCTTGGCATCCAGTTTGTATCCGTTGAGGGGGGAAGTGTTATGCATCAAGCAAAGTATGTCGAAAAACTACGTCAGCGTTTGACTTTGAGGATTGCAAGCCAGTTTCCACATGAGTTGAGAGAGGATTCAGGTTCTCAGTTGAGGATTCCAATGATGCATTTGATACTTCTCTTTATCATTAGGCTGTGGAACGTCTTATATATGCATGTAACACAAGGCCGGATATACAGTATGCAGTTTCCCAGTTGAGTCGATTCATGCATAGCCCTGGCACTAAGCATTGGCAAGCGGTGAAACGTGTGTTTAGATATCTCCGAGGCACTTTGAGCTTAGGTTTCTTTTATGGCAGAGATGTTCAGCCATGCTTGCATGCTTTTAGAGATAGTGATTGGGCTAGTTGTTATGATACTCGCGTGTCCACTAGTGGTAATTATTTTTTCCTTGGAGACTTATGCATATCTTGGTTGAGTAAGAAGCAACCTACAGTGGCGACATCGAGTTATGAAGCTGAGTACAGGGTAGTTTTCACAGCTATAGTGGAGTGTATATGGCTGAGACGCCTATTGATGGATCTTTGCATGGAGATTGATGCTGCTACGCATATTCTCACAGATAGTCAAAGTGCTTTGGCTGTTGCACAAAACCTAGTGTTTCATGCACGGACCAAACATATTGAGGTGCATTATCACTATGTGAGAGAGCACCTTCATGCAGGAGATATTGATTTGGTATATGTGCCTACACAAGATAATGTGGCAGACATATTCACCAAAGCTCTTCCACGAGAAAATTTTGAAGCTTTTCACAAAGCTTTAGGCTTATTACCTTGTGGGGGCTGATCTGTCACTCCCTGTATGTGTTCACATCATTCGCTCCAGGGGGGTTTGTTACACTTATGTGTTCCTCGAGTAGCTTTGATGTGAACCTTTTCCCTATACATGGGCACTTTTTACTCTAGTGCTAGCTAGAGGTTTTTTCCCCATGTTACCACATACTTGATACTCTCATATGTGGTGGTACTTTGTACTTAGGGATATTATTCAGCTCTTACTTCAGTTCAGTTCATCGATCAATAGAGAGAGCTATTCCAGCCATCGTCTTCTTCGTGTGTCTTGCTGTGTTTGTGCTCCTTGTGTGTGCTTCTTGTGTGTCTCTCGCACTTCTACACACACCCAACAAAGAGTTAAGTGCTCTAACCATTCAGCCAAGTTTGCTTGATGAACTTCATGCATAGAGTCATAATATAGCCAAACTATTCTGCGTGTAATGAACAAAAAAAAGAGAGGAATAAAGAAAGAAAGAGACAAAGAATGAAAGAAGATAGAGAGATAAGAAGAGAATGAAGAGAAAGAAAGAAAAAGGTAGAGAGAAAGAAAGAGAAAGAGAGGGAAAGAGAAGGAAAGAGAAAGAAAGAGAAAGAGAAGAAGGAGAAAGAAAGAAAGAGAAAGAAAAGAAGGAAAGAGAGAAAGAGAAAGAAAGAAAGAGAAGGAGAAAGATAAAGAAAGAGAAAGAGAAGAAGGAGAAAATAAAGAGATAGAAAGAGAGAAGCCAAGAGAGAGAAAAAAAAAGAAAGAGATGGAGAGAGAGAAATAGGAGAAAGAGCAACATTAGCATACATACCTTCACGAAAATGGCCATAACTCTCTCAAATGAAATCCAAATTAGATTATTCCACTTGGGATAGAAAGTAAACTTCAAGGGCTTTCAAATGAGTGGTTGGACCTATCATTGAATAATCATAAACCACCTGTAGAGAGCATTTAATTCTCTGCATATCATTTCAAGGAGGTATGCTGCCCACTCACCTAGCTTCATTGTTTTGGCCATAACTTCCTCATACAATATCCACAAGAAATTCAACTTGGTATAGATTCTACACTTCAAGACCTTTCTTTTGTCAGGTGACAATCCATATTAAGGACCATTGCAAGCCATCTCTACACAAGCGTTTAGATGGCTGTTGACTGGCGAGAAATCCTTTTTGAGTGAATTGAGCGTCCAATTATGATAATTAGGACTTTTTAATCATATTTTGAAATATTTTGGATAGGAAAGAATTGTTTTTCATACATTTGCATCATATTTTTTCTTTCCAATATATTCATTTGAATACCTCTCGCATCAAAGTTTATAATTTCGCATTATATTTTCTTCTAGTTTTATGAAATCAACATTGGAAGTTGCATGGAAGATAGTTTTTACATGAATTTATCTATGCACATAAAGTTACACTAAATTATGTTGATTCATAAAAGCATGTGCAGATCGTGTTTGTGTGTTTTAGAATCTTTTGCAGGTATTGAAGGCAGAAAAAAGACATGGTTATGAGGGTGTGTAGTGCCCAACAACACATTTTGGAAAAGTTTCTTTTTTGCAGGTTTCTGGAGTAAAGAAAGTGGTTTGCCAACCACTAGGCTGATGCCTATCATTGTAAAGACTTTCTATTTTTTTTTTTCTGGCTTCATTTTCCTGGCGAAATGCTGCCGAAAATTTTGTAGCCACATGGCGTTATATGCCATGTGAGAACTAGAGTGATGTTGTGTTGTGTGAGAGAGGAAGTCTTCTGTCAGCATAGCTAAAAGTATATAATTTTATTGAAGTAGAGAAGAATATGCACGAGTGAATGCATGTCTACATAGATGATATGATTGCTAGAAAATTGAAGTGCATGATGCATTTTCTGTTTATAGAAGATCACTTTTATGTATCACCATGATTGGTTAGGGTGAGCATGAGGTATGTGATTCAGGTACTAAGCATAGGCTAATTATGCCTTTAGAAAGTAAAAGATAAGGTATATACATCAAGAGCAACTAGGATGTGTTTTCTACTAGTAACGCATGACCACATAAACTGTTTTTCATTCGAGTATATGTACTTGATATAGACGCTTATCTCGAGTCCGCATAAGAGTGCTATGGATATGATCATCAATACAAGTATTAAATTCTTGTATATGATTAGTTGTAATGAGATTAATGAATGTGCAAAAAGCACAATGAATAGAATGACATCCATAGATGTTCACTTTTACAAAAAGGGTGGATATCATGTAAAGAATTGATTTTTCAACGAGATGATTTGGATGATTATTTGGTTTGCATTGATCTAGATGATCATTATATGCATGGATATATCTCCATGACATAATCCATCCAAGATAATGAATAAGTTTGTTTAATCATAAGGATTAACATTTCTTGTCATTTTTAAGTTAAAAAAATGATCGAGCAAATAGTTAGTGAGGTAGCAGCCTCATAGAAATTTGGATGCTACTCTTTGTGGGAATGCCCAAATTTATTGAAATTTGGAGGGAACGTAGATCTTAAGATTTTATTTAAGCTTATCAAGTTTCAAGTAATTTGGAGACTTTTGGATAGGTCAAGTGACCTCTGCACTAAAAGTGTTGCTACTAGAGGTAGAGGCTAGAAACAAGTGACATAGGCCTGTTACAAAGGGCATTTCTCTTAATTGCTAGATCCAAATGGAATTATTTTTGTTGGAAATGAATGCTTGATAGATGCACTTTATGCATACCAAGTTTTATTATTTTTAAAGATCATTTGGCAGGTCAAATAATCTCTGCACATAAAAGTGCAATCTCTAGAATTTATGAAATGATCAGAGACCATGTCACCTAGAGGTGATTGGTTCTCTTAGCTCATTTACTCAAATTGAATGATTTTTGTTTCTGACATTAGTTACATACTCCCAAATAGTTTATATAAAATTTCAAGATGAAATATTTCTCCATTTAGGAGATATAAATAAAAGAGTAAATGTTAGCCTCTGTAATTTGTTATAATTTTGCAGGTATAGAGGCTTAGTATTTTGGTCATTGTGGAACATCTGAATGTCCAAATACTATGAAACCTAGGTCAATAAATGTAGATAGTGGTAGCTATATGCTATTAAAATTTGGAAGATAATGGACATCATGTAATAATTCAAAGGATCTATTCTTCACAGAACAATCTCTGGCGAGGATTTTCCAAAGAGTGATACATGTGTCTGATGAGCACATGATATTTTCCTATTGGAAACTCCAATTTCAAAAATACTTGTTGGAGAAGCTACTTCAGTATAGACCCTATGCTATAACCAAACTTCAAGGATTTTGGAATTTATCTTCATAGTTAGAAGTTATTATAAAAGTGCAGCAGTAGTGTTTCTAGGCTCACCTAAGTCATTTTGAATTGAAATTTTGTGAGACAAAACTAGATAAGTTGATCTAGATTTGGGCACAAAGAAAATAGAATTTTGAATTTTGTTTGATCAATCTAAGGGCTTTAAGAAGATGACCCTGTACATTTTTCAGAATTGGTCGTCAAGTGTTCAACCCTTCCAGCAAAATGGTCATAAAACTCTAAGAAAATATCCAAATCAAGTGTTTTTTGTGCCTAATGAAAGTTTGAGAAAAGCTTCAAAAGTCTAGAAAATTTCATAGATTTTGGATGAGTAAAAATAAGTTAAAATTAAGATTTAATCTGATGTTGTTGGAAATTGGTTATGCAGGAGGCATTGTTGAAAGGAAAAGACTTTTCACAGATTTTTCATGATATTTTTTGAGATGGTATGATCACCATGAGCTTGCTCTGCCATAGATATGTGTTTATTGAGCATTGGTTTTTTGGTGTTCATTCTCAGTAGGATAGAGGAGACTCTGTTGAAAGTTTCAAGAATATATATAGTGCCAAGAGAGCATGGAACATGAGAACTTAGCTAGTTGTTCTCATTTCAAATAATTGGATTCATACAAGTGGTATAAATTCCAATTTATTGTGAGTCAATATTTCATTCAAGATGCATGAGTTGATATTTGATGCAAGCCGCATCCTTCACAACTCTAGTTGAGTTGATTTACTAAATAGTTTCTAAATTCTCAACTCAAGATGAGTTGATGTTACAGATAGTTATGAGTGATAGAATCATAGGAATGACTCTGTTCTTTCCATCGAGGGAAGGAAACACTTTAGGAACACTTCATGATTTTGTTACATTATTTATGGTTGTGAGTACTCACCAAGTTATTCATATCATTTTTGAGAGAAGTGTTCGACTTTAATCTGATACACGCTCTATGTGGAGTATAAAGTTGGTGGTATGGGACATCAAACTTTGTATTCTACCTAGGTGTAGGACAGATGGTATGGGAGAGAAGTCTCTGAGATTGTATTTTAATATGATTTGGAGTTCATTTATATGATCTTCTAGTATCATCTTATTATTAGACAATAGAGGGGCAGTTGAGACAGTCACTCTGTATGTACTCGCAAACAAGACAAGTCCGGAGGCAAGTAGCCTAGAAGTGGAAAGGCAAGGTTTGCACATAAGAACTATGCATTGGGAAGAAATTCATAGAGTACGTACTACTTTATGTGATATGCCTAAGAATAGGCCATGGTTCATACATAGTGTGTATGAGGTGAGCTAGATGCTTAGCCTAGTGGGCTATGAGTGTGCACACATCTACTTACCATTTTTTCAGTGTATTTTGTGGACTCATATTATGGTCCTCATTATATATGCGAGTGCCAGATTATTACAGTAGTTTTCTTGAGACACCTCATTCCTAGTTAGGAATGATTTGATCATAGTGATGATCAAATGGTGGTCATGGATAAAGAAAATTTCATCCACTTGGAACATCTTACATGTTATTTGAGAAGGTGGTGGTAGTTCCACTAGTTGCTATTTTTTTCACGTGGCATGATGGACTTGGTTCCAAAGAGTGGATTAGGATTTACTTTGTATGGGAAATATTTTGATCCATAGTTTGGACTATTATATATAATAGATCGAGATGTGGATCCATGGTTTGGATATGACTGATTGAGATCTTAGTCCATAGTTTGGATGTGATAGATTGAGGTCTTGTTCCATAGTTTGGATCATTGATATATTGATATCTTGGTCCATAGTCTGGATCATTGATAGATTGTCATCGTGGATTCATGGTTTGGATCATGCTGAGACTTTCTTGAGTTTCATTTTCATTACCTACGATTTACTCGAGCGTAGGGATAGTAAATCAAGAAGATTTACTTGAGCTTAGAGATAAAACACTATTTGGAAAAGATTTCCTTTTATCTTTAGTATTTTCTTCCATAGAGAGTTGGGACATAGTCACATCGTTTTGAATGAGCATAGTATTTTTTTCATTACTCTAGTGGAGTAAGTGATTTTTCATGAGTATACCATATGAAAAGCTGTCAGTGGGTGTTTCAGGGAGACAAGGGAAAGTTGTCGAGGTCTTTATAGGTGACGAGCCATCACAAGTTAGTGGTCAAGGTCTAGGCATATGGAGTCCGAGGATATTCCGAGTACTTATGTTGCACACATATGGACTCATTGGGCCTCATAGGGATTCCTACAGTATGCCCAAGGCAAGGACTGCTATTTGTTGGTGGAAATGCTAGATATAGAGCACAGAGACTAGTTGTCTACTTTTTGAGCATCTAGTATTTTCAGACACCTACCACACTCTACTTTTATTATTTGGAATCACAGATTCTGATTCCCAGGTTTATAGCTCCTTCTATATCATTGAGGACAATGATCTTTAGAAGGGGGAGAGAGTGTTATATTCGAGAGATGTACATGCTTGGAGGAACGAGAAGTTCCTTGCTCGGGGGATAACCAAGGCCAAAAGCCAGAGAGTTCATATTAGGTACCTACTCATGATGGCCAGATGAGTAGAGGGACCTTAGAGAGAACTCTAGATGGTGACAAGGCAAGGGCTATAAATAGGCTAGGAGGTGAGTCCCAAGCATGTCATTCTCTACTTCTCACACTTCAGACATAACCACTAAGCTAAGTGGATCACTTGTTTACAAGAGCAAATAACCTCCTCGTAAGTCTAGACTCGAGATCTTTGGTCATACACACGGATGACCAAACAGTGTTCGATTTCAGATTCATTTGAACTAGACCGACCCTTAGATCATAGAATTAGTTTATTACATTCTTTCACCCTTGGAAAAATATTTTCATCCTTGAAAATAGAGATATATAATTACTATAGGCAACCGTGGAGACTCATGTTCTTAAACTAGAAGAACATGATCATGTTCTAAAGCTAGAAGAACATGTCTCATCTCTATGGTGGGATCCCTGCCCAAATGATTCAAAACACCATCTCCCTTTGCACTTTGACAAACCAATCTTTTTCAAAGTACAAAGTAGGGAATGAATAATAAGGATGGATCTAAAAATATCCCTACCCAATTCACCGGTGTCTTGATGTGAAATTTAGGCACAAACATGTGAAATGGGTGGATTCCAGGCACTAGTTCATTTCTGGGCATTACTTGTGCATGAACATAGTACCTAAGATGGGATTCTTACCCCTATCAAGACTTTGAGACCCCTTGATTCACTTGAATTTGATTTGGAAAAGTTGAAATTTGGTTGGCTGAAACATCTAACTTGGATGTTTGTATAATGGTTTACTCTCATCCAATAGTTACTTATTTTTTTCATCCGACTAGAGGATTGCTTTGTCCTAATAAGTTTAAAAATCCTAAATAAACCCCAAGAGAAAGTTTACTATCTATTTTGGGTCAACCATACTATAACATGACCAATTCAAATTCAAAATGAAAATCACCCTGTTGATATATTTAGGTGGTGATGTGTGTGAACACACTAGGACCGCCGGGGCACTTTTTTCCCTCTTTAGGAGGGTTTTTTCCCCCAGCTTGTATATACGCCTATTGCCCTAATGGGCTACTTATCTTTGTACATTCTCTAGTAATACATTCAGTATTGTGTGTTGTGCTCCAAGCTTCTTCTTCTTCCTTGTGCTGTTCACGTGCTTCCGCAGACGTCTAACTCCAACAATTGGTATTAGAGCAGGTCGTCGCTTCATCTAGGGTGCCGTTGACACTCCTCCGTTTGCAGTCTCAAAATCGTACGAATTTTGGTGAGCATACTCTGAGCTCGTTTCAGCCTCCGAATGCACTATCGCAGCGCTTGTGCAGGCTATTTCATCTTTTTGTGCCAAAGGTATATACCTATTTTTGTTCGCCAGTATAAGTGTCTCGAAGTCTGCTACAGGTTTAGCAGAACTCGTCTGGGCAGTTCCGTTCAACTTTTTGAGATATAGTCAATTTTCTGCATCAAGGTATTTTAGTCACTAGCCATGGCTGAAAGTAGTGATGTATTCTGTATGTTGGCTGTTGAGGATAAGTTGGATGGTACCAACTACCCATTATGGGCTTATATGATGCGACATGTATTGATTGCAAAAGGATTGTGGAACATTGTGCAGGGTGTTGAAAGACATCCTGTTACACCTGTAACAATAGGTACTACGAATACAGGTGCTGGAGCTGATCAAGATGGTGTCGAAGATGATATTGTGCAGATTCCTATTCGTGCTGCTATTTTTGCTGCACCTACTGTGGAGCAAATTCGTTGGGATGGCAGAGATGCCCAGGCACATGCATTGATAGCTTTGTCAAACGTGCCATTATTCCTTATATTTGCTCTTGTAGAATAACTAGGGATGCTTGGGATACACTTACCACATTGTGCCAAGCTAGGAATGAGGCTCGTGTTGCTTACCTCCGAAAACAATTGGAGAGTGAGCACATGAATGAAGGTGATTCTATGGACAATTTCCTAACCAAGATCAAAGATTTGAAGGAACAGTTGATTTCTGCTGATGAGGTTATACCAGATAGCTAACTTGTGCAGACCATTCTGAATGGTCTCCCTGATTCATATCAGAGTTTTGCTTCTACTCTTCGGTTGATGATGAAAGGCAATCTGAATGCCTTATCATTTGAGGAGTTAGTTTCTGTTCTGTTGCAGGAAGATCACTCCAGATAGAACAGGTCCATTATGCGTGTTGCAGATCAAGCTTTCCTAGCTAGTCAGAAGGGCAAAGGAAAATGGAGCTCTTCTACTAGTAAGCAAAAATCTGCAAATGTTGCACATTCGAAGAACCAGGATAAAGGTAAGAAGAAATCAGAAAAGCAGAAAATGTTTTGCAAGTACTGTAAAGGGAATGATTATATCATAAAGAACTGTCCAAAGCTGGCTGCAAAAGAGGCAAAAAAAAAGGAGGCTGGAATGGTTGTTGCAGAAGCCTCTACACCAAAAACAGAGTTTGCTAATCTTGTGCAGGAAGAAGAATGGGTGTTTACTACTGTTTGCAGTTTTGACCCATCTTCTCATGAGCAGTGCATGTCTACAATGGACTCATATGTTTGGTACTTTGACAGTGGGGCGACCAAACATATTACCTCGCAGCGCAGTTTCTTCTCTTCACTCGAGCCTGCCTCTACAGGGAATACTGTCACATGCGCCAACAACTCCTCTTATCCTGTAATGGGAGTTGGTAAGATCATTCTGACTACTACTGATGGTAGTTCTTTCACCTTGTTAGATGCTTTATTTGTGCCAGGGATCAAGAAGAATCTGTTATCAGTTTCTGCATTAGCCAAGATTGGCTTGGTTGTGAAATTTGTTGATGACAGATGTACAGTTCATGATCTGTCAAATGGCGATATTATTATTGCTTCTGGCATTTTATGTCGTGGGCTATATAAGCTCATAGACTATGAAAGATCTGTGAATGATTCGGCATGTGCAGTTCATGATTCTTAGGCTATGTCAGATGCAAAGCTTTGGTATGCACGCTTTGGTCATCTCAATTTTGCTAGTTTGCTACGCTTGCAGAAATCTGATATGGTGTCTTCTTTGCCCAAGCTTGAGGCACCTAGAAAACATGTATGTGAAGGCTGTATTTTGGGCAAAATGCAGTGTTCCTCCTTTCCAAAAGATGGTTCAGTTCGGACTACGATGAAATTGCACCTTCTACATAGTGATGTCTGTGGTCCTATGCAGACACCTTCTTTTGGAAACTATCTTTACTTCGTGACTTTCATTGATGATTTTTCCAGGCATGCATGGGTATATCCATTGAAGGCAAAGTCCGAAGTGTTTTTGTGCTTCAAACAGTTTTTGGTTTTGGCTGGAAATCTGTCAGCATGTAAAATGGGCACCCTCCATTCTGATCGAGGGGGGGAATATATGTCTTTTGATTTTAATGCATTTCTGGCTGAACGTGGAATAAAACACCAGTGTACAGTGCCATATACACCTCAACAAAATGGAGTTGCTGAACGAAAGAACAGGTCACTCATGGAGATGGCGAGATGTATGGTCAAGAGTCAGGCTTTACCTCATAGTTTCTGGCTTGAGGTTGTCATGTGTGCAGCATATGTACTGAACAGGTGTCCCACTAAAGCGCTACAGTCTATCACTCCATATGAGGCTTGGCATGACCGCAAGCCATCTGTTGCTCATCTGCGTGTTTTTGGTTGTTTGGCATATGCACTAGTGCCTGAACAACATCGCAGAAAATTGGATGATAAGGCAGTAAAATGTATTTTTGTTGGGTACAGTTTTGAAAGTAAAGGCTATCGTCTGTATCATCCACAGACTAAACGCATTCTGGTTAGCCGTGATGTTGTCTTTGTGGAAGATGCTATTCAGCCATTGCTTTCATGTACTAAGGAGACATCTGTTAGCTCCAAAGACATGTACGATACTTTGATGCCTCTTTTTACAGGTGGACAGTCTAGTGTTGGTCCTAATGAGGCAACTTCTCAGCCTTTGCAGGTTTCATATGATGATGCAGATCATTCCATTTCTGATGCAGATTTACATGATGCACTTGTTGATGAGAGAGCTGATATTGAGCAGACAAAAACTATGCCAAAATGGCTGGTGCAGACATTGCATGACAACAAATTAGATGCACCTTTGTCATATCGTACTCGTTCAGGCTCTCATAGTGCCTCCTTTGCATCAGATTGCTATGCTATGGCTGCGTCTAGTCTCTGTGATGAGAATGAGCCTATTTCTTTTGATGAAGCACAAAATTCAAAAAATTGGATGGCTGCTATGCAATCTGAATATGATGTTATAATGAAGAATGGTACATGGTCTTTATGTGACTTGCCTCTTGGCAAGAAGGCCATTGGCACTAAGTGGGTATACAAGCTGAAGCGTAAACCTGATGGTACAGTTGACAGGTATAAGGCTAGGCTTGTTGCAAAGGGTTATGTGCAGGAAAGAGGCATTGATTTTGATGAGACCTTTGCAGCTACATGTCGTATGACTACTGTTCGGAGCATTTGTGCACTTGCAGCCCATCATGGTTGGAATGTACATCATTTGGAAATTAAAACAGCATTTCTAAATGGTGAATTGCATGAAGAAGTGTATGTTTTTCAGCCCCGTGGCTTTGTGCAAAAAGGGCATGAAAACCAGGTGTGCAGGTTAAAGAAGGCATTATATGGTTTAAAGCAAGCTCCATGTGCTTGGTATGAGAAGATACATGCCTATCTGGTTGCACATGGTTTTGAAAACAATCCAACTGGAAGCACCTTATATGTTAAGCGTGCTAATGATGTGCTTCTGATCATTGTTGTCTATGTTGAGGACATGCTGCTCACTGGTCCTATTGAGAAGCATATTGCTGATTTCAAGGCTGATTTGCATGCCTCATTTGAGATGTCTGATTTGGGGCATTTGCATCACTATCTGGGCATTGAGTTTATGCAAGTTGATGGTGGAATGGCTTTGTGTCAAATGAAATATATTGACACATTATTGCAGCGTTTTGGCCTTGAAGATTGTAAGCCTATTGCCACTCCTATGGAGACAATTTTACGATTGAGTCTTCATGATGCTGGAGATGCATTTGATGTTGTTCTCTATCAGCAAGCTATTGGATGCTTGATTTACTTATGCATTACTCGGCCAGATATTCAGTTTGCTGTCTCATAGATGAGAAGGTTTATGCATTGCCCAGGAGTCACACATTGGAAGGCAGTTAAGTGCATCTTTCGCTACTTGAGTGGTACTCGATTACTTGGGTTGTTTTATCCCAAGGGGGGATCACTACCGCCAGATTTGCATGCTTTCTTTGACTCAGATTGGGCTGGTTGCTATGACACTCGTGTGTCCACCAGTGGTTTTTGCTTCATGCTTGGTAGCTCATGTATATCTTGGTTGAGCAAGAAGCAGCCTACTATGGCCACTTCTAGTTGTGAGGCTGAGTATAGGGCAGCTTTCACAGTGACTGTTGAGTGTGTGTGGCTCAGACGCCTTATGGCTGATTTGGGTGTTGGCCAGTCTTCTGCCACCACCATCTTCACTGATAGTCAGAGCACATTGGCAGTTGCAAGGAACCCTGTGTTCCATGCTCGCACTAAGCACATTGAGGTGCATTATCACTATGTCAAGGATAGGTTCTCTGCTGGGGAGATCAGCTTGGCATATGTGCCCATGCAGGAGAACATAGCAGACCTTTTCACAAAGGCTCTGCCTAGGGAGAAGTTTGAAGCTTTCCGCAAAGCTTTGGGTTTACTTCCTTTTGTGGAGTGATTTCCACATAGCTTGGCACTTCCTTATACATGAGTGTCAGCTCCTTGTTCACCGCATCACTCCTAGGGGGGATTTGTTGATATATTTAGGTAGTGATGTGTGTGAACACACTAGGACCGCTGGGGCACTTTTTTCCCTCTTTAGGAGGTTTTTCTCCCCCGGCTTGTATATACGCCTATTGCCCTAATGGGCTACTTATCTTTGTACATTCTCTAGTAATACATTCAGTATTGTGTGTTGTGCTCCAAGCTTCTTCTTCTTCCTTGTGTTGTTCGCGTGCTTCCGCAGACGTCTAACTCCAACACACCCAACTTAGGACACTTTTCTCAACGACTTTATCTTTAAGTTCTTGGGAATTGTCAATCTAATGAGGAATTCCTAACTTCTCTATTTTAGAGTATACTAGACTCTAGAAACTCATGAGAGTTATGCTAGTAACTAAAAGCAAACCCAAATGAATAAGTCAATCTTGGACTTTCCATATTTTGAAGATTGAATAAGCTCTTGTATAGAACATCTATCTAGGATGTTTAATTTAGTTATCTAGTTCCAATTGGCTAACCATGGACTTTTGCAAAAGAAATAATATACCATATCTGAGTTGATTCCAAAAGATTTGGAAAGCAAAAGGAAATAACTAAAACTCTATACAACTAGTTCAAACTTCTAAAATACAATAATGATTCAAATACTTGATGACCCAAGACTTTAAATTCTTGAAGATCTGTTTCAACAAGGTATTGAAGCCTCTTTTTTTTCTATCTTTAAGAGAAAGGGATTTCATTCTCAAAAACTTTCATAGAGTAAATCTAAACATCATCCAACCACAAGATACTAATGTGGTGTCCAACATCACTGTGTCAATCCATTGAGGTTCTATTGATGCATTTTTACTCAAATAATACTTCATTTGGGACTAAGTTCATGCCTATATTCAATATTTATGATTGCTTACTAGGAGTGCAATTCTTGTGCATTGCTTTGAGTCAAACGATTGAATTTACTAAGTTACACTAAGATCTTAGTGCTTGACTTAGTTAGTCCATTCCTTAGTTGAAAAGATCTTTTCAATGTCAAAGTCCTTCTTTAGAAATATAGAAAATATTCCTGATTAAAAACACTTAATCGTGAAGTGTTTCATAATTCAAATAAGAACAAGTCTTTATTTGAAATAGAAGATCTTTGAAGTTATCGACTTCATATCTTTTGCTTCCTTGATCTTGAAGTATCTTGAGATCATCATATTATTCTCCTTGAATTTAAATTTTTCTTTGGAAGTTTTAATTCACTTGAAGATCAAATCTAACTTCAAAATCCATTCTAGGACTAAAAAATAATTATCATCCCATAGTCCAATGTCTCATATCGTCTTTCTCGCATCAATCTGAGTATAAAATTTGGTGTCTCATACCACCCTATTTTATATTCACATTAATGTGTGGGTGATACTTATCCTAAAGTCTAAACATATCTTGATAGAGTACCTTTTCACTTCAACTCTTTAGAATAACTTTGAAGCTTTAGGCATTACCTCTAACTTGATATTCTAGGTTTTGATTACTTCACATGATCGATTTCACGATCTTGTGCTTTCCTTTGTGTTGAGCCCATAAATGTCATGTTGGTCAAAGTCAACTGCAGTCAAAGTCAACAGGTCAAAGTCAACAAGGTCAAGGTCAAAGTCAACAGGTGCAAAGTCAAAGTGCGTAAGTGCAGGTGTCAAAGTGCACAGGTAGTGCACAATGAATTGTCCACAAAGGGTAAATTGGAGAAAATAGGTTGCAGGTTGCAGAGGTACTTTCTCTAATTTCCCTAAGCTTCAAAGTGTGTTTTAAAGTGTTTTGGAAGGTTCAGGTGAACCCCCCTTATGTGCAAAAGTGAAGAATTAAAAGGAAATGTGAAGGCATGTGAAGCGGCAAAGTGTACGCACAGGTGAAAGTATGGCCCCCATTAAAATTTTTGGTTTTAGACTAAAGTCACTACAGGACAAAACAGTGAGTAGTTGGCTGCCACTTGTGAGAGCAATCTTGGGACATCAAAGTGAGCACCAAGATTCACTTGCAGTTAGGAGCGTACGTGATCGGCACACTCAAATCAAGGAAGAGCCATTCTTGGACCAAGGTTAGAGTAAGCAAGAGAGCATAGGCTAAGTGGAGCAAGAGAGAGAAGTGCAAGAGTCACCAGAGTACGTCGCACAGAAGTGGAAGTGCAAGGTGCATAGAGAGTGACCAAGGATTTTGGCGCAGAGAAGTGCTAAGCTATAGTTCCCCCAAGTATCTCAAGGTCCTTTGGCAGTGTACGCTTGCCGACAGCAGGTATTCACTCCTCCCCCTTTGTGGAAGCTTGGTGCAAGGTGTGCACAAGGAGAAGCTTGAAGCAGGTGGAGGTTTGTTGCAGAGGAGGTCGGCAGCAAGAGGACATTGGGATATTGGATATTTTGTAATTGGGCACTCTGCGGGATTGTGCACAGAGGTATTGGTGTATCTTGTATTTCAAACATTGTACTTTTCTTACTGTAATCAATCGAAGGCAGAGACTTCCAAGGTGTATTTTCTCTTTTGGTCCTTCCATTTTCTCCTACAAACCCTCAAACTCCTTCTTGTCAAAGAATCCCCCAACACTTTGGGAACTTGAAAACCTCTTGATAGAATATCTATTCTTCTTTGCTCGGGTTTTCAAATAAAAACCAGTTATAATTCCAAGTACTTGAATTTTCACAATTTCAATTCCAAGTGGTTTATTATTGACCAATTCAATGTGAAAAGAGTGTTTTACTTCTTGTCTTTAGATTCCTTTCTAAGTAAAGCTTTAAGTAGCTACCTAGAGGAATTTTCAGGAATCTCTGCACTAATTGAGTCGAAGCATGTGCTCATGCTTTTGGATTTCACCTTTAAGAAATAACTTTAAGGATAGGTAAAGTTTATGTTTTACCTTCCACAGACTTAATTACCATTGATATGGTTGCAGACTAAATATCTGGAATATTTTAGTCTATTCAAACTTGGAACAACTTACTCACACTTTCCATTGGATAAATGGAACTTGAGTGAGAAATTCAAAAAGAGATTTGATTCCCAATACTTGGGCAAATATCAAAGTAGTTCTAATCACAAGTTCTTGGACAAACCTTGTCAAACTTGACAAGACTTGTCCTTGCAACAAAATAAAGATTTACTCTTTATCATTAAGATCTCTCATGTTTGTTTAAATTATAGCTTAGCTACAGGATTTACAGAGATCTTTTCCTCAACTCAAGTCTAGGCATACACTAATGCCTTTCATATTCTAAAGCTCAGAATCTCATCAATATTGGTATGTGTTTAGGTTATACCAATAATTGGACTTAAGTGCCACTACTAATGGTCTAGGAATTCTCAGGAACTACTTACTTGAAGAACTCCATTCTCACATCCAGCGAGAGAGCTTACTCTTTCAAAATCTTGAGATTCGTTCCAAGAAATCAAACAATACTATGCAAATGATCCATCTTGCAATCTTTTTCTTTAATTTGTAAAAGAAATTCTTGACTTTTGGACAAGACTCAAAACTTTATTGTTTGAATGGTTCATATCATGAGTATCAAACTAAAGGATCACTTTAGGATATGATTTCCTATTTCTTGATGAAAGTCTAACTAGAAATTTCATTTACATGTGTTCCTATTTTGGAGTTTGAAAAATTATTATCATTTGTTCAATTGTATGATGTTACTATAGTAGTTTAAATATTTCTATTTTTAAGTACAAGCCTCTTTTATGATTGAACTAATGTATAATAGTTATACTATGAACATGTCATGGTCTTCTTTATCACTTAAGAATCATCGGGATTATTTCTTAGAAGTGATAATGTATCAATATCTTGGAAGGCCTTAATACTTGAGCATTATCAAGAGCTTTTCCGAAAGATACATCTTCTCAATTAATGAAATAGTTAACCAGACTATTTCATTTATTGTCTTATCTCTAGGAAGTATCCTGATTCTTAAAGGTCACTTTGACTTAGGTTTCTTCTTGAACCATAATTATCTTAAACAAAAAACAAGAATAATTTTCTAATCCTTGAAAGAGTTCTTTTTGAAGTTTTTCAATCTCCATAAGACTTTCATCAATACCAGAGATGCACTCATGGAACCTAGCATCCATCTATTGAATTTTCAAGTTCAATTGACGATAATGTTTAATCACTTCGTTGAGTTTCATCATAGTGGAAGCGTCAAAAACTCTATGGCTTTTACAAATTTGGAACATCTTAACCTTCTTTTGAACTTTAAAAGTTCAATTAGTTTAAGTTCCATTTGATTTTATTTTATAGCTATCACATCTTGGAATAGAATAAAAACATTCCAAATCATCCTACTTGGATACATAAATTTTTACATCCAAGCTTGTCTTTAGGATTCTCTAAGTTTTTCCTAGACTCAGAGTATCATGGAAGTTTGCAAGTAGTTCTATTATCTTGGCAAGAAAATTGAACACTTTATTTACTTTTGACATGCCTACTTTTTCCGAAGCAGGATCCCTAATATGTGATATCTAAGTATCACGTTTATGAAAAAATGAACTAGCTACTTGAGTTGCATAGTAGCTAAGAGCTTTGCAACTAACTAGTTTAATATTTTTCCTAATTGTATAACTCGAGCTAGAAAAGTAGGTAAAGGTTAGGAAAGTATGTTTGTTCAACTACTTAGAAAAACTAGAGCAAAAAACCATGCTTTGTCATATGCCAATTCATGTTCTTGCATGCAAATGCATGTGAGTGCATTCATGTGTTTGCATGTTTTTTTTCATGAACGAGACTTAATTCAAGCAGTTCTTGAGCTTGCTTTGCATGCATCCAAGCATTCATGCACAAACATTCTACTTGCTACCTCTCAAAAAGATATATGCATGCATGTGCACAAACTCGAGTGCATCTAATATCTTTTTGAAGCATGAAAGTAAGCAAGTATTATGCATGAAAAAATTCTTTTATTTTCATGCAATGATTCATAGATTCATGCTTGTGCTTGATAAGGGTTTCAATATCTCAATGCTCTCCCATAAAGCTTTCATTAATTCACATCAATATTATAAAGAATTAATATTGATATCATGCTTCAATGATAATAAAATGCACTCTATGTGAAAGCCAAGAGCAAAAACAAGTATTCAAAACAAACATTAACTTGGAAAATACTTATCTCCCAATTAAGCTATGTCCTTCCATTGATCATGTGAAGCGTGGTATGCCACCCTTTGGTCCTCATGAAGGAGCCAAATTCCATCCTTCAAAGCTACTTTAAATATCGTTGCTTCATATCCTTTTGAAAATCTTAGAGAATGCTTGAAATTGATGCACCTCACTTGGAAGCAACCACTTTGATGTGGCAGACAAAAATAATAGATAGCTCTAAACACAATTTAGAGGTTTATGGTTTGATATCCATGTCCAAGCTCCAGAAGCTAAAAACTCTCCTTTTGAAAACTTCTATGCTACAAAATATACAAAATTCATATAATTCTACATAGTTATCTTTTGTTTGGGAGGTCAAATCGAGTGGGAAGTAGTGTTGTACGCAATTGGGAGGAGATCAGAATGCTCACACCATCTCAAATACTATTTATCATATATTTATGTTGTATCTAGCCCATAGCTCACACAGTATGTCGAAGACGTTTTGGTGAGTGCACGTGGGTTCGAAACTTGCCACCTATGGTTGTGAGCGTAAACCATATAGTTACAAACAGAGAAAATTAAACATATAGTTGTGCAGAATGTCATCGATTGCCCGTGTGGATAGCGCGAGTTTGAATAGTTGATGGCCTAAGGTCATGAGCTCAATAGCTCTTTTGTTTTATATTCGATATTAGTTATAAGTTCAATACCTACATTGGATGTGGATTCTACCGATCCTTTTATTATGTTGCATAAATCATAAGAGAATCGGAATAATTTGTTATGCATACTCGCGAAATCTTCATCTTGCAAGCAACATGAGTTCAAGTTTTCTGTCCAGCACATGATAGACTTCAGTAACTTTTATCGTTTGCAGAAGTCTATGGACAGACTTTCACGCACGGGTCCAAGCACACTTGAAAAACGTATGAATTGATGTTGTTTTCCTACCATGAAAGTTTGTACCTGAATAATGCAAAATAAAGGAATCTCGGCCATAACATATGAACAAAATGGTGGCCAATAATGAACAAAATGGTGGCCAATAATCTCAAGCTTTTCATGAGAGCTTGAGGAAGATGATGAGAGCAAGGTCTCCATGAACACTCTAGCTCTGATACCAATGCAAGAGAATGACTATTATGACCACCACATGCTAGAGAGATGACTCTGCTCCCAACCGTATGCTTCTATATATAGCTCTCTCTAGGGGACCGTCTTCTTGGGCAGGTGGATACTAACCATCCGTGTGTCGGCCGTGTAACTGCGTGTGTGCCAAGTGTCCTAACTAACTCGATTTAACTCAAGTGGATGCTTCTAGAAGGCTCTAAAACTCTTTGTGCAAAATAATCTTTTCATGTACCCCATGGGTATTGAACCGAGGACCTACTCCTTCACATCCTTGAGACTTAACCACTAAGCTAAGTGGATCACTTGTTCACAAGAGTTCTAGATTCAAGATCTTTGGTCATACACATGGATGATCAAACGGTGTCCAATTTCAGATTTGTCTGAATGTGCTCAACCTTTAGATCATAGAATTACTTTATTACAATTTCCAAAGGTGAAACACATGTAGAATTTTGACCTTTGAACTTTGGGACATATTGAAAATAGCATTTTTCAAATATGGCACATAGGCTCTATTAGAGCTATAAGTTTGGCACAAAATGTTAGCTCTCATTGGAGAGAGGACTTCAAAAAAAATTAGAAGACATCAAGGTGTACTTTGACTACCAAATATCACAAAGTAACATACGATTTACAAATGCAATGTACACCAATTTGGAAAGTCACATGCAACCTTTAACAAAAAAACTTACAATAAAAAAGAATGAAAATAGAGATTATAACCAAATATAAGCTTGAAAAAAAGTGTGTAGCACAAAGGAGGAATGGAACCATTGTGTATGGAGGTAATTCAATGCTTAGTGAGACTAGGTTGCCCCATTATCTATGCATAGAGGCTGTATCCACTATTGGTGCATATGGCAAGCCTACGTGATTGAAAATGTGTATTGAACTTCATTGAAGTTTTGAGCTAACCCATTATGTACATTGTATACACATGAATTAGCTGAATGCTTCTAATGTCAAATTAGGACGTTACCTTTTCAAAATGTAAAAATGTAACTAAGAGAGAATCTAGTGGATACATTGAGATCCAAATCCCATGAACTTATTCAAAATTCCAATTCAAATTTAATTCCTAAAAGCATGGAAGAAAATTAGGTAGATCTAGCTAAGAGTCATTTTTGAAAAAGTGTACATATACATTGTCCTCTTGGTCATCAGTAATCAATCATTAGATCACACTCATTGCAACACCTCTATGTATCATAATTTACTTGGAAATAGATTTACATCAAGTTTCATTATCTACATTCCTTGTTGTTAATTGTTGATTATTCGTTTGTGGATGAAGGTAAAATTCTCTAAGTATGCCTACAAATTTGTATGGTCATTGGAGTTGTGATTACTAAGATCTCAACAAATCTCTATGACCATGTATGTGCATCTTCATCGTCCTAAAAGTTAGGATCACCCCCTTGACATCCTGTACTCATTGCTCTCAATTTAGTCCTTCTAAATTCATGTAATAGCTTGTAAAAGTTTAGTCATTAGTTCATTGAGATATGTGCAAAAGGTCTTGGGTCAATTTTTAGCAGGCGATTAGTTTTGAGTGAATCTTTGAGTGCCTTCTTCCATAAATAGAAGGTTTTCTCTACATGATCAATAATCAAAAGTTATCTATTTTGGTCAAAACTTTTTAGATTCATGTTCCAAGGTACCATAGAGGTATTATTTCATATATTGGAATCTTAGGGATTCTATTAAATATTCCAAGTGAAACTTAGGCTACTCTAGATCAGGTTTTTTATAGGACCCTCTGATCTCTGCATATTGTCCATCACTCCTCATAATGATATTAGAGCTATATCAATCTTGACATTATGGGTGGTGAATTCCCTTCTTTAATTGAAAACCCGGATTGAAGCAACTACTCAGCATGTTCTCTAAAGATGGAGGTTTATTTGCAAGGGAGAAATCTTTATGGATACATCTCTAGAGATGAGTTGATGCCTATGCTCAGAAGCAAAGGAGAACTAACTCGAGATTAGTAGGAAAGATTAAACACATGGTGTGCAAAGGATGATTTGGCAAGTCATGCATTGATCTATGATTTCTTAATATTAGGAGTTGTAAGACATCACGAGAAACCTTGAATGCTTTGGTGGAATTCTTATTTCAAGCACCACGGATAGGAAGAATCAACTATGGATGGAGTTCACATCACTCAAGAAGCAGTCCAAGCATAGTGTCACTGACTTTATCACCAAGATGAAGCACATTTCAAATCAATTAGGAAGCATTTAAGAGATTATAGATTAAAAAAAAAATTGTGAGGTAGGTCATCAATGGAATCAAGGTGGATGGCAAGTGGGAAGCATTCACCATTGCCATGGACTTCTACATGGATATGTAGGTGCCATACTACAACACTCTCACATTGGGACAAATCTTCACTCATGAGGCCAAAATTATGAAGAAGGATGAGATTATAAAAAGGTAATCAATCCTGCCCCCTTTACATTGATAAAAGCAAAGGTAAAGATAACATAAGGAAAAGGCAGAAAGTTTGATAATGAAGGAAGCACCTCCCAAGAAAACTTTTTAGGTAGAGGTAGAAGCAAGAGGAAGAGGCGGTAGACAAGGCAGGGGAGATCTCAAAGCTCCTCAACATGTGCCATATGTGAATTAACCAACCAAATCACAAAGCATTGTTTCAAGAACTGAAAGAGCATGAGAGGAAGATGATAAAACAGAGGTGGATATGGAGCTCCTAGAGGTAGATACAACATTTCATATGGATAGAACAACAATAACTACAACAACAACCACCAAGGAGGCTACAAAGAAAGAAGAGATCAAAATAACTATAATGATGATCAATCCCAAGAGGATTCACTCTTTCTCATGAACATGAAAATGAAATAAGGTAAATGAAATGAGCATGTGTCTTACATTGATTCTAGATGGTCAAACAATATGGCAAGGAATGTACAATTGCTTTTAGACTTGGAAGATCCAAAGAATAAGCATGTGGTCAAAACAAGAGATGAAACAAGGCATCCTATGGAGAAGATTGGAAATTTAAAGACTACCAATCCTAATATGAATATATTGAGTGGAGTTTTGTATGCGCCTAGTATTACTAAGAATGGGACAAGTGTAGGTCAAATTGTGAAGAAAGGTTTAGTAGGTGAGGTTCATAAAGCATTTCGCCTATGTAGATGATCCTTATCAAGGTCTCAACAAGATAGCCAAAGGAGAAGAAGCAGGTAGATTTTTCACCTTTGAAATCCAAGACACTAGAACATAGCATTGTTCAACTGTGGTACCCAAATCCTATCACACTTAGAGTTTTGACATTAATGGTAATCTCATATTGGAAAAAGAGCCCTCAATCAAATCAATAGAGATCAAAGTTTGCATAGAATACCTAACATTTCAAAGCAACATATGATTTACAAGTGTGCATATCAATTTGGAAAGTCTCACAGACAACCATTCACAAAGAAGCGGTGCATAAATGGAGACATTCTAGAGCTTGTCCACACAGATGTTTAGAGGCCAAGCAAAGAGCCATCCATCTGAGGTTCAAGGTACTATGTATCATTCATAGATGATTGTAGTAGATGGAACATACTTTATTTCATGAAGCATAAAGATGAAGTGCTCTCATGTTTTAAGAAGTCATCGGATGTGGTGGAAAATCAAAGAGGTAAAACCCCAAAAAGGCTAAGATTTGATGGAGGAGGAGAATATGTATCCCACGAGTTTGATTCCTACTTGCAAGATAGGAAATAAAGAGAGATATAACCACCAGATACGCACCTGAGAAGAATGGAGTAGTAGAGAGGAGAAATAGAACCATTGTGCGAGTAGCAAGGCCATGTTGAATGAGAAGAATTTTCCAAATTACCTATTGTGAGAGGAAATTTCCACTACCCACCTCCCTCATAAATAGGTTTCCCTCAAAATCCTTGGATGCTATGACTCCTTATGAATCTTGAAATGGAAGGAGATGAAGCTTGAATCATTGGAGGATATTTGGTTGCATTTCATAGGCACACATACCATCTTAAATGAGAAGTAAACTTGATCCTACGACAAAAATGTGACTTTATAGGCTATGGAATTAATCAAAATGGTTATAGGCTATGTAAATCTACATCAAAGGTTTCATAGTGATCCAAGAAGTAGTGTGTGATGAAAAAAAAAATCTTTGTTTGAAGATGATTGCAAGAAGATCAAGTTACCATATGATTTAGGGGAAGACTTTCCAACATTATCAAGCAAGGGTACGTATACAATTTAAGTTTGAAGTGATTCAGAAGATGATCAAAAGAGTCATAGGAGGGAGATCAACACATGGAACTCCAAAAGTAAAACCAAGGTATAAGATTTGAGGGATATCAACAGGCCATTCGAAGATCTACAAGGGCAAAGAAGAAGCTAGAAAGGTATGGTAATCAAACCTCTTTGGTAACTAAGCACTCTATCTACATAGCTCAAGGCTTGAAATCAAAAAATCCCCCGACTTATGAGGAGTCCAAAACAAAAATAATAATTGAAGCATGCAATGGAACAAGATATCGAATATTTGTACGAAACAACACTTGGGAACTAGTACCCAAGACACCCACCATGAAAATTATTGGATCCAAATGGATCTATAAGGTAAACAAAACATTTGGTCGACCCATTAAGAGGTACAAAGCTAGGCTTTTGGCCAAAGTGTATGCTCTAACCCAAGATATTGATTATGAGGAGACCTTCACTCCTATGAAAAATGCCAAAAATCAAAGTACTCATGAGTATTGCAACTACCAAAAATTGGAACATATATTAGATGGACATGAAGAATACATTTCTCAATGGATGGATCTCAGAAGAGGTATACGTGGCTCAAAACACTAGGTTTGAAGACTCACATTATTGGTGAACACTTTTTAATATTAATTAAGGCCTTACATGGGCTTAAACAAGTTCCAAGAGCTTGGAAGCATAATCTTGCAACTTGCAAGACAAAGGGCTTGTAGTGAGCAAAGTCGATCCTTCTTATCATCAAGCTATCACATGGAAAATTCATATATCTTTGTGTATATGTGGATGACATTATACTCATAGGTAATGATGCTGAAGGTATAGAAGACTCAAGCTATAAATTAAGGAGGAATTCAAGATTAGCGACTTAGGGCAGCTCATTTACTTCCTTGGACTGGAAGTAGTGTATATGGAGAAGGGTATGTATCTTACTCAGAACAAGTATATTAAAGATATGCTAGACAAGTTCAAAATTGAGAATGCTAAGGTTGTATGGAAGTAAACTTCAAGTTACATTCTCATGAAGGTGAGTTAATTGTAGATGTGACAAGCTATCAAAACTTGATGGGAGGTCTCAACTATGCTACTCTTAGTAGAGCAGATATATGTTATAGTGTAACTATTTTGAGACAATTTATGCATGCAACTACAAAGCTGCACATGGATGCAACCAAAAAGATTTGTAAATATATGAAAGGGAAAATGAATGAAGGTCTATTCTACTTATGCACCTCTAATGTGGACATCAACCTATTCTATAATTGGGATTGGGAGAATCAAGAGATGACAGGAGAAGTACTTTTGGATACCTTGCATTTGCATGTTCAAAGCTTATATCATGGTCATCAAAGAAGTATCCCATTGTTTCTCTTTTATCTACCGAGGTTGAATATAGAGTCTCAAAAAATGCAACTCAAGAAGCTAGGTGGATTAAGAAACTATACTCAGATTTGAGATTGAAATAATCTTCATCTCATATATTTGGAGATAACATAAGTTCTTTGCATCTTGAAACTAGAACAATTTATAATGCTAGGAAAAAACACATTGAGTTCCATTATCATTATGTTTGGAAGAAGATTACAAGCAAAGAACTCTCATATGTATCTACTGAACAACAATGTGCAGACATGGTGACTAAAATTTTGGATGGAGTCAAGATGACTAGGATCAAATCCATCATTGGAATTCAAAAAATCCCAAAGGATTAAAAACTCAAGCATCTTAGGCTTAATGCAGCATTGTTGGTGCATATGGAAAGCCTAAGTTCTTGAACATATGTATTGGACCTCATTGAAGCTTTGAGCTAAAGCATTATGTATACACATGAGGTTGTTGAATGCTTCTAAGGTTAAACTAGGATGTTACCTTTTCCAAAAGTAAAAGGGTAACTAAGAGAGAGTCTATGGGACATATTGAGAGCCTAGTCCCATGATCTTATTTGAAATTCAAACTCAAATGTAACTCCTACAATAATGGAAGAATGTTAGATAGATGTAGCTAGCAATCTTTTTGAAAAGTTTACATATAAATTGCACATTTGGTCCTATGTAATCAATCACTAGCTCACAATCATCGGAGTGACTATTGTGATTATCGTGAAGGTTTTGGAGTCCTCCAACACCTCTACGTATCAAGTAACACTCTTGTGAGTATGGATAGAGAGTTATATGGTTATTGGAGCTATGAATAGTGAGATATGAACAAATCTCTATGACTTTGTCTATGCATCTTCATCCTCTTGAAAAGTAAGGATCACCCCCTTCACTTCTTATATTCATTGCTCTTAGTTTAGTCCTTCTAAATTGATTAAATGACTTGTAAAAGTCATTCATCACGTCATTCAAATATGTTAAAAAATTCTTGAGTTATATCTTTGCATGATCTTAGCTCTGTTTGCATATTTGAGTGCCTTCTTCCATAAATATAAAGTTTTCTTTACACAAGCAATACTTAGAAGTAATATGTTTTGGTATAAAATTTTGAGATTCATGTTCCAAGGTACCATATGGGTATAATTGAATATATTAGAAGCTTAACGAGCCTTTCAAAGTGTCTAAGTGAAACTTTGGCTTATCACGAGTAGGTTTTTGCTAGGACCCTCTCATCTCTACATATGTCCATCCAAAACCACTTACCTTATCTATAGGTTACCTTCAAATTCCTCAAAAGTAATAACACCCTATGAAGGAGAAGAAGATGAAGCTTGGTTCATTGTAGGATATTTGGATGCATCGTATAAGGACACATACGTTCACAAATCAAAGGGAAGCTTCATCGCAAGGTAGAGAAATGTGTGTTCATAGTTGATCCTAGCACTAAAGGATTCATAGTAAGGCAAGATGTAGTATTGGATGAGAAAATCTTGATTTGAAGATGATTGCAAGGAAATGAACTTTCATTATGGCTTAGAGGATGATTTTCCAACATTATCAAGCAAAACGCTACACACACTTGAAGAATCAAGTGAATCAAAGGAGTCAACAAAAGACACCTAGAATGAAGATCAAGATTTGGAACTCAAAAGATAAAACCAAAGTGCAAGAAATGAGAGATATAATAAAATCATTGCAAAAAACAATCAGAAGGTCTATAGGGAAAAAAACGGAAGCCAAAAAGTTATAGATATATGGTATCTCATGGGTCACTAAGCATCTTATTCACATGGCTCCAGACATGAATGAAACGAGTATGTACAACTTCCCTATGTAGCTTTGAAGGAAAGATGGCGTAACAAATATGCTCACAGATACTATGTTCATGCAAAATGTTAGTTCTCTGACCTCTTAGAGAATGAACCAAAGAGATTTTGCAGAATCTAACTATACTATGAGACCTTCCTAATGCAAGTTATTTCATGCAAAATTCTTGCTTCTATTCTAAGAACCAATGCATCCAAGACATAATATGTGTTGCTTTCACTAGGCATGCACACAATGATACCTGTTCACACCAAAGTCAATTTCTCTTAGAATATGTAGATTTTATACTTGAGCTTTGAACTAACTTTGGAAAATAGTACTAGCTTTATAATAAACCAAATATTACAAGAAATGAATAGAAAATGGTCAGCAAATTCTCAACATGATGTAGAGCTAAGTAACTCCTACACAGAAAATCTAAGTGAGAATATATGGCAACTTAGTGTATAATGAAAATCCTCAAGCAAGTAGCGGGCTTGTTTGGCAAGGGGTCTACTAGATTATTTTGATCCTATAAGATATTACACATGTGGGATCATACAAATTCAAAGTACCTTGTGTGTATATAAGACTTTGAAAAATTCCCAAAATGATAGGAAACCATTTTCCTAAAATATAGGCAGTGTCACACCCATGTATGATAGGTCGTAATTGACTATTTGAGGGGGATTTCAAATTAAAATTTGAGTACAAGCTATCATGCTTGACTTCTTGATTCTCATCACTCAAAGTTTCATATAATGTGTCCATAAACTCCTAAAGTTGGAGCTTGAATTCCAAAACTCCCCCTCAAGCTTCAACCTTCAAGTCTTCAACCTAGCTCCATCAGTCCAATGCCTCTTTTGAACTTTGTCAGATTGATTGAGTCCAATGCCTTGGTGAAAATGTTAGCACGCTGATCCTTGGTATTTATGTGTTGAACTTGTACCTCCTTAACCAACACTTTCTCCCTCATGTAGTGATAATGTACCTCTATGTGCTTGCTCTTAGCATGGAACATAAGATTGGCAGATAGGTGCACAATACTCATGTTATCACACATAAGTGGAAACTAGCTCACTTGCAATTTAGTTCAACCATGATCTTCTTGAGCGACATAAGCTCACATGCTACTTGTGTTAAAGCTTTCTATTTATTATATATGGAAGGTATGACAACTATAGGTTGTTTCTTTGCCATCCATGAGAGAACATTCTTGCCTAGCATCACTACATATCCACTTGTACTCCTCCTATATTCTTTGGATCCAAGCCAATCAACAACTGTATATGGGCTCACCTACAAATAATCTTAAAAAGGATAGAAAAGCCCTTAATTTTAAGACCCCTTGAGATATCTATGTACTCATTTGCTACAAGTAGATGTGGAACCCTAGGTGTGCAAGATAACACACCAACTCTATATGCTATGTGAGGCTTTGTGATAGTGGCATAATTCAAAGAGTGCACTATAGACCTATATAAGAGTGCATTCTAAACTTTGTTACCTTCCATTGAAGTCAATATCATATTTATTTCCATTGGGTTGCTCAATGGCTCACACCCGGTAAGTCCATACTTCTTCAATACACCCAAGATGTACTTTTTCTACATAAGCCAAATACCATTGTCCTTATATATGAAATCAATACCTAATAAATATCTTAGATCTCAAAGGTATGAGATCTTGAACTCCTTCCCAAGACTTTCCTTGAAATCCTTGATGCCTTCTTCATGATCACGTGTAATAATCGTCATCTACATATACGCATAAGTAGAAAGATGGTTCACCTTCTATTCTGTAGAATAATGATGGATCTTCTTTGCTTAGATTGTATCCAAAACTCATCAAGTAGTCTACAAAACTTTGATTCCATGCCCTTAGAGTAGCTTACTTGAGACCATATCGTGCCTTCTTTAACATGCAAACATAATCATATATGATTTTAGCTTCAAACCGTAATGGTTGGTCCATGTATACTATCTCCTCTAGCTCTCCATTTAGAAAGGATTTTTTCACATTAGATGGATATATCTTCCAATGCTTTGTGTTAGTGTTGCTAGACGTTTTTGTAAATACTAAAAAACATGTATACCGAACAGTCTCATTGAAAAGGGAGAAGAAAATATTGTAACTCTTCATAGTTAATGATATGGTCGATGCATGTAGCAGAGAGAACAAGCTAGTGTGCTATCAACGAAAGGCCGTGAAACTAGAGTTTGGTGGCTACTGGTCTGTTCTCTAGTGTGCACGATAGAGATGGCAATTTTGGTTTACTACTGTGTCACTATCCTTGTGTCATTATTTTATTGTTATATTAAGTTGAATCTATGTCTGAGGAGTTCACCATATATTGATATAGTATTATTTGCGGATAGTATTAGTTGTGCATACTATAAGTATTTGAGAGTTTCTGCTCTATGGGTGATACTGAATTCTGTGTTGACACTCATTGAAATAGATTAACACATTAACCTTGTGTTAAATAAAGTGGGAAAAATGCATGAATCCTAATCACAAGATTCTACCATCCCCAGAACCCTAACAACCTATCTTGCCCACTTTAGTCTTATTGAACAAATCAGATTAGGAGAAGAGGTTAACACCGGTGCCATCTATGGAAGTGGAATCTAGTGTTTGAGAAAAGCTTAGAATACACTTTTTGAGTGAAGATTATTTCCTACATTCCAGTAACATGTTTTGATGAGACTTACCCAAAGTGCCAAAATGATAAACAACCCTTGAAAGTGAATAGTGCATTAGGAACACCACCCAGGAGTAGTGCTGACGGTGTTACGTCTGAAGAAAAAACTATAGCAAGTACTAGTAGTTCGGTGCCGCAACATTTCCTTATTTCCACTCTACATAGCATATCGGAATCTGGTGCCCTCCGATAGTGGTTTGGCATCCGGTGTAAACACCAAACTTGATGGTAGTATGATACTAGTTCAAATAGTAGAAGAAGTTATTGTGGATATTAAAAAGCTTACTGAGCTCATTTTAAGGACAACAGATTGCAAGTCAGGGTGGAGTATCCCTATTGAATGATGTAGTAAAGTCGAATTACCAATGTTTTGGAGTGACAAAAAGGATTTACTATCCAAAGAATGGAATCCAACCTAGAAATTAAACCTTAAACTTCTTGAAAACCTATTTCCTGGCCACAAACTACAACCTATAAGTACCTCTGATTCAAGGAAAATAGAGTTGGCAAGTACTATTGATTCTAAGAAACTAGTAGAACCACATATAGAAACCATGGAAAATGCACAAAATGATCAGCATGGATGACAACAAGGAGGTTACCAAAGACAATGGACTGCGGGAGTGACCTATGCAAAACTTGGGGGATTCCCAGGTGATGACCCGGATGCACATGTGTGCACCTTTGAAATCAACTACATAATATTAAGTAATCTAGAAGATCGAGAATACAAGACAATTGTGTTCCAGTCTACCTTCGTCAATGAAGCAACAAGATGTCTTACTGAATTTTATTTAAACAATTTCCAATGGTATGAGGATGTTAAGAATGCATTTTTGCAACACTTTTGATTAAAGAAGAACATTGCCAAGATATTTGATTTTTTGCAAACCAATAGACAAAAGGTGAATCAGAGTGTACAAGAGTATGCCACCCTTTTTTGCATGCATCTATGGTAGTTACCCCAAGCACATGTAAATTTACCCAACCATGTCATCACATAGTGGTTCATAAACAGCCTCAATCCACAACTGCGACAAGTCATGATTATCCATTGTATTGATGGCATGACGTTAGATGCTATCATTGCGATGGCACTCTAGTTAGAACATAAAGTAGGTGGTTTTACAAAACACCTCGAATGGTTAAAATCCAACAAGAATAGAAATGATGATCCACTGAAGCAAATATACCATACTAAATGCAAAAAACCTTGTTCATGTGGCAACCAATTGTGCACTTAACCAAATTCATTGTGCCATTTGCGACACAACAAGTCATTCCACAAAGACTTATCCATACAATTCCAAAACACAAAATCGATTCATTGTCAATGTAGTACTTGAGGCACAACATGAACCATCTGTAAGATATGTACCTCCTCAATTGCAAAACACATCACACCCCAATTATACCAATTATCGAGCACTGCAAACAAGGAATTACAATCAATCAGGATGGATCCAAGGCCAAGCTAGTAGCAATACCATAGTACCACCACCAAGATGTCATTTTTGTGGAGAAAATTGGACACATTCGATGACACTACAAGGATGCTTGGAAGTATGAAAAATGTAAAAAAGATAGACAAAACCCCATGGCTAATATGGTCTATAATACAATAATGGACACTCAAATAGCAAGAGTACAGACACGATCAGGAAAAATACTCCTTCTTGTTGTAGAATTATTGGAGCCAAGTCTAAAAGAGCAACAAAGAACATTAATTAAAGCATGAATGTGGTCTTAGGTGGAACGTCCTATCTTTCATGACCCTATATCAATTACTCAGCAAAAGATGAAGCAGCTAGCAAAGCTTGTACCAAAACAGTAAGAGTAGAACCAATGGCCTCATCAGACACCACATCAAAATCCCTAGTATGGCATGCGATATTTTAGCAAAGGCCCCAATTACTATCCCATTAGGACTGTTACTAACTCTGGTTCCTAGTATTTGATAACAATTTTAGTATCAACTTGACCAAAGTCTGAGTCGAGCACTAGCTACAGCTACTATCAATCCGGAGTCCAATTCTACGATAGATGATGTAGTCCCACTAATCACTGTATGGTTTAAAAATCATAAAATAACACAACTACTTACTGATGGTGGTTCCAGGGTTAACATAGCAACTATGGCAATATGTAAAAAGAGATTGGAATCACATAGAATGAGTTAATTTCTTTGTAAGAATGGCTGATTAGTCAAGAGTCCACCGATAGGCTTAGTGTGTGTAGCTCAAGCGTAAGCACCACCTCCTTTACTTGTCAATCCGTGGAGACGTGAGGACCGGTATGAAGACCACCAGCAAGTGAAGGCACAAGTGCGTGAGTGAAAGCACACAAACATGCACACACGTACACACACACACGCACAAGGTAAGATCAAAGAGAGGAACAATGGAAAGCTTTGATTGCAAAAGAGTTCTCATACAAAAGCTCTATTCTCTAAAAAAACTAGCCCCAAAAATGAGCTCTCTAGCTCTTTTTATAGTTTTTTGACTAGTTTTGGCCCTGTCTAGACCTAGTGTCCGGCCTAGATAAAAATTAGGTTCCAGGGCTTATTTGAGGGCTCAAACGAAGTCTAAAAATTATGAAAATTGGTAGGATGATACTTCTAATATCCTCAAGCTCAAGGACTCCTTGGCTTGAACAAAATGGAGTTACAAAAATAGAAAATGGTATTTACAATGGTTTTTAGTGATGAAAATCACTAATGTTGTAGGGGATTCTTATGCAAATTTGACATACACTTCTTGGAGCTCCCTACTTGCTCCTTCTTCTTGTGTGTCCACCTCTTTGATGTGCTCCTGTGCTTTGTCCTTGACCTTCAGCTTCAACACTCCCCCCCCTCTCGAGTCTGTCGTCCCTGATAGACCCTTGTTGTAATGGTTGTTCCATGTAGTGCTTTGAGAGGTAGTGTCTATTCGGTAGGAACAAGAGCCGTCTACCTTCCAAATTTGGAAGGGTTGGTTGTCCGGTTCTTCATTTGTCACTACAAGCCTTTGGAATTTGTTGTCCCTTGGTATGCGCTCCTTCCTTGGGTTCCAGCATGATTGTGTCGTTGCGAGTCGCCATTGATGGCCTCTAGATCTTCTTAAGAGGATGTTCATAGTAAGCATGCCAAGTACTAATATCCCATAATGAATAATGGGTAAGTGTGTTCGTGCATGGGTTGAGGAGAATATGTGCCTTGTGCATGGCCTTGTAATGTAGCCCTATACATGCTTACTTGGAAAATGCATTGGAAGAAGTATGGTGCAAAAATTGGGATCTTGAGCTAAGTGCTTAAGGGTATGCCGACGAAGAGGTTTCCTAATCTATCATGGTTATGGTGTTGCCACGGTAAAAGATACTTACCATGGTGAAGTATCGATCGATGTTCATCTCTTCATGTTGTACACTCGGCCTTTGGGATGGAACATTGTTGATGAATGTCCATGTTGATGGTCCACTGATGAGATCTTTTGAGTGGCTGATCCTGTCTCCTCTTTTCAAATCATCATTTGCCAAATACTAAGAATTGAATTTCTTTATATTCCTTGACAAACAACATTCGATAACTACACCAAGCTTAGTTTCACATATTCTCTTCAGCTCACCATAAGCAAGATTCTTCTCATCCAATATACATACAAAGATTTGCAGGGTACCAGAACTACCCCTTGCAGATATCATCCTGGATGCTCTCGTACATGTAGTAGTTAAGCATCACTCAAGTTGCGGATCTTCAAGCTCTGCACTCCTACCATAGTAAGAGGAAACCATATTTGTGGATGCCATGTTCATGCCAAGTTCTTGACATCTACCAGATAAGGCCGCGATTATATCATCTACTAGCTGAGACACACTTCTATCCAAACTGATAAATGCCCAGTAATCGACAATTCCACCTTCAACTAATCATGACTCGGTCAGGTTTCATGAGCCAAACCTAGGAACAAGTGCTTCCTCTCCTCTTTTTTTTTTTTATAAAGGAACAATGTCACCAAACAAGAAGAGAGATATTAGTATCAGAAAAAATAGTTGACATATGTGAATGTGCTCTTGTGCATGGGACTCTCAAGTGTGTGTATGCACGGCCATGTAATGTGGCCCTATATTAATGCATACTTTGGAAATGCATAACTTGAATGGTGCAAAAGACAGGGTTGTGCAAGGAGCACATGGTTGTCGCTCGTCGAGGTTTTCAATGTTACTTGTAGATGTTGATGCCGGCTTTGGTGGGGGTATCCATTGGGTCTCAAACTGATGTAATCTTCCTTATTGGGGTCCATTTTAGAACAACATTTGGCACGTAGAGATCACTTCAGGCGCCTTCCTCTTTGGATGCTTTCTAAACTGTGGTATCCAGTGTGGTTGGCACTTTGGTTCGGTGGAGGCTACTTGTACTTTTGGCTTCCAAACCCGTACCATTGTGTTTGGTCTTCTAACCCTTGTTGAAGAGGCAAGTTGATCTGGTTTTAGTCTTGGTGTTTGGTTCTGATCCTTGCCCCACCTTGGCTTCTTTGTTGCGACTTTCCTCATGTGGGAGAGCATAGATTGTTGTGTATGTAAGAGCTTCTTGGGTATCCATATTTGCAATTGTCCTTGTTGAGCTGCAGCTAATTTCTTAGGCACCCAAACTTGTCGAATATCTTGTGGTTGAGTTTGTCCTAGCTTCTTCATTCGTCTTCTAGCCTGGTGGGAGTCCCTAGAGGGGAATTGTGGGGTTAAGGCTGGTGGTTGCTCTCCTTTTCGTACCGAGATCTGCTTCATGTCTGGCACTACTTTCCTTTGGAAATCCCATCGTCTATTTGATATAGCAATTGTCTTGTTCTGTTGTGCTTGCCTTGTTGGTTGAGTTGTAGTGGAGGCATTAGTCCTTGCACCAGAGGAGGAGTTCGCTTGTCTTTGAGCCTGTTCTTCCATGATTGAGTTCTCCTACGACAAAGAGCTTTTGATGCATACAACATCTCTTTTGCTAAGATTAGTCCTAGGAGAACTAGAAGATGTGATGGATTTGTGAGTATGCCATTTTCTAGTTCTAATGTAAAGCATTGTCCCTGGACCCAAACTTGAAGAAGTTGACTTCTTAGGTTCAAGTTGACTACATTGTCATAAATCCAATCTTGTCCTAAGACAAATGGTTCTGTAAGGTTCTCATCTTGACACACTAGCACTTTGACTTTCATTGGAACATCTTGAAGGTAGATGGGAAGTTTCACCTTGCCCAAACAAGGGGTTTCGACACCTCCCAAACCTATGAGATAAGCTTCTATGGGATTGATGTTCAATTGCAAGTCTTGGCAGTAGGACAGTCTAACTGCACTACCTGCTACACCTGCGTCAATCAATGTTTTCAGAGTCCTGGCACCCTTTCCTTGTCCGATCTCTATGGTCACAAAGGGACGTCGATCAATGACTTGAGAAGTAGTTATGTCCGATTTTTGGCACATATCCATGTGATATTTTGGGGCTTTTGAGTTGACATCTAGGCCTAGTCGCCTTAACTTATTTCGCCTAATACGCTCTCTAGCCTCTGCCTGTGCTTCTTCCCTCACCCTTAACTCCTCTTCTTTTTGATTCTTAGTAGTTTTGAGTCTTGTAAGCATATCCTCTATAAGAGGTTCTTGGTATAACTTGACTCTACACCCACTAATATAGTTTGTCAAGATATCCCCTTCTAAAGTGGCCAACTGAACTGCACTGCTAGTGGAAATTCTATTAATGATCATGGGTCTGTATCCTCCTTTTTCCAACTTACGGGCATGTTGCTTTAGCGTATAAACCAGCACTAGGTCCCCCTCTTTCAATCCTTTATCTTTGATGTGTGCATCAAAGTATGCCTTTCGTCTTTTCTTTGCAGCATAGATGCCTGCCGCCGCGCATGGCCTTGTCTCACCTAAGCGTTCTAGATCAAAGATCCTAGAGGAAAATTCATGTCCATTCCACTCATACTCTTGTGCTACTTTTAAAGCGGGGATTAAGATATCTAATGGTAGCACAACATTCTGTCCGAAGACCATCTGAAATGGGGTGATGTTGAGTACCGTTTTGTAGGCAACTCGATAAGCCCAAACAACATGATGAAGTTGTTTGTCCCAATCAGAGTGTTTATTGTTTACCAGTTTTGTCAATACATTACAGAGGATCTTATTGGTGCTCTCCACTTGTCTGTTAGCTTGTGGGTGATAAGGGGCGGACTTCTTATGTGTCACCAAGAATTCTTGGACAAGATTTTCAATAACCTCATTCAAGAAGTGTGTGCCTCTATCGCTCACTAACTCTATTGGTAGCCCATATCTTGTGAACACATTCTCGAATAAGAACTTAGCCATAGTCTGAGCATCATTCTTTGTTAAGGCTTTCACTTCGACCCACTTTGTAAGGTAATCTATGGCTACAATAATATACTATGCATGGGAGTTTCTAGCTGGGGGATTAATAGGACCTATGAAGTCTATGCCCCACTTCGAAAATGCACGCCCTCCCATCATTGGCCTCAAAGGCATCTTGTCTTTTCTAACTGGATATTGTGCACGTTGGCATGTGTCACATTTTTTCACGTAGGTATGAGAATCCATATGAAGAGTGGGCCACCAAAGTCTTGAGAATAGAATGGTCTTGATTACTCGATCAGGACCAAAGTGTCCACCTGCGACACTGCTGTGTGCAGTTTCTAAGACTTTCAAATAGTCTGATTCATGAATGCACAGTCTTACGTAACCATCTTTGCCTCTTTGGTATAAGTTGTCTCCTACTAAAGCATAGTCCTGAGCCTCTTGCTCCATGCTTCGTCTTCTTGCTAGACTAGCCTCTTTGGGTAAGGTTCCTGATCTCATAAACTCTACCAATGGAGAACTCCAATCAGGAATTAATGACACTTGATAAAGGGTGGCATGCTCGACTGGTGGTCTCTCTCTGCACAATGGACAATTCTTAATCCACTCATGGATTTCTTTGTCCATGCTAGGCCAATACACTCCTAAACGTTTTAGATTCTGCAATGTTCGTTGTTTAGCATAGTGATT
This sequence comes from Ceratopteris richardii, assembly GCA_020310875.1. Classification (NCBI taxonomy): domain Eukaryota; kingdom Viridiplantae; phylum Streptophyta; class Polypodiopsida; order Polypodiales; family Pteridaceae; genus Ceratopteris; species Ceratopteris richardii. The sequence goes on from CM035412.1 coordinate 66,663,352, forward strand.
TCCTAGCAATCCTTCATGGGCTTGTTGCAGCCAACTACTATGCTCGTCATCCTCAACACAACAAACTAATACACCCTCAGTATCTTGTTTGTACATGCTTCCTACCAATATGTGATATTTTTGTGATTTTACAATTTCTTCTTGTGATGTTTTCACATTCTTATTTGCAGGGCCGAAGGTTAGGACTGGTACCAACTTATTTGCCCATTTAGGAACAACTTCTAAATTGAACAGATAAGCATCGGGTAATTCATCAGACACTCCTTGCGGCGACTCTCCTGAAGTGATGCGAGAAAGGTGATCTGCTCAAAGGTGGGTTCTACCTTTCCTGACAACAACTTCAAAGTCATATTCCATTAGTAAGAGGAACCATCTTACTAAGCATCCAGTATTGCAAGGTTTATTGACCAAATATAACAACACTTAATGATCAGTGAAAAACTTGAACTTGTTGGCTAATAAATAGTGTCTAAACTTCTTCACAGCATATACCATGCCTAAGCCCTCTCGTTCAGTTGTGGTATAGTTTCATTCAGCTGGAGTTAGTTGTCTGCTAGCGTATGCTATGGGTAAATCTAAATTTCCTTCACCTGTGGGTTGTGCTAGCACACATCCTATGGCGTGATTGGATGCATCCACATGCACCATGCACATTGAATGGTTTATTCCAATCAGGAGTGGTCAGTATTGGTGCTGTGCATAAACATTTCTTCAGTTCATTGAAAGAATTCTCGCATTCGTCGTTCCACTCAAAATTAGACAATAAGGCATAAAGGGGTCTAGCTATGATCGCGTACATGTGGATAAACCTACGGTAATATCCACAATGGCCCATAAAGGCTTGTACCTCTTTAACATTCCTTGGCCTGGGCATCTCTACTATGGCTCGTACCTTATCTTCATCCATTGTGATTCCATTTTTAGAAACAATATGACCTAAGATTTTACCTTGACGCACCATGAACACACACTTTTTTGGGTTCAGACACACTCGATATTCTCTACACTTGTTGAAGATTTGTCTGAGCTCAGGGATGTGAGATCTTCTTTCTTGGGAATGAGCACATAAATCATCCACATACACTTCTAAGCTCTTTTGCAAGAACTCGTTGAAGACATGGCACATGAGCCTTTGGAATGTTGCAGGTGCATTGGTGAGGCCAAATGGCATCACACGAAATGCAAAGATTCCCCATTTTGTGGCAAAACCTGTTTTGTGTTGATCTTCTGGGGCAATAGCTACTTGATTGTAACCTGAAAATCCATCAAGGAAGCTATAAACTTCCTTGCCTGCAACACGCTCCAATAGGTGTTCCGTGATTGGAAGCGGATAACTATCTCTGATCGTAGCGGCATTAACTTTTTTAAGGTTAATACACACTCGCAACTTCCCATTCTTCTTGGGCACCACTACAATGGGGGACACCCATTCAATATGCTCAATTTCATAGATAAATCCAGCTTCAATCAGCCTATCAATTTCTTCTTTTATTTTGGCTGCATATGTATCATTATATGTGTAGGGCTTTTGTTTGGTGGGATTGGCATCACCGGTCATGGAGATAGTATGAGAGCAAATTCTTGTATCTACCCCTTTCAAGTCTCTATAGTGCCACACAAACACATCCCTATATTCCCTTAATAGAGCTACGAGCTCCATTTCTTCTCTTGCACTTAGGTCATCTCCTATATATGTGCATCTCTCTTCATTCTCTTCGATGGTCACTACAATTTTCTTGGTCTTTTCTTTATTATCATATGATTCTCCTATGATGGCCTCTCTCTTAGGCATGCGTACCAAAATTTTGCGATCATCAACTTCATGTTTCTTGAAGTTTTTTGGTACTTCAAACAATGATTCCTCCTCTTCTGGTTTCACTGCTTTTCTTTTCTTTTTCTTTTGACTACTCTCACTTCCATCCTTTGAATCTACCATTTTAATACTTGTGAGAGGTTCTTCTTCTTTCTGGGTGAACACTCCTATATCTTCTAGATAGTGCTGCTCTAAGTTAAAGCAACTATCCATCACAATGGACTCTAGATCATCGTCATTCTCTTCTTCTTCTATGACATCACTAGGGTCACATTCTTCTAGCAAGGGCTGACACATGAACACTGAAATATCATAACCCTCCTCATCACAATGAGGTGTCCATTGTTCTTCATTGACAACAATGTCCATGGTGGCTAAGATTTCTGGCCAGCCATGAGGCTCAAATTCCTCATCCGGAAAAATCATCGGTGTGTAGGCTGGGTCCCTAACTGGTCTATCTCCTAGTGAAGTTCCTTCTTCTCTTGCCTTTAAACATTTTTCCTCTTCCTCTACGACCTTGCACATCCACAAATGAGTATCTTCATGCAGCCATGATGGATCACGTGAACTTTTAGAATGCACAGAGATGGAATCTTCTTTTGCTTTGTGGATAGGATTCCACTGTAGGGGTGGTACATCTCTGAAGGATTAATCCTTGAAATTGACCTTGGTGGTGACCCCTAAGTGTTGTAAGTACAAGGAATTGGTTCCCCAATCCTGTACTATTTGCAATTGTCGTAGGAAGGGTCTTCCTACGATCATCTCGTAGACATTATTTTTCTCAAAGTCACATATAGCAAATGTATGTTCAAAATCTACTCCGCAAGTGGTTAGATTTATCCCTTCTAGCAATCCTAGAGGTCTTTCAAAATGACCGTCAGCCATTTGAAGCTTCATTCTAGTTGGTCTTAATGTGGGTTGTCCCCATTGCTTCTACAAGGAGGTGGTTGCAATGGCAACACCAGCACCTGAATCTATGATTGCTTTGGTTGTGTAACCTTGGTAGGTGATTGGAAGATAAGTATTACCTTCTTCACCCTCACACATGTCCCCTATTTTGTCTAGAGGTATCTCTGGAACTTTTCGCTTAGAGCTTGTTTTTGGCTTATTGGAATCAAGTTCTGGAACCTGATCCTTCACATGATTCCATAGCTTAGGTTTTGCTTTGAGCAGCTCTTCTACAGTGAGATGACATTGAACCTTATAGTTCTTCACGACATCAGTGTTTCTTGGGATCACTGATTCTTCATGTATGACCAGTATTGTGGGAGCTCTGATCTGAAGAGATTCAGATTCCCATGGGCCTCGAAATTGAGGCAGTTCTTCTAAGGTATTATATTCAAAATCTATCCTTTCGTCTTCTTCTTGCTCGACTTGATCTCCGTAAATGGATGGAATGTCTTGGGGAAATTGATCATGAAGATCATCAATCTCAGAAATAGGAGGGGAATTACCCTTCTCCTTGGCCCATTTCTCTTCTTGTATTTCCCGCAAGAACTCTTGAGAGTACTATTGAATAGAACGAGGTATTCCAGCATCCGTGGAATTAGGAACATAAGCTCCCATTGGTGGTGAGCTTCCTCTTTCAATAACTCGTTGAGGTTGTGGAGGTAAAGAAACTTGTGGTTTGTTTACCAATTGCTCTAATCTTTCTAGTAAGCCCTGGAAATGCAAATGCGATTTGATAGAGTTTGTCTGATTGAACTTTGTACTAGTCTCAAGTATAGCTTGAGCTTTTCCTACCATTTTCATGCACATTTTCATCCGTTCAATCTCTAAATCCGCTCTCAGGTAACTCTTGTCTAGGTTTGCAGCTGTTGGCCCTTCTTGAAGTCGAGCCTGGTAGGCCTTGAACATCATGTCCAAGCCTTCTGGGGTTGGATATGCCAGAACAGACCCTGGTTGCGGTCTATTTACAATGGGTGGTGGGGTGGGATGAGATGGAGTGGATGGAGTTTCGGCATGCGAGGGGTTTTGAGATGCAATGTCTTCTAATTTTTTTTTTGTGTCTTTCAAGCTTTCTTCTAGTTCCGATAACTTTTTATTCCATTTGCGATTGGCCTTCTCTCTGGTATCTTTCCATGTTCTTGTTTTCCTCTTACTAGGCTCTCCTGATTCACTCGACTCTGATTGTTCTGCTGGTTTATCTTGTTTTAATGCTTGTGCCCTAGTAACTGCCTGTACAGGTGCCACATTACTGCTACTGGCACTTGAATCCGCCACTAAGCCTACCACATTAATGGGTGTAATCTTGGGTGCACTAGAGGGGTTTCTTGGACAATCTCTGGGAAGATGGTCTTTTCCACATTCAAGACAAAAAGCTTGTATTGTGATAACCTGACCTTGACTCCAAGATGGTGGGTAGGGACAGTCACAAATGAAATGGCCACCTTGACATCTGAAACAAGATCCTCAAGGGGCTTGTGGTCTCATTTGTCTCAATTGGGGCCTAGGGTTAGGATTTGTGTACATAACATTGGAGTATTCTGGCTCCCAATTTTGCTCCATAGGTGGTGCCTCATATTGATACGAGTAAATCTCACTATGCTCAGGCGACTCAGTGTAATAAGCATGTGGACTACCTTCATGGGAGTAGTCTGAACTATGAGCATGAGAGTCATTATCTCGTATCAATGGGGTTAGTGGCACCAATGCCCTATTTGGATTTTCCTCTCCCACAGCATACTTGACTGGAATCACGTTAGCAGGAGCTGGTGGTTGGTTTCCCAAGTCTAGTTGTGGTCTATATTGTGCTTGATATTGCTGTTGTGGTCGATAATATGGTTGTTGGTATTGGTTCTGATACCTTGTTGATAAGGTTGCTGATAAGTTTGTCTATTGTAGGGACAATCTTGAGCCGTGTGGTTCGTGTATTTTCTCTCAATAGTACAATATGGAGCATTCCTTTCTCTAATTTTTTGGTTTTGCATTGGGCATACGTTAGCCATGTGGTCCCCTCCCCAGGTATGACATCGGTTCAATGAGGTGACTCTCTGTGTTTGTCTATTTTGGACTCCTAGCTTCTTGGCAACTTGCTTAGCTATCTCATCTATTTCCGTGGAGATTCTCGAAGTATGACTAGTAGAACTATCAGAATCTTGATAGAGTTTGGATAGTCCTAACTCCTCACCCAAGTTGTCTTCTATGTCAATGCATGTCCGCACACACTCTTCTATGGATCTAGGCTCTTTCAAGTACACATATGATCTTAACTTTGTGCTCAGTAAGCCATCTAAGAACAAAGCCACTTGTTTGGCTGGTGTGGGTAACTTTGGAGCAGGGCATCTTTCTAGGTACTGTCTGAACCTTCTACCTGCTAGTCGCACTATTTCTTGGGGTGTCTGCTTGAAGCTATGGATCAAAGATGATGTGTTATGCCTGATACCACTCTTGGAAAAGTCTACAATGAATTCGTCTAGCAGTTGACCTATATCGCGATAGTTGCGACTACTCAATGGTTGAAACCAAGCTAAGGCAGTGCCCTTAAGAGTCAAACCAAATGCCTCGTACTGGGTGAACAAATCGTGAACTTGTTCAGCTCTTAACACTTGTTTGAACTCGGCCACATGATCATAAGGATCTCTTGTCCCATCAAAATAATTCTTCATTGCCTTGATCACTTTGAGTGGGTCTAAGGGTTCTTGGGTGCTCTCCTGGTCTAGGCAATGGAAAATCGTGTTCATCTCTTTGTTGCCTATGTGCTTGATGTCTCTCTCTTTCAGGTCTTTCATTTTCAAATCCTAATCTATTTATGCCCATAGTGTGTGCAAATCTTACCTCAGGTCTCTCTCTAGTTCTTTCTCTCTGGGCTTCATGAGTTTGAGATGAACCTACTCCTTGGAGGCCATGGGAAACACTGGATCTTGGTGGAGGGAAAATCAATTCACTCTTCCAAGTATATGCGTGTCTATCATGTTCTGTTACCAAGAACATCTTCTCTGATGTGTTATCCAGGTAGACAACTTTGCCTGGTATCTCTGGGTCCTTGAACTCATAGATGATGACTATGCCCAATTGGCTAGGTTGCTCTGGCTTGAATCTCCAAAAGGCTTCCTCGGTTTCTCTGTTCAAGAATAGTTCTATGCTTTTGATGTCTTGAGGGATCCAATCTGGAGTGATCACTATGGTCAAAACTGACTTACCTCTAGGAGTTTGGGGTCCTTGTCCTACATTTCCTTGTTCTAGGTCTCCTATCTCATTCTTAGGAATGACATTTCCAAACTCATCAGTCCTATCTGGTAGGTTGGTGACCACACACATGGTTCCTTCCTTATCAATGTATGAACCCGCTTCGAACTTGACCACCGGGTTTTCAAGTCCAAAGGGTCGATCTGGATTTTTGAGTTGGACCACTGATCGCCTCAGGCCATCCTCATAGATGCGAGCACCTAATCCGTTGGTCCGAATATATTCCAATTTTGTCTTATAGGGACCTTCTGGTGTTTGTAGATGGGTAGTTCTTGAGCTACCTGCAGGTTTCCCCATGCTAAAAGACATTTCTAAGTCACTTGTGTCTTAGTTTAGTACGTAAGGACAACCACTTAGTTGTTGTGCCCAAGACTTAGTTGTATGGTTGACACTAGACTGAGAAGATCTAATGCTTTGTCTATCCTTGCCTAGGTGTCTACCAGATCTCAAGTTCATAAGCTTTGATTAAGAGTCCAAAATTTCCCCTTGGTATGGTTCAAAAATCCTTTGGAGTTCCCTTGGGTTCCTAGTCTCACTTGAGAGTCAAATTCAAATTATCCTATCTGAAAATCAACGCCTTATTCTTATAAAAAGCAGTTGAGACCGTGTAGGATTCGAAACGAGCTTTCCAACGAGCTATAGAGCTCAAAAAATGGACTTTGGATGAAAAAGTTATGTCAAATGAGGCTCCTAGGGGTCAAAACCGGCAAACAGGACCTTTTGGAAAAAATCGCGATTTTGTGAAATCAAGAGAATCGCGATTTTGTGAACTTCAAGAGAATCGCGATGCTATGAATCTCAAGAGAATCGCGATGCTGTGAAATCAGAGAATCGCGATGCTGTGAAATCAGAGAATCGCGATCCTGTGAAACCAAGAGAATGGCAATCCTGTGAAACCAAGAGAATCGTGATTGTCAGTAGAGAATTGTGTTTTCACAGAATTGTGTTTTCACAGAATTGTGTTTTCACAGAATCGTGTTTTCATAGAATCGTGTGTAAGAGAATCCTGTTCTAGAGAATCGTGATTTTGTACCTTGGATGAAAATCGTGTTTTTAAAAATCGTGATTGCCAACAGAGAATCGTGTTTTTGAAAATCGCGATTTTGTCTTAGAGAATTTTGTTTTCACAGAATCGTGTGTAAGAGAATCGTGTTCTAGAGAATCGTGATTTTGTACCTTGGATGAAAATCGTGTTTCTGAAAATCGCGATTGCCAATAGAGAATCGTGTTTTTGAAAATTGCGATTTTGTCTCAGAGAATCATGTTTGATCACAATCGTGTTTTCACAAAATCATGTTTTTGGCTGAAAATTGTGATTTGTGAGAATCACGATTTTGAGCAGAGAATCGTGTTTTTGAGAATCGTGATTTTGAGCAGAGTATCGTGTTTTTGAAAATCGTGATTGCCAACAGAGAATCCTGTTTTAGAGAATCGTGTTCTAGAGAATCGCAATTTTGAGCACAACCACAGAATCGTGTTTTCTCAGAAACAGTTTGTTGGCTGAAAATCGTGATTTGTGAGAATCACGATTTTGAGCACAACCACAGAATCGCGATTTGAGAATGACCTCAGAATCGTGTTTCCTTCAGAGGGTTTTTTAAGGGGGAAATAGAAAATCGTGATTTTTCAAAAAATTTTGAATTTTTCACAGAATCGCGATTTTCTTCATAGAATCATGTTTTTTGGCGGGAAACTCAAATTTCTGAGCGTCGAGCAGTGGCGAGCTCCGTAGGTGCAAAAAATCATGAAAAAACACAACGCTTGCTCTCCGTTGCACTTCCTAACTCCTTCCCACACAATAATGCATGAAAGATGGTATAAAAATGGTGAAAATGCACTAAAAAACAAGAAATTTCTATGAAGAAGAAGATGGAAGAAGATGGAGATGGTGATGAGGATGAGGATGAAGAAGAAAAAACAGAAAATGAACAAAAATGACAGTTTTTTTACCTTCCAACGTTGCAAATCTACGATCTTACCATCACAACGCTCGTCCTCGAAGCTCTCTCCCCGGCAACGGCGCCAAAATTTGGTGTAGCTCAAGCGTAAGCACCACCTCCTTTACTTGTCAATCCGCGGAGACGTGAGGACCGGTATGAAGACCATGAGCAAGTGAAGGCACAAGTGCGTGAGTGAAAGCACACAAACATGCACACACATACACACACACGCACACAAGGTAATATCAAAGAGAGGAACAATGGAAAGATTTGATTGCAAAAGAGTTCTCATACAAAAGCTCTATTCTCTAAAAAAACTAACCCCAAAAATGAGCTCTCTAGCTCTTTTTATAGTTTTTTGACTAGTTTTGGCTCTATCCAGACCTAGTGTCCGGCCTAGTTAAAAATTAGGTTCCAGGGCTTATTTGAGGGCTCAAACGAAGTCTAAAAATTATGCAAATTGGTAGGATGATGCTTCTAATACTCCTCAAGCTCAAGGACTCCTTGGCTTGAACAAAATGGAGTTACAAAAATATAAAATGGTATTTACAATGGTTTTTAGTGATGAAAATCACTCTTTTTGTAGGGGATTCTTCTGCAAATTTGACATACACTTCTTGGAGCTCCCTACTTGCTCCTTCTTCTTGTGTGTCCACCTCTTTGATGTGCTCCTGTGCTTTTTCCTTGACCTTCAGCTTGAACAGTGTGCAATATTCCTATCACACTACAAGGAGTGGTGTTTAAAATGACCTTTGTCATCATGGATCTCCCTAAATCTAGTCTTGATTACAACCCTTTATTTGGTTGACCTTGTCTAAAGGAGGCCAAAGTCCTCCAAGATTGGTCATCCCATGAACTCGTTTTTAAATGCAATCATCACAAATATGTTGCCCCTTTGGATGGCATTAAACCATGCAAAATTCATGCACGAACTTACGTAGTTGAACCTTTCCATATGTTGCATGGACTATCAGACTATGAAGAAGAGGCTTTTTTGGCCACCAATACTGACTTATTATCTCTCGAGACAATAGATTTACAACAAGGGCTAGACCAATGGTCTCCCACAACCTATATGGTGCAACCCCTTGAAGATGAATCTATAGATGAAACCCAGAAATTAGTGAACACTATGGATTTTCAGCACCCCTTTCAATCTGAGAGTGATCCTACCAGTGCATGACAATTCTATGTACGAGAAGATCAACTAGTGACTTGTCACCTTGGGGATGAAAATAACCCTAGACCTATCAAAATAAAAGTTGGCCTAGATAATGCCTTTCAATGTGACCTTTTGACTCTTTAAAAGGAATTTATATATGTGTTTGCATGGGAATACTAGGATATGAAATGCCTAGACCCTAGAATATATGAGCACCGGGTTGTACTAAAATCGGATGTTCGTCCAGTAAAGTAGCAAAGTTACAGGATGAATCCCAATTATGCTTAGCAAGTTAAGGAAGAGATAGATAGATTACTCCATGCTAGATTCATTGTCCTAGTAGAGCATGTTGAGTGGATTTCACCGATTTTTATTGTACCCAAAAAGAATAAGCAGCTTTGTATATGTGTAGAGTATAGGAAACTCAATGTGACAACTATCCTTGATCCATTTCAGTTACCATTCTTAGACAACATGTTAGATGATGTAGCTAGAAGAGAAATGCATCCATTCTTAGATGGATACATTGGCCACAATCAAGTCAGGATCACCAAGGCTGATATACTCAAGACTGCGTTCATCACTAATTGGGAGGTTTATGCATGCACGATGATGTGGTTCAGTTTATGTCACACATCGAATACGTTTCAACGATGCATGCAAGAGATCTTTTCACAATACCTGACAAGTTTTATGTGTGTTTACCTTGACAAATTTTCCTTGTTCGGTGACACTAATGCTCACTTACAGCACCTGCACTATTGTTTTCTTTAAATCTCATGAGTATCATCTTTGTTTGAACCCCCATAAGTCTATCTTTGCTATGGCCTGTGGTAAAGTCGTGGGACATATCATCTCCAAACAAGGTATACAGGTAAAGATCGATAAAGTAGAGGTTATTTTGAATGCTCCACCACCCAAATCTCCTATGGAAGTTATGTGCTTTCTAGGTCAAATTCATTGGCATGGCCGTCATCTTCGGTGGTTGTGTAAAGAGAGATGGTGGATGCAATACAAAGATGAGTTGGTGCTGCTACAACCAGCTTCACACCAGTCAACTGAGACTTTAGAGTTGGTTAGTAGACTCTTTGAACTTCCTAAATCCATAAAAGAATCACCCAAGTGTTTTGGAACAACTATCTCAAACGTTTGAGTCAAGATAGACTAGTTGCAAAATGACAAGCTCCCAAAACTTGCTATTTTTATACATACACATGCTTGAATAAATGAAGAGTGCTCTCAACTTGGTAGGAATTAGAAAGATTCCTTTTGGACATAGCATATATACTTAGATACCTTGCTAATTCAAGTTAACACACTTAAATTTATCAATTGAGCACTGAGAAAAAGATTTAGCAAAATCTAGAACACTTTCGCCATTATTGGGGCTTTGTAGAGGCTCAACTAGTGAGCAGAAAAACATAGATTTCTCACAAACGGTGAATCCAATGAGCATGAAAGCAAAATCTAGATTTAGAAAGCAATCCAATGCACTTTAAAAATCTGAAAAAAAATATGTATAGCCCAAGATAAGAGCTTCTAAATTTACTGTTTTGAGTGAGTATAGCAGAGAATAAAACAGAGAAGAAGTAAATGATGAATGTATAGATTCACATATAATTGCAACCACATTGGCAATGAATACTTGCACAATGGGATTAGAATGATAAAAATATGGATTAATCTCTTCAATCTCTACAAATGAACATGAAGTGAGCACGAATCAAGCTCTCTAATGGCGATTTTCTTCTTGCTCTTTTTATAGCTACTTTTGGAGGTAGTTTTGAGTTTGAATTCAAATACTTCACCTTAAAGTGATGCTACGAATTAGGAGATATTCTCTCAGCTGATGGATTTGTGGTTTTAGTTAGTTAGAGCCATAAATTTCCTTTTTACATCATGGATGACTTAAGCCATTCTTTCTTTCACAATTACAAGAGATAAAATATACTCTTTTACAAGAGGTGTTCATATGTCTACACATATGACTGCAAATGAACATAAATTAAATCATATCAAAAATGTAGGCTTGGGTAAAATGCAACAATAGCTCACCCTCAAGCCTAACATGCTTGGCATCCAAATAAGTCTTCAATTGTCCTAGATTTCCTACAAGCCAATCATCAACTTGAATCTGCTCAATTTTGTACCATCAAGAGATTTAGTCAACATGTCTACACATTGCTTATCTATAGAGACATAGGATAGTTGAATATCCTTGCTCATTAGCTTCTCCCTTAAATAATGGTAGTAGACTTCAATATGCTTGGTTCTAGCATGGTATACCGGATTAGCTGTAAGATGTGGTGAGCTTGTGTTGTCACAAAAAATGTGAGGTGTTGAAGAATGAAGTCCAAGATCTGTATAAAAATATTTCAACCACATGATTTCTTGAGTTGCATTAGTCAAACCTCTATATTCGGCTTCAATAGAAGATAATGCCACTGTTGGTTGCTTCTTGGATGACCAAGAAATGGTTTTTGAACCTGTGAATGATACATACCCGGGTGTGCTTCTTCTATGATCTCTAGATCCCACCCAATCCCCATCTAAGTAGGCCTTAAGCTCAATATATGAAGTAAATGGATAAAACAAACCTTCATTTATGGTCCCCTTTAGGTACTTGAGGACTCTCTTGGCCACTTCCATATGTGGTCTTCTTGGCTTATGCATAAACTGACTCAATATGCTAACACTATAGCATATATCCACCCGTGTCAGTGTTGCATAGTTCAAACTTCCAACGAAGCTTTGATAGCTTGTGATGTCTTCAATTGGCTCTCCTTCATAAGCACTAAGCTTATGATTTTTCTCCATAGGTGTACCTACATACTTGGTGTTTTCCATGTTGAACTTGATGAGCATTTCATGCACATACTTCCTTTGTGTGATGTATATACCTAAACCTGTGTACATTAACTCCGATCCAAGAAAGTAATTGAGCATTCCAAGATCGCTTATTTTGAACTCCTCGTTCATTTGATGCCTTAATTGTTTGATTCCTTCAAGATCATTCCCTATGATAATAATATCATCAACATACACACATAGATAGATCACTTCAAATCCATTCCTCTTTATGAACAAAGAGGTATCTGCCTTGCTAACTTTGAATCCTTGGTCCTGCAAATAAGTCACCAATGTGAAATTCCAAGCTCTTGGAGCTTGCTTCAATCCATATAAGGATTTCTTTAATTTGCATACATAGTTAGGATGATGTGCATCCTCATATCCAGGAGGTTGTGCCATATACACTTCCTTAGAAATCCATCCACTTAAGAAAGCATTCTTTACATCAAGTTGATAGATCTTCCAATTTCTAGATGCAACAAGACTAATGCGAATCCTAATTGTAGACATTTTTGCAACAGGAGAGAAAGTCTCATCATAATCAATGCCATGGGTTTGGGCAAACCCTTTAGCAACTAACCTTGCTTTATGTCTATTTATACTTCCATCTAGATTCCTCTTGATTTTGTATATCCATCGATATCCAATTACCTTCATAGATGCCTTGATAGGTACAAGCTCCCAAGTGTCATTCTCCTTCAAGGCTTCCATCTCTTCATCCATTGCATCTCTCCAAGATTTCTTGCTTTGTGCTTCCTCAAATGTGGTAGGTTCTTCATTGGTTGAACCCATTGCAATGTAGATTGAGATCTTGGTGACCAAAAAAGTATCATAACCATACCTCTCTAGTTTCTTCTTTTCCCTTGAAGACCTTCTAAATGGTTGATGTGAGCTCTCGAGTCCATATGTAGCATTTTGCATCTTTGCTTTACCTTTGCTCTTCCATAGCTTTAGTCTTTTCAAGACTTCTAGGTCAATCTCCGAATCACTTTCTTCAATTTTCTTTGGCTCCTTTGGTTAAAATGATGGAAAATCTTCATCCAAGTCATAAGGAAACTTCACTTTTCTATCATCCTCAATCCATGATTTGTTCTCATCAAAGATTACATCTCTACTCACAAAAAATCCTTTATTGGTTGGACTGTACAATCTATATCCTTTTTGGTTTTGGTCATAACCAATAAATATGCATTTCTTTGCCTTGGGATCCAATTTCCCTCTTACTTGAGAAGGAATGTGAGCATAAGCTAAGCATCCAAAGAATTTACAATGCTCTAGATTGGGTCTTTTTCCATTCCGCACTTCATATGGAGTGGTTCCATCTAATGAACTAGATGGAAGTCTATTTGTGAGATATGTGGCTATAGACACAACCTCTGCCCATACATAGTTTGGCAATCTCTTTTCATTGAGCATGGACCTTGCGTCTTCAACAATAGCTCTGTTTCTCCTCTTTGCTACACCATTGAGTTCAGGTGTATGCCGAATGAGCCTTGCCAAATTGACAAACTTCACACTTATAAATCATTTGTTGCTTTGTGATATTAGAAAAACCAAGTACACTTTGGTCCCTACAAATTTGTTTGAGTGTCTGCTCACCAATGTGAGCAAGCCTTTTGTGCCATATCTCCAACTGTGAGAGTTTGGGATCTATAGCTAAATAAAGCTATGTTCTTTGTATCTTCCCCTTAAAAAGTGAAAAGCCTTCGTGTTTTTTATCCTTTGGCAATCCTTCTAAAGCCTTGCCTTGGGTCTTCAACATATGGTGCAAATCGGTTGAATCTAACCTACAATCCTTTTTCAACAATTTGCCCAACACTTATTAATTTTTTGGTAATTGTCGGGAAATACAAGACTTTGCTTAATAGGTTCATATTCCCATCTGATGTCTTCACATTACCTATCTTCTTCACCGAGTGCTTTGTATGATCTCTTGTTTTCACTTCATGTTTGTTGTGAGGATCTTCCAAATCTGAAAGTAAAGCCATATTTCCTACTACATGATTTGAGCATCCCGAATCAATGTAAAAGATGTGATCATCATCATTACCTGTCCTCACTCATAGATTCATAATAAATAATGAATCTTCTTGAATTTGGTCCTCTCCATAGTTATTGTAATATCTTCTTCCTCTATGGCCACTTTGATAGTGTTTTTGTCCTCTACCTCCAAAGTTTGCTTGGAAAGAGCTACCTTCAGCTTCATTCTTCTTATTCTTTGACTTGTCCTTGACCTTAGCTTTATTAGAGTATAAGGAAAAATTTTGATTACCTCTTGAGGAATCACTACCTTTGCTAATCATTGCTTCATGAGTGAAGAGTTGTCCCATGAGTGTGTTGAGGTCCGGTACATGCATATCCATGTACAAATCCATGGCTGTTGTGAAGGACTCCCACTTGTCATCTACTTTGATTCCATTTATGATTTTTCTAATGATTTGTTCCTCTTCAATTACCTCTCCAATGCTTCCAAGTTGATCTGAAATCTCCTTCATCTTTGTGACATAATCAGTCACACTTTGCTTGGGGCTTTTCTTCATTGTTGTGAACCCCATCCACAATTGGTTCTTCCTTGCTCGAGTGTTGGAGGAGAAGAAAGAAGCAAGTGCTTTTAAAGTCTCTCTTGATGTCTTGCATCCCTTGACATGAGGTAAAAGAAGTAGAGAGATTGAGTTTAGAATATAGGACCTTGCAAGTGCATCCTTTGAACACCAATTTGAAAGTCTTTCCTCTTCTTCATGTGATGGTTGTCCTTTGTTCCTCATGGTTGGCATAGCTTCATCTCCATGTGTATCAAAATACATTCCTCCCTTGAAGATAAGCCACCATCCTTAGAGACCATGCTGGGTAGTTGTTTCTATCCAATTTGTCAATTGTTGATGGAAATCCATCTTCCATGTTGATTGACTATGCTCTGATACCACTGTAAAGAGAGATGGTGGATGCAATCCGAAGATGAGTTGGTACTACTACAACCAAATTCACACCAGCCAACTGAGACTTCAGAGTTGGTTAGTAGACCTTTGGAGCTTCCTAAATCCACAAAAAATTCACTCAAATGTTTTGGAACAAGTATCTCAAAAGTTTGAGTAAAAAAAACTAGTTGCAAAATGACTAGCTCCCAAAACTTGCTATTTTTGTACATACACCTGCTAGAAAAGATAAATAGTGCTCTCAACCTTGTACGAATTAGAAATATTCCTTTCAGAAATAGGAAATAGACTTCAATAGATTTCTAATCCAAGTTAAAACACTCCAATTGATAAACTGAGCAGTGAGAACAAGATCTAGCAAAATCTAGAACACTCCCGCCATTTTCAGGGCTCTGGAGAGATTCAGCCAGTGAGCAGAAAAACACAAAATTTCTTAGAAATGGTAAATTTAACGACCATAAAATTTTGGGAGTATAAACTAAACTTAGAGAAAAAGCCAATGCACTTTAAAACTCTGAAAAAAATTATGTATAGCCCGAGATAAGAGCTTTTGAAGTTACTACTTTCAGTGAGTATAACAAAGAATAAAACAGAGAAGAAGTAAATGATGAATGTATAGATTCACATATAATTACAACCACATTGGCAATGAATACTTGCAAAATGGGAGTAGAATGATAGAGCTATGGATTAAGCTCTTCAATCTCTACAAATGAACATGAAGTGGGCGTCAATCAAGCTCTCTAATGGCCATTTTCTTCTTGCTCTTTTTATAGATAGTTTTGGAGGTAGTTTTGAATTTGAGTTCAAATAAATTGACCTAAAAGTGATGCTAAGAACTAGGGGATATTGTCTCAGATGATAGGTTCATGGGTTTAGGTAGTTATAGCCACGAATTTCCTTTTTACATCATGGATGACTTAAGCCATTCTATCTTTCACAATTACAAGAGATAAAATATACTCTTTTACAAGAGGTGTTCATATGTCTACACATATGACTACAAATGAACATAAATCAAATCATATCAAGCATGTAGGCTTGGGTAAAATGCACCAACTAGCTGGTCCATTGAATCATACCCCTCACTCAACTGACCACCATGGCTCCTCAATAGTTTGAATGGGCTGAAAAGTGTGACCAACTTTGTGCATTTAAAAACACTTCTAACAAAGGCCTCCATATTGCAAGCACCCAATTGGGAGCTTCGGTTTCATGTTTTCATTGATGCTTCTAATATTGCCATCAGCAGTGTCTTAATGCAACACTAGAATAAGTGGTACTATCCCATCTATTATGCTACCACCTTGCTCCCGTCGAATGAACTTATTCAGTCACTAAGTGGGATGCTTAGGATTGATTTACTCTATTAAAAAGTTCAGACACTAGTTATTGCATCGTAAGTTCACCTTTCATGTGAACCATTCTACTTTAGTATATTTAGTTTGACAGCATAACTTGGGAGACCATTTGGCTCTTTGGGTCTTATGTTTAGAAGAATTCGATTATGATGTTGTACATCATCCTGGATCTTCACATGCTATTGTGGATTTCCTATCTCGGATGGACTCTCATGAAGCTCTAGTAGTCATTGATGATTCTTCCCTTGCCGTATATATGACTACAACTCGTAGTTTGTGGGCAGTACCTGTACTTATTTCTGATTCCTACTATGACACATTAATGATCTTCCTCACCACTAGCTGTCCACCTGATTGTGTCTTGAATACGACCTGAAAAAAGTTAGCTATCTATAGTAGACAGTTTCACATCATTGTCGGCCATCTTGATTATGCCGAGCCTTTGGGTGTCTGGCTGCAATGTATTCCTACCCATGAAGTTCAGCCAGTGATTGTAATGGCTCACTCTACATCTTTTGGTGGTCATTTCTCTGCAGATTTGACCTATTGGAAGATTTTATAGTGTATTATGGTGGGCCACTATGCAAAGAGACATCCATGCTTATGTTCAATAGTGTGATGCTTGCCAACACACAGGACAACCATTGCACCAGTACTATTCCTTGCTCCAACCTGTCTTACCATTGGAGCCCTTCCAAAAGTGGGGGTTATAGTTTGTGGGGCCTATTACTCCATTGATTATTTTGATTGCCAATCATTATATATTAACATGTGCCAACTATGTCACTCAATGGAGAGAGGCATGAGATGTTCGTTTTGCTATGGCTCAGGTTGTTTTCAAATGTCTTACCCATGATGTCATCCCTCAATTCGGTCTTATGCTGGAAATTGTTTTTTATTGTGGCACACATTTTTCCAACACCTTAATGTAGGCTCTAATGCATTTTGTTAATATCATTCATAAATTCAGTACCTACTACCCTCAGGCTAATGATCCGGCTGAGAGTACAAAGAAGACTCCGCTAACAATGCTTACGAAATTGCTCACAGAGTGCCCTCAACGATGGGATCAAGTGCTCCCCTCTATCTTCTAGGCCAATCGTACGAACGACAAAGTCTCTACTGGGTATACTCCTTTTAAGCTTGCCTACAAACTACAAACAATTGCACCTATGGAACTAGTAGTGCCCGGTCTGCGAGTTGCCATTGATAAAAATTTGGTGCCTCCTGAATCTTTTTATGCTCGACTAGATGATTTGTGTTCACTTCACATTGAACAACGTTTTGAAAGCTTCGTGTTAATGCAAGAGGTTCAACTCTATCAGGCCCGAACACATGATTGCTTTTTGTGGACTCCTATATTTGAAGAAGGACAATTAGTGCTCCTTTATAATTCTAAGTCTCGGAGAGCTACAAGGAAATTTAAGCTCTGGTGGTTCGGTCCATACTAGATTTTGGTGAAATTGGGTCCGAAAACTTTCTAGTTAGAGATGCTCATCGGAGTACTAATTAAAAATCCAGTGAATGCATCCAACTTGCATCCTTTTTTCTCACCTCTCGCGTCATTAATCATTGCATCGCCACCCATGTCTGCATGATTTGCATGGAGATTATGATGATGACTCATATGCCACTTATTTGTTTGCATGATGATGCCTTGATGCTACTTGCTTATTTTAAACCCAATGTTGGATGTTTTGTTGTTCTTCACTTTGTGATTGTGTGCTTGCATGTAATTGTTGTGCTTTATGTTTGCCTTCACTGGCAATGTGCGCTCATGAACATCTTAGCTCCCATCGAATCCTCAATTCTATCGTGATGGACGACATCCAAGATGTTGTACAAACATGCCACTTAGTTAAATTTTAACTCCTCGAGCGGGATGTTATGGTAGCTCATCCCACTGTCGAGAGCATTATACATAACATTGCTATCGAGCTTGCCAATGCTGCTTGTTGGACTATTCTATTGAATGGCCAAGAGCTAAGCAGTACCACCACTAAGGTGGGTCAATGTTTCTTCCTTCCCATCGAAGGTCTGGCATCTATCCCCGCATTATCCCAGGCTGCCATGGAATAGTTGTTCCTTCGACATAGCTCTAACACGTATGCCATCAATTGCCAGCCCTAACCAAACGATCTATTCTCCATTTTTTTGTTGTCACCCTAAACCTTTAGCACCACCCAGATGACATTTCTCATCAGCTCTACTCCCTCATAACCATGACCTCCGAAAATCGAATCAATTCCTCATTATTTTTGTTTAATCGCATCCATTCTGAATCCCAAATGATTGTGTGATAGTTGGAGGCTAGTAAACTTCCAAAGATATGATTACCCTTCCTCCTCTGCATCCTATATCTCGGGGAGTTCCCCATCATCACATGTGTGATTCTAATCCCATGTTGTTTTGCACAACATCCATCTCATCTGACAAACACGAGGATTGGAGTATTAATGTCTTTTTGCATTGACCCCATCATCATCATATTGTAGTTTCCTCCTCTTCTAATGCATCATTACTAAAAACCACCCTTCGTCCCCCACCCATTCACCATCTCCTCCTCCTAAGGGTAGTTCAGGCCTTGCTCCTCCTATTCCCCATGATGTTGATATGACGACCACCATCCCACTAGATCAAAACAAGATCAAACCTCCTGTCTCACCTCCACCCTTGTTGCCTCCACCTATCTCTCCTCCACCTATCCATTTCGAACCCTCCCCTCAGCCTAGTTCCTCTACCTCCTCTCCTTCCTACTCGCCCCCTTTCTCACCCTCTAATTGTTGGACCTCTACCTGAACCGCATGAGCATCATTGGTAGTTCGGCATTAATGAATTCGTAGGTCTGTAGGAGCACAATGTGATTAGTGCTTAATTCCTCCACCTCCAAGCATTGATCGCTCGTGACTTTGATCAAGTCAACTGTTCTTGCACAGACCTACAAGCCTATAACCAATGGATCTAGTCGTAACTCCACTAGACTCAGGAAGTCTCCCAATAATAGTGTTTTGAAGTACAACAACTGTCTGATGCCCTCTAGACAGAGTTGTGACATATGTAGTACTTCAAATCCTTTTTTGAAGAGGCCCATCATGAAGCAGACACTTATCAAAAGCAAGCAGTGAACCTAGAGAAGGCTAACCAATGCCACCTCCTAAAAATCCAAGATCTCCAAAAGACATTATGGTAAAAGATGCGGCCATAAATGAATTGCAATATCAATTGAAAGCACAAGTAGAGGACGATGAGCTGCTGCAGTAGACGACCACAACTCTTTGGGAAACCAAGGAGCACTTCTCTATGCAAATAACATAGTAGGATGTATAGCTCTAGACCCTGACACAACAAGTTGTTGTGCTATAGAGGACACTTGAGGAGGATTGTGCTTCAAAGGTGGAAGCTAAGAAATCGTCTTCTTAGAAAATTAATGGGCTAAACATTTAGTTGGAATTGGCCACCTCGTCAGATGGAAGCTTAACAAACTACTACTAAGGAACACCAATGCCGATGCCATATCTTGTGATATGATTATTACTTGCAAGAAGAATTTGGTTTATAGTTGGTTGAAGCTCAGAGTCATGCCATTTTGTCACAAGTTTCGACCTTTGAAGTGGCGGAGGTGGAGACTCTCCTTCCAGAAGAAGTACAATGATTAATTAAGTCCATCACAAAAAAGATCCAACAAACTTTTGTTGAAGCCCGTTCAAATTTCACTTCTAATATTTTTACCCCATCTTAGGATGATGTTTGTACAAATGACCAAGCCTTCACATTTGGCTAGGCATGGAAGAGAATATGTGCAACTGTTTGATGAAGCATGTGAACCAATGCTTGTAATCATTTGAGCATTTACCATTTGTAAAAGGTTAAAGTATTGAGAGAATCTTGTAAAGAAAAATCTTGTGGAGTTAGCAAGAACAAATTACTAGAAAATTCAATGAAGGAATAACTCCTCAATCATAGGGATCACTTTTTAGATGGAGCCAAACTTGAATTCAAATTCAAACTTGAAAGAGAACGCTTATAAAAAGAGGCCATGTAAAACTTGTGGCTATGGCGCCTTCTTTTCTGAGCTTATTGTTGATCTTTTGTAGAATTTAAGTGACTTACATCATAGCTCACTTAGACTATCATCATTATGCATCATTACTATGCCAATGATCTTGTACAATCATGTTTAATAATACATATATCACAGTGATCATCTTTGTCTACTTCTCTGCTATGACTACTTAGGACAGTGAACTTTGTTTGCTCATATCACAGTGAGTTCTCAACTATTTTGCATGACCTATAGCTTGTTTGAGCCGGCTTGAGGTCTATTTGATGCTGCCAAAATTTCAAAGTTTTTGCTTCAGCCATTTGGGAGACATCGCCATTGAACTACTCACTGCTCATTTACTGCTCAGTCCCTAAAAGGTCGGGGGTAAGTCTTGGATTTCTAAATTCATTGCTTAGAGTATAGCTCATCTTTTTAGATGATTTCACTTGTAATCATTATCTATCTAAGCTAATTAAATTCCCTCAAAAGGAATTTGATCAATTGTTATTGTGTTGGGAGCACTGAGCAAAAGAACCAACAGGTGTCTAGACCAAAATAGCAAGTTTTGTGGCATTTGCAACTCATGAAGTGATTTGTTTTGATTCAATTGTTTGAACGATCAACTCCAAAGTACATAGGCACTTTCTTGGTTTAATTTGCAAGCTAAAAGGGCCTACTATCAAACTCTGAAGTGATTTACGGCAGGTACAAAGCAGGTTTTGGTAGTACCACCTCACTTCCTTGAGGTATTCATCGATCTCTTCCAATAGTGGTATCAGAGCAAGTTAAGGTAAAATGGGAGATAGTTTCCCTTATTTCATTGATAAATTGGATAGGAATAATTATCCAACATGGTCCTTGAGGATGAAGACCTATCTACAAGGAAGGAGTCTCTATGGATACATATCAAGAGATGACCATATTCAGAAGCAAAGAACAAACTACAAGAGAGGAGCTAGAAAGACTCAACTCATGGTGTGCCAAAGATGCTTTAGCAAGATCTACTTAACTCTATTTCTGACTTCCTTCTTCCTCACATTAGGAATTGTAAAATATCCCAAGAGACTTGGGATACATTAACTTCATATTTTTCTTCCAATAAAAGAGCTAGAAAAAATCAATTGTGGATTGAGTTTACTACTCAAAGTAAGCAACCCAAGAAGAATGTTTCAGAGTATGTGACCAAAGTAAAGGATGATGCTGATCAATTGGCAAGCATAGGAGAGGAGATTGAAGAGGAGCAAATAGTGAGAAAAATAATCAATGGCATCAAGGCAGATGATAAGTGGGAAGCTTTCACAACTGCTATGGACCTTTACATGGACATGCAAATTCCAGATCTTACCACTCTCATGGGACAACTCTTTACCCATGAAGCCAAGCTCAACAAAAATGGAGAACCATCAAAAGGTAACAATTCTTTTGCCCTCTATACAGATAGAGGGAAGTCTAAAGATAAAGTAAAGAGCAAGAAAGTTGAAGATGAAGGTACTACTTCTCAAGCTAACTATGCAAGGAGAGGTAGAAACTCAAGAGGAAGGGGTAGAGGAGGTAAACAAGGTAGAGGGAGACCTTTCAATTCTTCCCCATGCAATATATGTGGAGTGTCTAATCACACAACAGATGAGTGCTATAGGAACTTCAAGAACCAGAGAGGAAGAGGATTTCAAAAGGTGGATACTCTTAATAAAGAGGAAGATCAACCATAATCAAGGCTATAGCCATGGCTACAACAACAATTACAAAAAAAATTATTAAGGAGGATACAAATCAAGAAAAGACTTCAACAATTACATAGATGATCAAGAGGATTCTCTTCTCATTATGAATATGACTTCCAAACAAGGTATGAATGATGAGCACCTCTTCTATATTGACTCAAGTTGTTCAAACCATGTAGTAGGCAATGTAGTTCTCCTTTCTGATCTTGAGGAGCCCAAGAGAAAGCACCAAGTACAGGCATGTGATGACACCAAGAATTCAGTGGTTAAGGTAGGAAATGTCAAGACTTCTGATGGGAATAGGAATCTGTTGACTAGAGTTCTTTATGTACCTACTATCACAAAGAATCTGATGAGTGTTGGATTGATAGTGCACAAAGGTTTGTAGGTTAGGTTCAATAAATATGGAGCTTTTGTGGAGGAACCCCAACATGGATTTAAGAGAATTTCCAGGGGAGAGAAAACAGGTAGATTATTTACATTTGAGCTTAAGGACACTAGAAACATTGCACTTCACAATTATAAGGATCAAACCTTGTCTAAGTTAGAGATTTGGCACAAAAGATTAGGGCATATTGGTGAAAGAACATTGAAGCAGATATGTAGAGATCAATGTGTACTTGGGATACCTAATGTATCCAAGCAACACATGATCTATAAATGTGGTGCATGTCAGTTTGGTAAATCACACAGGTTACCCTTTACAAAGAAAGCCTATATGCATGAGGATTATTTGGAGCTTGTCCACACAAATGTGTGGGGACCAAGCAAGGATCCTTCCATTTCACGCTCAAGGTACTATGTGTCATTCATTGATGATTTTTGTAGGTGGACTATCTTATATTTAATGAAACATAAAGATGAAGTATTCAGTTGTTTCAAGAAGTATCTTGCACTTGTAGAAAATCAAACAAGAAGAAGTCTAGAGAGGATAAGGTCAGATGGAAGAGGTGAGTACTTCTCTAGTGAATTTGATGCATTTTTGCAGGATAGAGGTATCAAAAGGGAGATTACTACCAGATATACTCTTGAGCAAAATGGAGTAGCAGAGAGGAGGAACAGATTGATTGTGGAAGCAGCTAGATCAATGCTTAATGAAAAGAAATTTCCTAATTATTTGTGGACAAAGAGTGTTTCTACTACCACACACCTTATTAACAGGTTACCCTCTAAGTCACTTGATGGGATGACCCCATATGAAGCATGGCATGGTAGGAGACCATCACTTGATCATTGCAGGATATTTGGTTGTCTTGCTTACGTGCATGTTCCATCTCAAATTAGACGTAAGCTAGATCCTAAGGTACATAAATGCATCTTCATAGGGTATGATTTAAATCAGAAAGGATACAGGTTTTATAATCCATCCAACAAAGGCTTTATGGTCAGTAGAGATGTTGTGTTTGATGAGAATGATTTTTGGTTTGAAAGTGAATGCAAGAAGGTCAAATTGCCATATGACGTGGAAGAAGAATTTCCAAGCCTTACCAAGGAGGAGCCAAGCACAATTGAAGACATCAAATCAGATGATGAGGACACCATCAACTTCGAAGAATTCAAAGCATGGAAATCAAAAGGAAAGGCCAAGATGAAGAGGTTGGAGGACATACTTGAATCATCCAACCAAGCCTTAAGAACGTCACAAAGTTAAGTGGATCTGATGATTTTCTCCCATAGGATCCCTATGACTCTTGATGCGAGGCCTTCAAGACAAAGAACATACACTTACAATGATGTCTACTCATCATAGATTAAAGAAGAGATAGACAAGCTATTAGTAGCCAGATTCATATACGAAATTGAGCATACAAGATGAGTTCCTCTATTGGTGGTTGTCACTCTAGCACAATGGTGAGTACCAACGTGAGAAGATTCACCTCATAATTGTCAATCCGTGGAGACGTGAGGACTAGTATGAAGACTATGAGCAAGTGAAGGCACAAGTGCGTGGGTGAGAAGCACACAAGCATGCACACACATACACACACACAAGGCAAGAACAAGGAGAGGAACAATGGAGTTCTTTGCATTAATCAAAAGGTCTCTTACATAAGCTCAATTCACAAACAATGTAACCCCAAAAATGAGCTCTCTAGCTCTTTTTATAGTTTTCTAACTAGCTTTGGTCTTGTCCAGACCTAGTGTCCGGCCTAGTTAAAAATTAGGTTCTAGAGTCTATTTGAGGGCTCAAACAGAGTCTAAAAATTATGAAAATTGATATGTCGCTAGTTCTAATACTCCTCAAGCTCGAGGACTCCTCGGCTTGCACAAAATGGAGTCTATTCTACCAAAAACGGGATTTACAATGTTTGTGTAGTGATTAAAATCACTTGAGTTGTAAATAATCCATGGGAAAAAAAATGATTTGGCCTTGTTGCCGTATTGTGCATGACTCCTCTGTTGCTTTGTATGCCAACACGCCCCCCTTCCTAGCGTCTGTCGCCCCTGACAGACCTTTGTTCTCTCGGGTGGTCGATATAGTATTGGATGACATTGGTGGCCAGTTCATGTTCTCCTATCCTTAAGCCTCTTGCTAGATCAGCTTCCAATGCATCCCAATTTATTGCACCAGGGGCCTCTGGTTGCGGGGTGGTGTAGTACTCAGAGTACATTGCTTGTTCACAAGCAAAAAGCTGGAGCAGATGTGTTGGCTTCGGTGCGAAAATCTCCGAGTGATACTCCCAGAAACCTGATCTGAACATTTCTTCAAAGGTCTGTTTGTAACAGGCAGGGAGGTATTTGATGCGCGCATGCCAGGCGTAAGCCACACGAATACTGGGGGTGGTGCTCATGTCATACACCAAGTCATAATTTCCATTGCTGAACCCCGGGAGACGTACCTGTGGTGCGGCTGCATTTCTAAAAGTTTTCAGGACTACCTGCATCATATCTAAGATTTTAAGCATCATTTGCGCTGCTACATCTTGCATGGGCTTCAAGCGCGGCATCCAGTGGCGAATGGTTCCCATCATATATGCTACCGACGATGGTCCCTGTGGTGGCGCAATGTACGGGTAGTTCAGCCATTCCTTGCATTGCGCGTTGTTCTGTACCTTGATATTGAATGCCTTCCAAGACCTGCGGCGTGGGACTGGACCGTAGCATGGATTGTATAGGAGGTGTAAAGGCGCGTTGTTCCATGTGCGTAGCATTTCTGGATATGTCTCTAGAAGTTTCTGCCGCCAGGTGGGTTGACGAATTTTGCCTTTTTGCACCTCTGGAGGAAGGTCTTCAGGTTGAAATTGGGTCGCAAAGGTAGGAATCTGACCCGTGACTCTTTGTATTTCTGCATTATAATCAGCCAAGATAATATAATACGCCTGTATTGGAGTTCAGATGAGAGGATAAGGCGTCTCGATGACAGGTTCTTGAAGTAAGCCGATTGTAGCACAGTTTCCTCTATGACCCTCATGGCCTGATTTTGCACTACTGTGCGCTCTTCGTGCGAACTCCCGATTTCCTCCACTTGACGTAGCCATGGGGGCCGTGGTGCCTCGAATGTGTCCTGAGCTTCTTCTGTTTGTTGGCCTCCTGGGAATGGTTGTGGATCGTATTCTTCGTCAAACGTTTGTTCCACAGGAATTTGCACAACTTCTTCGTCCGTGGGAGCCTCTGGAGGGGAAGGTGGTCTCTCATATTGTAGTAGACGTGTTTGCAATTCAGTGACCTGTTTCTGGAGATCTTTTATGGCCTGTGCGTCTGTGAGAAGTGAAGCCGCGGAGGGGGTGGTTGGAGAGGCTGCTGTTGGTCCTTTTTGGTGTTTCTGCTTCAATTGTCCCAGTTCCTCCGATAGCTTATCATGTGCTTCAAGCAGCATGGCATAGTCTTCCAATATGATCTTGATATTATCGGGGGTCACTGCTTGAAACTTGGATGGGCTGATGGGTGCCCCCGGTGTGCTCTCAATAGCTGCCTCCAGGTTCTCTTGATTTTGTACTTGCAGACGTCGATTCTCTTCCTGAGCGGCCGCAAGATGGCGTTTGAGTAGAGCCATATTTCGCTGAAGCTTTGAGTTGCGTTCCAGCTGTGTCCGTAGGTGACCTTCTACCACCTATATCGCTTCCTGATCTGTGTTCTGTAACTGTACCTCCAATATGCCATGAGCTTCTTGGAGAGTTTGGAACTGTGTGTGGAGGCGAGCATTTTCCTCTTCTAGTGCCGCGAGGCGATGCTGTAGTGTTTCTGAGTGCTCGTGCAGGCGTTCATTCTGTTGCTGGAGCTGAATGTAATCTGCCCTTAAGTTTGATATACAAGCAAGCATGGTGTCCAATGCACTTCCTATAGATGAGTGGGTGGTGTTTACAGTGGGAGATGCAAGGGAAGGGAATTGGGGATGGGGAAGAGTGAATGATGTGTCTATTGAAGTCGTGTGTGTGAGTGAAATTGGTGGAGGGGGAATGGGAGGAGGTGGAATCGTGGGGGGAGGTGCCGTGGGTGGTGAAATGTCCATACCTTCAGGAGTGGGTGCGAGTGTGGGGTCTGCCATATACATTGGGATGGTAGGTGGTGTGTGTGTGGAAGTGGTGAATAGATGCGAAGTGGGGTGGGGAGCTGAACAGAAAGGAAATGGTTGAGACCCTGGTTGAAAAGTTCTAGCAAGGAGGTCATGGAGGGATTGTAGAAATGGAGAGAGAGAGGTCGGGGGTTGAGGTCGTAAATTTGAGGAGGGCACGAAGGGTTGCGTGGTAGCAGGGAAACCCATGAATGTGGATCTAGGGTCAGGATGACCTATGGCTGAGGGCATGGGGGATGGTTGCCCTAGGGTAGGCTCTAGGAGCAGTTCGGTGGATTGTGTAGTGATGGGGGTTGCTTCAAAGATTGGGTTATCAGTGGTAGAGAATAGGGTGGAACTAGAGATGGGAGTACGGAAGATGAAGGTTGGTTCGGTGGGTTGAGTGGTCGAGGTGATTTCCACTGTTTTTGCTCTAGGGGGCGAGGGTGGGGGTGTGGGTGGTTGTGGCTCTGTGGACTCCTCATGGGTGACTGGGTGCTCTTGGCTAGCCGTTTCGGTTGCTTGGGAGGTTGTCCTCATAGGTTCAGATGTAATAGTTGGCTCTTCTACAGTTGTAATGGGAATCTGGATATTCTTACCTGAGCGTGGTCGTGTCTGGAACCTTCGTGGATCATATTGAACTGGAGACCTCCGAATGGCAGTGCGCACTGCTTCCACTACCCCATATGTTTCTGCCATCAATAAGAGACCTTCCCTATACTCTGAGTCAACTCCTGCTTCTTCCAACAACTGAGTCATGAGTACTCTGCTACTCTGTTCGGTGAGTAGTTGTTGCGATCGCACTCTTTCCATAATCTGATACAGCCTTCGGAGTTCTGCTGTATAGGCTGGGGCTTCAGTGGTCTCCTCTTCATACGCTCCTTCTTCTTCTAGGTGTCCTTGTTGTTGACCTTGCTGAGCGTCACTCCAATGTACATGTCGACCGTCTGTAGACTTTCTTCTTCTTCGTGAGGATGTGCCTTGTTCCTCTGCATCTGAATAAAACTCCACATCAGAGAATTGTGTACTTTGTAGGAATGCTTCGAAGTCCTGGGGGTCCATTCCTTCAGCATCTCCAGTGGCAGCAAATTCGAATTCAAGTGGAACAGGAGGAGCCGATGGGGTAGCTTGTGTCATAGTTTCAGATCCCGACCTGGGTATCCTAATGGTAAAGGGAGGTACAGTGGTCTCCCTTCGTGGCGATACCTCAGGAGTAGTCAGAACTTCCCTTGTCTGGACACAAGGGATCGCACCCCTCATGCGCTTGGATTGATGTGTGGACGTCTTGAGCTTCTTAAACATTTGTAATTGTGCCCAAGTTAAGGCACGTTCAATGGGAACATCGTATGCTAGGCACCGGTAAATAATGCGTGTGATTGCACAGCATCCGTTCACCACTAATTTCCTAGAAGAACGTTTGTTTGCTTCATACAATTGATCTATAATCCATACCGGTAGCTTAATGGGTAACGCACCTGCTTCCGCTAAGTAGAGAGCGAACCAGATTCTCTTGTGTGGTTGTGTGAAGCGGTCTTGGCCGGGAAAGGCAAAATGTTGCATGCACATGCGGAGAGGGATGGACACGTTTGGTGTGAGTGCTGCCATGTCTTTAAGCTTCAATAGTTTCCTATCCTTCATGTTAGTGGGAACAAGAGCATCCTTTTCAGAGGGTACATGCGTGCCGTGCATATTCAAAGCGTCGCTTACCAACTCCACCGTAAGTTCAAACCTCTTCAACTTGTTGTTGCCCAGCAAGGAGGGAAGAACAAATGATCCGGGTTTGTCCTTTTCTTCATTAGCTTGTAATGTGGAGACCAAATAGTAACATCGGAGGAGATCTGGTTTAGGTAGTGGGGCTTCAAAGTATTCTGCCAGCCCTGCTCGTTGCCATATGGTCTGGAGATCCTCGGTGTTCTGTAAAGTCTCGAACTCCTTGGAGAAAAATTGGAATCGAACCCATGATCTGTCATACTCGCACTTAGACTCCCATATATACTTGGCCTCTCCTAATGGACCTGGCATGCCATTGAACCAATGAGAATTGGCATGGACTCTTTCTGTGATCCCTGTGGGTGGATCCGGCACCGGGATTTGCTGAAGGTGCTGCAGCTCCACTGGTCGTTCAGTTGGTGGCACATCCACAGGTAGACTATCCACATCAATTCCTGCAGTAAGTATCCCTACTTGTGAGCCCGGACCTGTCGCTTCTGCCATTTTACTTCTTGCCTTCTGATTCTGTGAGAATATAGAATCATGTGTTAACATCGTAATGGACAGAATAAATCCGTTGTTGTCCCCGTTACAACATTAACATGAGGTAGATGGTGAGTTAGTGGTTAGTAAGTGCACGAAGACAGTGTGTGTAGTTAATGCTTGGGTATTCCTAGGAGACTAATGCAGTTAGTAAGTGGGGGTGAATTTACAAATTGGGGTCGGGGGGTTTATTACAGGTCTTAAGCTGCCAAATGCAGTGGATGGGTTTTTCTCTTGGTTTCGTAGAGACGCTAGAGAACATTATAGGTGTATCAGCTTGAACATGAGGCCTTTTAGGGACCCATTTACAAATGATTCTGTTCGTGCTTATGGGCCTTGGTGTGTTCATGAGTGTTGAAAACGAGTGGATGCCGGTTGTGCGAGTGAATGGGTTACGCTGTATAGGTTGTGGCTTCGGCGTAGCTATTTGCGCCCGCAAGCAAGCCTTAGGCACCCAAATTTGTCTTGATTGTGGGCTAGCCTTCATCGACTTCTTGGGCACCCAAATAGATTTCACGTTAGCAGAAGAATTTCCGAAAGACTTCTTATTAGTGTCGTGTTGTTGGTTACTAATAAGAGGCTTTGCCCGTGTGGTTGGCTTGAGTGCAGCCGGGTGTTCGCCTTTCCGCACCCACACTTGTTTCACTTGCTGGGACATTTTGCTGCGCAGGTACTTTGGATCCCGGACATAGGTAGTACTCTGCTTCTTCTGCCTTTGATCCACCTTTGGTTGTTGCCTCCTTCTGGCCTTTGGAAAAGAAGGGAGTTCCTTTGCATCCCTGACTCCTTTTTTGCGAATATCATTCCTCTGCAACACATAGTTTTGGACAAGAACAACATGGTCATCTTCATGTGTATTCCTGGAAGGACCAGGAGTCTGTGCCTTTCCTAGTTCCTTGAGTGCTCCATTATCTAACTCTACTGTAATTCGACTATGATTGACCCAAACCTGAAGAAGTCCACTTCTTAAATTTAAGTTGACTGCTTGGTCATAGATCCAATCTTGACCCAAGACAAGAGGTTCAGTGAGATCCTCGTCTTGACACACTAGTACTTTAACTGTTATAGCCTCATCATGAATATAGAGGGGAAGTTCCACCTCGCCCATGCAAGGGGTTTCCACGCCTCCCAATCCTATGAGATACGCTTCCACAGGATTGACAGTTAACTGCAACTCTTGACAGTAAGACAATTTAACAGCACTAGTGGCTGCACCTGAGTCAATCAAGGCTCTTACGGTCCTTGCACTCTTTCCTTGTCCTATATCTAGGGTTATGAAAGGACGTCGATCAATTATCCTATGCGAGCTTGTTCCTGCGACTTCACACATGGCCATAGGATATCCTTGATCTGCATAGTCATCTGTTCTAGTCTGATCTCGGCCTTGCCTTCGTAACTTCATCCTTCTGATGCGTTCTAAAGCTTCTGCTTGAGCTTCTTCTCGAATTCGCTTTTCTTCCTCTTTGCGTTTCTTAGCAGTGTTGAGTCGGCTGAGCATTTCCTCCGTGAGGGGTTCCTGATACAACTTGACTCTGCAACCGCTAATATAGTTTGGGAGAATATCACCCTCTAACGTGTCTAATTGTACTGCTCCACTCGTGGAGATCCTATTGATAATCATAGGTCCGTAGCCTCTCTTTTCTAGCTTCCTTGCGTGTTGTTTCAGTGTATAGACTAAAACTAGATCTCCTGCTTTCAAGCCCTTATCCTTCACATGGGCATCGAAATATGCCTTCTGTCTCTTCTTGGCTGCATATATTCCTGCAGCGGCTCTCAGTCTTGTTTCCCCTAATCGTTCAAGGTCAAAGATCCTAGAGGAGAGCTCATGACCTGTCCATTCGTGCTCTTGTGCTACTTTCAACGTAGGAATCAGGAAATCCAAGGGTAGCACAGCGTTTTGGCCGAATACCATCTGAAAGGGGGTGGCTTGGAGTACCGTTTTGTAGGCAACTCGGTATGCCCAAACAGCATGGTGTAGCTGTTTGTCCCAATCAGAGCGTTTAGTGTTCACTAATTTCGTCAGTACATTGCATAAGATCTTATTAGTGCTCTCAGCTTGTCCATTAGCTTGAGGGTGATAGGGGGCAGACTTCTTGTGTATTACCAAGAATTCTTGGAGTAGATTTTCAATCACTTCATTTAAGAAATGAGTGCCTCTATCACTTACAAGCTCTATAGGTAGCCCGTATCTTGTGAATACATTCTCAAACAAGAATTTGGCAGTTGTTTGAGCATCGTTCTTTGTCGTAGCCTTTACCTCTACCCACTTGGTGAGATAATCTGTTGCAACAATGATGTATTCCGCATGAGAACCTTTAGCTGGGGGATTAATAGGACCTACGAAGTCTATTCCCCACTTAGAGAATGCACGTCCACCCATCATAGGTTTCAGTGGCATCTCATCTTTGCGTATAGGATACTGAGTCCTCTCACAGACATCACACCGTTTCACATAGGTATGTGCATCCATGTGAAGGGTAGGCCACCAGAAACCCGCAAATAGTATTGCCTTGATCACCCGATCCGGTCCAAAGTGTCCTCCTGCTACACCTTGGTGAGCAGTTTCTAAGATCTTAAGATATTCACTTTCATGGACACATAGCCTCAGGTAACCATCTTTACCACGCTTGTATAGATTATCACCAATGAGTGAGTAATCCAGGGCTTCTTGTTCTAAACTCCTTTTCCTAGCCAGAGTCATGTCTGGAGGGAATGCTTTCGTCCTTAGGAAGGATACTAGTGGTTCACTCCAATCTGGCACAATGGATACTTGATAAAGAGTGGCGTGTTCCACAGGTGGCTTAGTGCAACAGATTGGGCATTCCTTGCACAACTTTTGGACATCCGCTTCCATAGTCGACCAATGCACTCCGAGTCTTCTTAGTGTCTGTAAAGTTCGTTGCTTTGAATGGTGTTGCTCTAGTGCACCTACATGTGCTAATTGCAACCATTTAGCGTACTCATCCTCTTCTACGCAGCAAGCCAAGATCCCTTGATCTGTGTGCTTGTACATACTTCCTGCCATGATGTGGTACTTTTGGGCTTTTACAACCTCTCTATTCCGTGTGTTTACCACTGGATGGTTAGGCCCGTATGTCAATACTGGTACCAATGGCTTAGCCCACTGCGGTACAACTTCCAAATTAAACAAGTAAGCATCAGGAAGGTCATCTGACACTCCTTGTGGGGCTTCTCCCGATGTGAGCCTAGAGAGGTGATCTGCTCTCAAGTGAGTCCTCCCTTTCCTTACCACAACCTCAAAATCATATTCCATTAGCAAGAGAAACCATCTCACTAATCTTCCTGTATTGCAAGGCTTGTTTACGAGGTATAGCAATGCTTGATGATCTGTAAAAAATTTAAACTTATTTGCAAGCAAATAGTGTCTAAATTTCTTAACTGCATATACCATGCCTAAACCTTCTCTCTCCGTAGTGGTGTAATTTCGTTCAGCCGCATTCAACTGTCTACTGGCATAGGCAATTGGAAGATCCATATTACCTTCACCAGTAGGTTGTGCAAGTACACATCCAATAGCATAATTGGATGCATCCACGTGAACATGGAATGGCTTATTCCAATCTGGTGTGGTCAAGATTGGTGCTGAACATAATCTTCATTTAAGCTCCTGGAAGGAATTCTCACATTCATCCGTCCACTCAAAGTTAGTCAGAAGCCCGTACATGGGCTTTGCAATGACAGCATACATGTGTATAAATCGTCGGTAATAACCACAATGCCCCATGAAAGCTTGTACTTCCTTGACATTCTTTGGCCTAGGTAGCTCTGCTATGGCTCTCACTTTTTCTTCGTCGGTAGATATGCCATTCTTTGACACTATGTGTCCTAGAATCTTGCCTTGCCTGACCATAAAAACACACTTTTCTGGGTTCAGGCAGACTTGATATTCTCTACATTTATCAAAGATTTGTCTGAGTTCAGGGATATGGGTTTGTCTAATGTTGGAATGAGCACAAAGATCATCAACGTAGACTTCTAAACTCTTCCTCAGGAACTCCTTAAACACATGGCACATCAGCCTCTGGAAGGTAGCTGGTGCATTGGTAAGCCCAAATGGCATTACTCTAAAAGCAAAAATGCCCCATTCTGTGGCAAAGGCTGTCTTATGTTGATCCTCTGGAGCTATGGCTACTTGATTGTAGCCCGAAAATCCATCAAGGAAGCTGTACACTTCCTTGCCTGCCACTCTTTCTAAGAGATGTTCTGTGATGGGAAGCGGATAGTTATCTCGAATTGTGGCTGCATTAACCTTTTTCAAGTTAATGCACACACGCAGCTTGCCATTCTTCTTGGGCACCACTACGATGGGGGATACCCATTCAGTGTGCTCAATTTCATAGATAAATCCAGCTTCAACCAATCTATCTATCTCTTCTTTGATCTTAGCAGCGTAATTATCGTTATAAGTATAGGGCTTTTGCTTAGAGGGTTTAGCATCTGAGGTCATGGGGATAGTGTGTGAGCATATATCGGGGTCAACACCTTTCAAATCCTTGTAACTCCAAGCGAATACATCTCTGTATTCTCTTAGCAAGGCTATCAACGCATGCCCTTCTTCCTCTGTTAGGTCATGGCCTATGTACGTGCATCTCTCCTCTCCTTCTTCTAGGGCCACAACTATTTTCTTGGTGGTTTCTTTGTTATCATAGGCCTCTCCTGATTGTGCCTCTCGTTTAGGCATTCTTATCATGACTCTCCTGTCATCTATCTCATACTTCTTAAAATTTTCTGGGACCTCAAACAAAGATTCTTCCTCTTCTGGTGAGGCTTCTCTCTTCTTTCGTTTCTTTCCTTCTTCCTTCGGGGTCACATGTGTTGCTAATCTTACATCATTTGTAACCTCTCCATGCCTCTGGGGTTGAAATTCTACTTCATGGAAGTATTCTTCATCTGATGCAAATGGTGGGTCCATAATGATTGACTCTACATCGGAGTCACTTGCATCCTCAAATGCATCAGGGCTAGGTTCGCATTCTTCTAGAACTACCTCTCCCATGATTGGCTCTATGGAGAAGACTGAAATGTCATAGCCATCCTCATCACAGTGAGGTGTCCATTGTTCTTCATTGATGGCTACGTCCATTGTTGCTAAAATTTCTGCCCAACCGTGAGGTTCAAATTCTTCGTCTGGAAAAACTACAGGTGCATAGGCTGGGTCTTGGATTGATCTATGGGTTTCTTTCGCACCTACCTCTCTGGCTTTCTCTCTCTTCTCTTCTTCTACTGCTACCTTGCACATCCATAAGTGAGTGTCTTCATGCATCCATGAGGATCCAGACCCTATGGAATGCACCGATTCTGTATCATCTTTGGCTCTATGGATGGGATTCCATTGGATAGGAGGGACATCTCTATGAGAATAATCCTTGAGATTGATTTTGGTCGTAACACCCAAGTGTTGCAAATACAAGGAGTTGGTTCCCCAATCCTGTACCACTTGCAACTGTCGCATAAATGGTCTTCCCAAAATCATCTCATAGGCATGATTTTTGCTGAAGTCGCATATGGCAAATGTATGCTCAAACTCGACACCACAAGTGGTGAGAGTTATTCCTTCTAGCAATCCTAGGGGTCTCTCTATGTGACCATCGGCCATCTGCAATTTCATTCTCGTTGGCCTGAGTGCCGGCTTGCCCCAACGCTTCTATAGGGAAGTAGTGGCAATTGCAACTCCTGCACCTGAGTCCAAAATTGCCTTGGTGGTGTACTCCTGGTAGGTGATGGGAAGATAGGTGTTCCCTTCTTCACCTTCACACATATCTCCTATCTTATCCAAGGGAATTTCTGGCACTGTCCTATGGGATCCTACCTGGGAACGAGGTTTTGCTATCTCTGGTACTTGTTTGGCTACATGTTTCCATAATTCAGGTCTAACCCTGAGTGGCTCTTCTAACATGAGATTGCACTGCACGTTAGTGTTCTTCACTACCTCTGTGTTCCTAGGTATGACTGAATCTTCGTTTCTTACCATGACTGTAGGTGCTCTCATACAGGTGGACTTTGCTTCCCATGGTCCTGTGAAGTGGGGTAACTCTTGTATGGAATTAGATTCAAAGTCCAATCTCTCGTGAGATTGAGTACTCTCATGTTCCCCGTAAATAGATGGGATGTCTTGTGGGAATTGGTCGTGTGCATCATCCACAAGTTCAAAGGGAGGGGCGACTTCACTTTCGTTCTCCCATTTGTCTTCTTGAATCTCTTGTAGGAAGTCTGGTGCAAACCGATTCATAGAAGAAGAAGTGTCTGGCTCCGTAGAATTAGGCGCATAAGCAACCTGGGAAGGAGGGCTTATTCTATCGTTGGCTCTCTCCTCGTTCTCATAGATGGCTGGAGCACAAGCTTCCTGGGGAGGGTTACTTATTCTATTACTTTTCCGAACAGGCTCATACGCTCGCTGAGAAGGAATGTAGGCAACCTGTGGAGGTACGCAAGCTTTCGAGGGAGGCTCATGTGCCTTTTGGGGGGGGAGATAAGCTTCTTGAGGAGGCACATGGGCTTCCTGAAGAGGCTTGCTTATCCGTTCTCTTGCCCTTTCCTTTCTTTGAGGGGCAGGTTCCTTTTCTGATTGTGCAATTAGCCTCTCTATTCTTTCTAAGGAGGGGAAGTTGTCTGGTTTAGTGGAATTGGCCACATAAACTTCCGATGGGGGATGGTTCATGTTTTTGCTTGCTTTATCTTTCTCTTGATTTTTTTCTTCCTTGGCAGATCTTGCAATTATTCCCTCTAACTTCTCTAGGAATCCATCCAAGTGTAATTGCGTCTTGGCTGAGCCCGAGTAATTGAAAAGGCGACTGGCTTCAAACATAATCTGAGCCAATGCGACCATTTTCGCGCACAGCTTGGTTCTTTCTATCTCTAGGTCAGCTCTGGGATAGCACTTGTCATGATCCGTGACGTTTGGCCCTTCTTGGATTCTGGCCTGATATGCTTTAAGCATCATGTCTATGTCTTCAGGAGTGGGATCAGCTAATACTGATCCTGTTTGGGGTGGTGGGTGGGTTACGTGGGGTGGCTTAGAGGGTGGAAGGATGGAGGGTGATGGGGATGGTAGTGGTGGGAATGTGTGAGAGTGCGGTTGAGATGTGATCTCTATGATTTTAGCCTTGGTTTCTCGTAGACTTTCCTCAAGTTCACTCATCTTCTTTGCCCATTGCCTTTTCATGCGTTCGTGGCTATCTCTCCAAGCTCTTGTTCTCTTTTTATTTTGGCTCTCAGATCGCTAGCGTCTGGGCTCTTTTCCTTGCCTACCCCTTGGTTTTGCTGCACTGCTTGAGCTCTCGTGACTACCTGTACGGGTGCAGTGGAAGTAACACTTCCGCTGGAATCTACCACTAACTCAATAACATTGATAGGCGTGATTTTCGGCATATTATTGGGGTTCTTTGGGCAATCTTGTAAGAGATGCTCTTTTCCACAATCTTGGCAGAAGCCTTGGATCGTCACTGACTGGTTTTGTGTAAGTGGAGGTAAGGGGCAATCACGAATGAGGTGATCTCCTTGGCATCTGTAGCACGGTCCTCTTGGGAATGGAGGTCTTACTTGCCTAGGTTGAGGCCTAGGGTTGGGGTTTGCATACATGACGTTCGTGTAATCTGACTCCCAACTAGGTTCGTTTGTCTCTTCGCTATAATAGGACTCACCATGCTCAGGAGACTGCATGTAGTAGGCCTGGGGGCTATCAACATGTGTAGAATCAAAGCTATGGTCACTCGGGTCACTTTCAGAAAGCAAGGATGTTACAGGGACTATAGCTCTATTCAGGTTCTCTTCTGCAGCAGTATACTTTACCGGAATCACATTAGCTGGGGCTGGGGGTTGTTGTGCTAGCACAGGCTGAGGCCTTTGTTGGTTTTGATATTGTGGTTGGAAATTTTGTTGTGGCCTGCCATATGGTTGTGGAGGGTACGGGTTCTGGTATCTTCCCTGGTGAGGGTATGGCTGAGGGTGGGGTTGCCTAACTGCCTGCTTGTTGTATGGGCAATCTTGTGCGGTGTGATTGGTGTATCTCCGTTCTATAGTGCAGTACTGGCTACTAGGATTTACTTGGGGCTGAGCCATAATCGGGCAGACATTCGCCATGTGGTCACCACCACAAGTGTAGCACCTTTTCACAGGGGCAAACCTTGGGATTTGTTTACTAGTTACCCCTAATTTCTGAGCCACTTTCTCTGCGAGTTCCTCAATTGATGTGGATTGCGTGGAAGAGTGACTAGATGCACTATCTGAATCTTTGTAGATTTTGGAAAGCTCTAGTTCTTCCCCTAGGTTATCTTCAATGTCAATGCACATGCGTACACACTCTTCTATAGTCCTAGGGTCTTTCAGATACACATAGGATCTCAATTTCGTACTCAGCAATCCATCAAGGAATAAGGCTACTTGTTTGGCAGATGTGGGTAGCTCCGAAATAGGACATCTTTCAAGGTATTGCCTAAATCTTCTTCCTGCAAGTCTCACAGTCTCTTGAGGGGTTTGCTTGAAGCTGTGAATCAGTGAGGAGGTATTGTGTCTTATGCCACTCTTGGAGAATTCAATAATAAATGCTTCTAGGAGTTGGTCTATGCTCCTGAACTGGCGCTCATCCAATGGCTGAAACCATGTAAGTGCTGTGTTCCTAAGGGTTAGACCGAAGGCATTGTACTGCGTGAATAGATCCTCCACTTGTTCAGCTCTCAAGACTTGCTTGAACTCCGCCACATGATCATAGGGATCTCCTGTGCCATCAAAGTAATTCTTCATGGACTTAACTAGCTGAGTCGGTCTCAGAGTTCTTGCGTGCTCTCTAGGTCTCGGCAGAGGGAATCCATCCACATTTCTTTGGTTCCTGTGAGCTCTAAGCACCTCAGGTTCTACCCTATTCGTCTCCGTCCTCGTTCTTTCTCTGCCCACTGGATTGGCAAAGCTTACTTCTGGTCTATCTCTACTTCTATCTCTTTGCATTCCATGAGCTTGGGATGTTCCAGCTCCAGGGTGACCATAGGATACATTCGATCTTGGTTGAGGGAAAATGAATTCACCCTTCCAAGTGTAAGCATGCCTATCATTTTTTGTCACCACAAAGATCCTTTCCAAAGTGTGATCTAAGTAGGTCACTCTACCTGGGCTATCCGGATCCTTAAACTCATAGATCATGATAGTTTCTATATCAGTTGGCTGATTAGATTTATACCTCCAGAAGGCTTCGTCAGTTTCTCGATTGAGGAGCAACTCTATGCTCTTGTTGTCTTGGGGAACCCACTCAGGTGTGATAATCCTAGTGAGAACAGATTTGCCTCGGGGTGTTCTAGGTTCTACTCCCATGTTTCCTTGTTCCAAGTCACCTAAGTCCGCTTCTGAGATTACATTTCCAAATTCATCTGTCCTATCTGGGTGACTGGTGACTACGTATATGGTTCCTTCTTTGTCCAGGTATGCACCGTTTTCAAACTTGACAGCTGGGTGCTCTAGTCCTATGGATTGGTCAGGGTTTTTAATCTGGACCACGGATCTTCCTAGGCCGTCCTCATAGATGCTAGCACCTAATCGGTTGGTCCTAAGGTATTCCAACTGTGTTTTGTAAGGGCCTTCTACCCTGTGCAAGTAAGGCACTCCTGAACTTCCTGTAGGTCTGTCCATGCCTTGAGACATCTCTGACTCACTGGTCTCAGAGCTAGGGTAGTACGAGTGGTGGCTCAACTGCTGGGCCCAAGACCTAGCAGTGTGGTTAACACTGGCCTCTGAAGATCTGAGGCTTTGTCTCTCCCTTACTAGATGGCGTCCTGATCTAAGGTTCATATGCCTATCTAAGTAGCACAGTTCTTTGCCCAGAGTACAACCTCGTTGCTGGTTACTTTATATTAGTCGCTTGGTTCTTTTTAGTTATGTTATCGTGTTTAAGGTCTTGTCTGATATCACGTCGTCAGGAATATTTGAATGTTGTTTCGCACTTACAGTTGATCGTTCCACGTTAAGTTCTTTCGCTTTAAAATTCTTGACAGTACAAGGATTATGCCCTTAGCTTGAGCTTGAAAGTTTAGGTATGCTTCAACTTGATAGTTGCCTATCGTCGCCCTGACTTACTCCTACTTCTAATCGTTCTTAGCCTAAGCTAGGAATTGACGAAGAGGAGTTGAGAGTATTCTGACCTTTCTTGTTGAACCTTGCTCTTTAGTGCTCGAGAAGTTGATTCTCAAGCTTGCGCAAAACCCTTGCTTGGACGCTCTCAATTGCTTCTCAATAGACCTGCATCAGTCTCAAGATTAGCTCCAAGTTGACCTTTCAATTGACAGACAATTTATTTCAGACACTTTTTTAATGACCCTTGTTCCCCCTTTTGTGTTGCTAGAAATTTCCTCTAGAGCTCCCTTGGTGTTTCTACCCCTCTGTGTGTCAACTTCCAAATATCCTATCTGAAAATCAACGCGTTATTCTTATAAAAAACAGTTGAGGGCGTGTAGTATATGCCACGAGCTTTCCGACAAGCCCTAGAGCTCAAAAAATGGATTTCGTATGAAAAAGTTATGACCGTTCAGGGTTTAGGGGGTTAACTTAGACAAACAAAACCTTTTAGGGTTTTAATGCATTTTTCTAAGGCCTTTGCAAGTGTATGAGTATTTGAGAGTGCAACTATGCCCAAAGTTTAGCCTAAACTTCCAAAAAATTTACCCCTTAATTTTTGCCGAAAATGTCTGTCTGTCGCGATAGACTGTGTCTGTCGCGATAGACACAAACTATCGTGGGGGCTGTCTGTCGCGATAGACGGTGTCTGTCGCGATAGACGGTGTCTATCGTGGAATTTTGATCTGTCGCGATAGACGGTGTCTGTCGTGGATTTCTGTCTGTCGCGATAGACGGTGTCTATCGTGGAATTTTGGTCTGTCGCGATAGACGGTGTCTGTCGCGATAGACGCTGTCTGTCGTCTGTCGTGATTTGGTCTGTCGCGATAGACGGTGTCTGTTGCGGATTTCTGTCTGTCGCGATAGACGGTGTCTATCGTGGAATTTTGGTCTGTCGCGATAGACGGTGTCTGTCGCGATAGACGATGTCTGTCGTCTGTCGTGATTTGGTCTGTCGCGATAGACGGTGTCTGTCGCGATAGACTGGTCTGTCGCGATAGACGGTGTCTGTCGCGATAGACGCTGTCTGTCGTCTGTCGTGATTTGGTCTGTCGCGATAGACGGTGTCTGTCGTGATAGACGCTGTCTGTCGTCGATTTTTGGTCTGTCGCGATAGACGGTGTCTGTCGCGATAGACGGGGTCTATCGTGGGTCTCTATCTGTCGCGATAGATGGTGTCTGTCGCGATAGACAGTGTCTGTCGCGATAGACGGTGTCTGTCACGATAGACTGAAAAAACGCAGATTTTTGAGAAACTTCTAGTGATTTAGAGTGCCCTAATGGTGTAGGTTACCGTGCCAAACATGCATTCACAAAATTTTAAGTTTTTCTGTCTGTCGCGACAGACAGAGGTCGTCGTCCCGGGACCTGTGCAGAGTCTATCGTACCTGCGCACACTGCTGGAGGAGGTGGTACAGCAAGTTCCTGCAACAAAAGCTCAAAAACACACCAAAAACAGATAGCATGCAAGCTCTCTCTCGCTCTCTCTCACAATGAAATGAGGGAAATGAGGTGGGGGGTGTAATATGACCAAAAAACTGAAATTTTTTGTGGAGATGGAGATGGAGGTGGGAGATGGTGGAGATGATGATGGTGATGATGGTGATGCGAAAGTAAGGAAAAAATGAAGAAAAATTAAGAGAAAGAAGGATATTACCTATAACTCCAATGTCTCAACTCGACGTCTTACCATCACACGCTCGTCCTCGAAGCTCTCTCCCCGGCAACGGCGCCAAATTTGGTGTCACTCTAGCACAATGGTGAGTACCAACGTGAGAAGATTCACCTCATAATTGTCAATCCGTGGAGACGTGAGGACTAGTATGAAGACTATGAGCAAGTGAAGGCACAAGTGCGTGGGTGAGAAGCACACAAGCATGCACACACATACACACACACGCGCACACAAGGCAAGAACAAGAAGAGGAACAATGGAGTTCTTTGCATTAATCAAAAGGTCTCTTACATAAGCTCAATTCACAAACAATCTAACCCCAAAAATGAGCTCTCTAGCTCTTTTTATAGTTTTCTAACTAGCTTTGGTCTTGTCCAGACCTAGTGTCCAGCCTAGTTAAAAATTAGGTTCTAGAGTTTATTTGAGGGCTCAAACAGAGTCTAAAAATTATGAAAATTGATATGTCGCTAGTTCTAATACTCCTCAAGCTCGAGGACTCCTCGGCTTGCACAAAATGGAGTCTATTCTACCAAAAACGGGATTTACAATGTTTGTGTAGTGATTAAAATCACTTGAGTTGTAAATAATCCATGGGAAAAAAAATGATTTGGCCTTGTTGCCGTATTGTGCATGACTCCTTTGTTGCTTTGTATGCCAACAGTGGTTGTACCCAAGATAAATAGAAATGTTAGGGTTTGTATTAACTTGAAATGATTACTGTTTCCACTATCAAAGATAGTTATCCACTACCTATCATTGATCATCTTTTGGAAAGAGGAGCAGTCAAGCAATTGTACAACTTTCTCGATGGTTTTTTAGAATAGAATCAAGTAGCTATGGTTGTTGAGGGTCAACATAAAACTACTTTTTCTATTGAATGGGGAGTATATGCTTTTAGGGTTATGCCTTTTGGCCTAACTAATACCCTAGACACTTTCTAGAGATTAACGTTCATTGGTTTTAAGGAATTCTTAAGGAAGAGTAGGGAAGTCTATTTAGATGACCTATGTACTTACCCATCTCAACCATCTCCTCATATGCTAGAGCTCACATGAATATTTGACAAATGTAGAGAATATTGAGTATGGAATCCAAGAAAGTGCGACTTTATGTTGAGGCAAGGCAAGATAGTTGGACACATAGTATCAAAGAATTGTATCTCTACTAATGAAGGGAAAATCAAGGTAGTTTTAGAATTGCCCAGAACTAAGAACATGAAGAAAATGCAAGCCTTTATGAGCCACTATGGAAACTATCATTGTCGCAATTTTTACCTAGAAATCACGATTTTCACACGGAATCATGAAAAACTATGATTGTGAGAAAAAAACATGATTTTGTGTGAAAATTCATGATTTTCACACAAAATCGTGAAAATCCATAAAATCATAAAAAATAACGATTTTTCATAAGAAAACATGATTTTGAGTTCAAAATTTCACGATTTTGACCCAAAATCATGTAATTTCATAAAAAAACTTAATTCTTTATGGAAATCGTGATTTTCAACATCATAATTTCACAAAATTGTGTTTTTGAAATTAAAAAAAAAATGTACAATTGTGTCTGACAATCGCGATTTTCATAGAAAATCTTGATTCTGAGAATTGTACTTCCTTTATCTAGAAACATGATTGTCATACACAATTGTGAATATTGCAAAAGATAAAAATAGAAAATTGTGGCATGTGACTTCTGTATGTTAAAAACACGATTTTGTTTGAGAATCACGATTTCCAAACTGAAAATTATGGTCTCTCATAATCGCATTTTTTGGTCTGGAAAAAACACGATTAGGAACAAGCGAGATTTAACCAATTAACTTTCTTTCAAAATTTTTAAAATCCTTCATAAAAACATCACAAAAAAATATGAGAATCCTGTTTCTTTGGAAAAATGTGATTTTTTCTAGACTTTTCCCAAAAACAAAGGGGTTAAGTTTTCCATAGTTAAAGGACATAAAATTTCCAACTCCTTCACTCAAACTTGGTAAGGATTACACAAGAAACACCCAAAATGATAATTCTTATGAAAAACGTAATTTTGAGTGCAAAACTAAGGAAAAATCAAGGAAATTACAATTAGGACAAATCATAGAAGAGAGAAAGAGATCACTGAGCGAAAAAAAGGAAGAGGCAAATTCTCAAGTTCAAGTCCCCAATTCCTTGACATATAAAGGGTCTTTCAAACAATCAAATTAGGACTTCCAAATACAAGAAGTGAATGATATTGAGATCTGGAACTACCATCATACATTTCACAACTCATAGTGAGGTTGAGAAACAACAATACCTAGCTAATCATCAGAAAGAGTTCACAAATCAATTACCAAATATGGAAAATTTGAATTTAGAAGAGGAACATACAGACATAGGAGATTATAGGAATATCCTTAAATACATGTACACAAATAGGTTTGGTACCTATGTGTATCCGGATGGAATGCATAAGAATCACATTAGATTGAGAAACTTAGAAATTCCTCTAAATTTAATGCTAGTGGCACAATTCAGAGATGGAAGGTATGAGGATATACAAGGATGTGGATATGTGTTCACTCATGATGCAGAAAATTCCAATGACCTTGGTCAATGTGTAGACAAAAGACCTTGGGATCAAGATTTAGGAGAATCTGACATACCTAGACCAAGTAGAATTCAAACTCCAATCAAGCCACAAAAAGAAAGAAGACCATCTAATTCCCCAAATCCCTTTGAAAGAGAAGGTGAAGACATGCCTGATTACAATTTGAGAAGGAGACAAAATTGGCAGACTCAAGGGAGAATGTTGAGGCCATATCAAGTAGCAAAGTGTATGAAGAATCAGTATGAAGGGTATTCCAACCCTCATGCACATGCTGCTAAGTTTAGATAACTAATTATGGCTAAAGAAGTGGAGGATTATAAAGTAAAATTTGAAGCATTTGGACTAAATCTGACTGGACCTGCTTTGTCTTGGTTCATACCTTTGAGGAAGGAAATG
Organism: Ceratopteris richardii; assembly: GCA_020310875.1. Classification (NCBI taxonomy): domain Eukaryota; kingdom Viridiplantae; phylum Streptophyta; class Polypodiopsida; order Polypodiales; family Pteridaceae; genus Ceratopteris; species Ceratopteris richardii. The sequence goes on from CM035412.1 coordinate 66,706,880, forward strand.
TATCAAATTATAGAACCCTTCATAGGGGAATTTTAAAAAACTAGGATAAAACATAGTACAACCACTTCGTATCATAGTTTTAAACAACAGAAAGAGGAAAATTTGAGAGAAGCTGCAAGGAGATTTAAGCAATATATAGATAGATGTCCTAAGGATGAGGTTCTCTCAATGGCAAGGCAAGTTTCTCTATTCATAGAAGGTCTAAAAAGTGCTCAGCTAAGAACTTTGGTTTATTAAGGTGTCCTGATTTAGATTTGTGTCAAAGAAGCTATAGATTTGGAAGATAATAGAGGGCAAGATCTGATGGTATTTGACCAACCAAGAAACCATGAAGATAGGATACCACCGCAAAGGAATTATCCAAATCTATAGCAAAGGCCTTAGAGGCTATTACTAAGGCAAACCTTGTAAACAACAAACTAACACCAATAAAGAAATGCTATAACTGTGGGAAAAACCATTTGACACATCAATATCATTATCAAAGACCTCAACACCTGCAAGACAAGAAAACACGGAAATATTGTATTCTAGAAAGGAAATGGACCAACCATACAAGGGAAGAGTGTTTTTACAACAAACAACCTTTCAAGGAAAAAGACTACCCAAGCTAATATAGCCAGCAAAGGGAATTAGGGTTTGTAGAACAACCAAGGCCGGTGTTAGGGCAAAAACCTCCCATACCCACAAATATAGTTTCTATAAAATATATTTCAATAGAGGAAAATGAAAATCTAACAATCAGACAAAACTACATGAACGAGTTTCATTCTCTAGAGGAATATCAAGATCCAGTTGGATGGGAAAACAATGATCAAAGTAAGCCATATTTACAAGCCCTAGATTTAGGAAATGGAAGGTTTGAGTTGGATGCAAGAACATTCATGTACTTCACAAACAATTATATGTCAAGTCAAAGACCTCAATTCAAAACCAATCAAAAGATTACTTACTATAGGTGTGGAGGAGAACATTTTGTAAGAGATTGCACTCAACGACCAACACTAAGAGTGGAAGGAGCTTTTTTTAGTAGAGAACATTTAACCAAGGATTGTCCTAGAAATCCCCAAAAACAAAATGCAACAACTCATATACCTTTGGAATCTTTGGAGACAATGGAGCAAGGAGAGCCGTGTGAGAATGAGATAATATCTATACAGACAATAACTAGATCTCATGCTAAGGAGCAAGGAATACTATTGAAACCACACTCATCAGAGATAAGGAAAAATACATCTTGGAGAGAAAAAAGATCCATACAAAGAGATAAATGGGAAAAGAAAGTGAAACAAGCGGAAACCCTAGAAAAATCTAATAAAAAAATTTTGAAAACACAAACACTACACACACTCAAACCAGCAACAGGAAAGAAAATCAATCGAAGAGTTTAGACACATTGTTGAGAGCATATCAAGGAAGAATTGAGGAAGGACCTAGTGCTTTAGAATATGAAAGAACTTATCCAATGCCTAATTTGGAGCAGGAAAGAATGTAGTTATGTAAACAAATAATCATTAAAACTCAACAAAACCTTGAACAAGGAGATAGTGAGGATGGGAGGAATACAGAAAGCTCACAACAACAATATTATAATCAAGAAATTAATGATCCATTACAAGAAGGAGTTCATACAACACAACCCATCACTGTACAATTCAAACTAACAAAACAATGTAAAATTCAATGTCAAACAACACTAAGTGAATTGATGAAACAAAACCCTCATCTACAACATCTAATTTTAGAACCCGGAAAAAGTTTATACCACAACCAAGGAACTGAACAAGGAGTTGAGGAAGTTATGTATGTACCATTGATAAGATAGGAGGATACTGTGGAGGGGAGGAAGGTAACACCATACTCAAAGTACAATTCGGTGACAAACAGACCAACACAATTTTGGACAGTGGATTGGGAGTTCCAATTATGACAAAGAGAACTTGGGAAACCTTGAGAGCAAACACAATTCAACCAACCAAAATGAAATTATAATTGGCAGATAGCCACATTGAGGCACCTTTCGGGATGTGGGAGAAGGTAATAATAGAGCCATGTGGAATAGAAGTAGAACATACATTTGCTGTAGTAGAATTTCCAAAATTGACATCATATGAGATTATCCTAGGTAGGCCTTTTATGAGACAAATTCAAATAATACAAGATTGGGGAAAGGATTGCCTATGTCTCTAGAATCAAGGGAAAATCACCAAAGTAAACCTAAAAAATGGAAATTTTGTGATATATCCCCCCAGGAGTGGTTCAAGATACATCAAAGTCGGGACACAAGTGAGGAGTTAGAAGGACGAAGAGAGAGTGATGTTGAATGTTTTGAGTTAGACGTCTGCAGAAGCACGCGAACATCACAAGGAAGAAGAAGAAGAAGATTGCAGCACAACACACAATATTGAATGTATTACTAGAGAATGAACAAAGATAAGTAGCCCATTAGGGCAATAGGCATATATACAAGAAGCGGGAAATAACCTCCTAAAGAGGGAAAAAAGTGCCCCGATGGTCCTAGAGTGTTCACACACATCACTACCTAAATATATCAACAAATCCCCCTTGGGAGTGATGCGTGTTGCGAACATTTGTTTTATGTAGGGTACAAGTTTCAAATTATATAAATACCTTTGGGAAGTCTTCAAATACTTCAAGAAGGCTCATATTATTCATAAAAGATAGCAAAAATACCACGTGAGTTCTAGAACATGGTGAGTCAAATTAGTGAGTCACAAGGGAGCTGCAGTGGTGTCTTAGTGGAAGGTCGATGTGGCGAGCTCTCAAAGTCCATCAATACTTTGCTTCTTTGAGCACTTGAGTCATGTAATACCTCCACCCAAGTGTCTACCACGAATTTAGATGTATTAGGAAGGTTTTAGATTAGTTTCTCATGCTATAAAAAGAGGAGAAAAGTTGTGATCTTGTGGGAAGTCCAAGAGAGGCATATGTGTATCTCTATGCTGCTGTAGTTTTGTATGCAGAGGTTGTAGAGCTTGTATCGCCCTCATCATATATCCAAATTACATGTTTGATAACTCATTTGAAAGCTCTTACGGTCTACTTTCTTCCTGCAAATTTTCATAATCATTGAATTTGTGAGCTGAGAGGAGTACTCTCTGCACGTAGTGTGTGTTCTTTGGTTTCACCTCTGCTGAAGGTCTCCATTAAACCTCAAACTTGCAGAGGTCATATCTCCTTGTGTATTTATCCAAATTGAGTGTTCATTGGCTCATTGGAAAGCTCTTGGTGTCTAGTATATGTGGTTAAAACAGTTTTAGAAAATTTGAATCCATTAGAGAATAGTAAGCTCTACAAGCATGACTGGTTTTCTATGATGAAGTTTGTGAGAACGTCAACTTGTTCCTAGGGGTTTCCACCTACTTCTTGCTATATTTTGGAGGTAAATAAACTCCAACATTGGTATCAGAGCAAGGAACTGAAGCTTGGAGAATTTATAATACCTTGATGAAGAATTTGAAGCTATTGGAGCAGCGGCTCATCATCGACACTATACAAAGGTAGAAGGAGATAGCAAGGAAGCATCTCAAGCAACATCCAAGCAAAGAAAGGTGCATAGACTTTATTACAAAGGTAAATCACATACTTTTTCTTATCACACATATGCAAAAGGAAGGTTAAAGGAGAACGTTTAGTATTTACACAATGGGCGATCAACATGCACAAACAGAGAAGCTTGATAAGAACAACTATCAAGCATGGAGATTTAGAATCACAGCATACTTGCAAGGTAGAGGCTTGTATGGTTTGATTGATGGAAAGGATATCAAACCTTTATTACTAGAGGATCCAAATCAGCATCAATTGAGGGATTTTAGACTTTGGAATGAAAGACTATATTCATTTTAGCACAAAATATTCAAGATTCAATGGTAGGACACATACAAGATCTAGACACAAGTAGAGATGTTTGGCTTGCATTGGAAAGGTTGTATGCTACAGGTACAAGAGCAAGGAAGATTCAACTCAAAAATGAGTTGAATAACATAAAGAAAGATACAAGGACATCGGTCAATGATTACTTGTTGAAGGTTAAAGAAATTGCAGATCAACTAGGATCAATTCAAGCTCATGTGGAGGATGACGACTTGGTTGCACATACTCTCAACGGACTCAAGGATGATGAGAGATGGAAACCATTCATTACTTTAGTTTATGTTAGAGGAGAATTACCAGACTTTGATCATCTTGTTGCTCTTATGGTCATGGAGGAGATGAATCTAAATGGCTCTACTTCAAATCAAAAAGGATCTCAAGGACAAGCTCTTTATGTAGGATCATCAAGAGGTGGGAACAGAGGAAGAAGAGGTTCAAATAGAGGTTGAGGAAGAAGGAGCGATGATCAAGGGACTTCAAGTGGCTTCTTCAACACAAGAGGAAGAGGAAGATTAAGCGTGAGAGGTACGAGAGGCAACTACAACTACAATCAAAGGCAAAAGAGTGAAGATAACAACAATTGCTATATATGTGGAAGGTATGGACACTATGCCAAAGATTGATATCAAAATGAAAATAATCAAGGTGGTAATCGAAGAGGAGGCTATTCGAGAAGAGGTAAACAACAAGGAAATTATGCAGTTGAAGGTAAAAGTGATGATTATGATTCTCTTCTTATGATGAATGTAAAAACTAAGATGAATTGCAATAGTGATGTATGGTATGTAGATAGTGGTTTCTCTAATCATATGTCACATGATGCTTCATGGTTTTCTAATATGCATAATCCTTCATGTAAAGGTCATGTTGAAGCAGGAGATGATACAACACATAAGATTATGCAGGTTGGAGATGTTGTTATGCAGGATAAGAGCAAGACAAATTGCTTGAAGGATGTACTTTATGTGCCAACGATCACTAAGAATTTGATGTCAGTTGGTTAAATGGTAGAAAAAGGTTTGCAAATAAGATTTAATCATGCAGGTTGCTTCATTGAGGATCCAAAGCAAAGGAGGTTAATTGCTAGAGGTCAAAAACAAGGTAGATTGTTTACATTCAAGGTAAAACCAAATCATACAAACTATTTCTCTTATGGTATGCATCGAATAACAGAGCTTGATCTATGGCACAAAAGGATTGGACACATGAATGTACACAGGTTAAAGGAGCTATCAAAGAAGAGGATTGTTGAAGGATTACTTGATCTTACTAAGCAACATATGGTGCATCTATGTGAAGCATGTCAAATGGGTAAGCAGAGTAGACAGCCTTCAAGCATTCAAGCTATGTAAGCAGTGGATTGATGATCATAGTAGAATGACATTTGTGTATTTCATTAAACATAAGACTGAAGTCTTTGATTGTTTCAAAAATTTTAAATCATTTGTCGAGAAGCAAATAGGAAGATATGTTAGGGGGATTTCTCTCAAGCTTTTACTGATTTTTTGTATGATGAAGGTATCAAAAGAGAAGTTACATGCAGGTATACTCCACAACAAAATGGAGTTGCAGAAAGAAGAAACAGAATCATAGTCGAAGCATCTAGAAGCATGCTAAATGATATGTGTTTGCCTAATTCTTTTTGGGTTGAAGCTGTTAGCACAAGTGTGTACATTATGAATAGAGTACCTACTGCTGGAGTTCATCTTTTGACACCATATGAGGTATGGCATGGAAGGAAACCAAGTGTAAGTCATTTGAAAGTATTTGGTTGTGTATGTTATGTACATGTACCTAGTGAAGTGAGATCAAAACTTGATGTGAAATCAGAAAAGTGTATATTTATTGGTTATGGAGATACTCAAAGAGGATATAGATGTTATAATCCTCATACCAATAAGGTGGTTGTTTCAAGAGATGTAAACTTTGATGAATCACTTTCATGGTATGTAGATAAGAAAAGTTTGCAGGTCATAAATGGAGATGAAGAAGATACAGATGAAGGAGATGCATGCTTACCTCAGCCCATAAGAAGCTTAAGTGATGAGAAAAGTGGTTTGGATGAAGAAAGAGAGCTACCTTTCAATGGAAGATTAAGGCAAGATTCACCTCCAAGTGTTAAAAGTAAAGGTAAACTCAAACTTGTTGTAGTTAATGATGACGGAGAAGAAATTAGTGATGCATGTGAGTATGCAGAATCATCAAAGGTTCCTAATAAGAAAGGAAGAGCATCTACATTGGAGGTAAGAAGAACTTCAAGAGTGAGTAAGCAACCTCAAAGGTATACTTATGAATCTTTCATGAATACTCATTATGCTTTTATGACAAAAGTTGAGCAGGAAAATGAACCCACATGTTATGATGAGGCAAAAGGAGATGAAAAGTAGGAGAAAGCAATGAGAGAAGAAATGGAAGCACTACAGGATAACAAGACTTGAAATTTAGTTCCAAAGACACCAAAACATAAGGTAATTGGTTGCAAGTGGGTTTTTAAGATTGAAAGAAATAGTGATGGTAGTGTGTCAAGATATAAGGTGAGACTTGTAGCAAAAGGATATAATCAAACTCAAGGATTGGACTATGAGGAAACATTTAGTCCAGTAGCAAACATGGCAACGGTGAGAACTTTGTTGGCTTTAGCTGCAAGTAAAAAGTGGAATATACATCAGCTCGATATAAAGAATGCCTTTCTTAATGGTGAGTTAAATGAAGAAGTGTATATGTCACAACCAGATGGTTATGTGGATGCAAAATGTCCTGATCATGTATGCAGGTTAAAGAAGGCATTGTATGGTCTTAAACAGGCACCAAGGGCATGGAATGCAAGGTTGGTAAAGTATCTTATGCTGCAAGGAACACAACGAGTCATGCTGATCCTTCACTTTATGTAAAATATGTAGACGACATGTGTGTCTATGTATGCATTTATGTGGATGACTTGTTGATTATAGGGAATGATGCAAAAGCAATTGATGAGATAAAAGGTAATTTGGGAAAAGAATTTAAAATTTCAGATCTTGGTTTGCTTAGATACTTTCTTGGGATTGAAATTGTGTATAGTGATGAAGGTATGTGGTTGATACAAAGAAAGTATATATGTGATATGCTGAAAAAGGTTTGGTATGCAGGAATGTAAATTTGTTTCCACTCCAATGGAATGTAATGTAAAGTTGAGTGCAAAGGAAGGTGATGAGTTGTATGATGTGAATGCATATAGATCCATGGTAGGATCTTTGATTTATGCAACAAAAACTAGACCTGATATATGCTATGGAGTGGGAGTATTGGCACAGTTTATGCATGAACCTAGAGTACCTCATATGCATGCAACGAAAAGAGTGCTTAGGTATTTGAAAGGTACCATGAACAAAGGATTATTTTATAGTCATGATGCTGATCTAACTCTTAAAGTCTTTAGTGATGCAGATTGGGCTGGAAGCAAAGATGACAGAAGATCCACAAGTGGATATGTGGTAATAGCAGAAAACAAGACATTAACATGGAGTTCAAAGAAACAACCTACAGTTGCTTTATCTTCTACAGAGGCGGAGTATAGAAGTTTAGCATTGGCTACTACTGAAGTTATGTGGTTTAAAAAGTTGTTTCATGACTTGAATGTGCAACTTGATGTACCACTGATATGTGGGGATAACTTGAGTAGCATTCATATGACCTCAAATCCTATCTTTCATGCTAGAACAAAGCATATAGAGGTTCACTATCATTATGTTCGAGAGAATTCCATAAACAATGAAGTACAAGTTTCTTTTGTGGGAACAAAGGATCAAGTTGCAGATATCTTCACCGAATCCTTGGATGGACCGAAGTTTCAACGATTCAACTATATTCTTGGCATGAAGGAAATACCCTTTGAAACTTGAGGGGGAGAATGTTGCGAAAAGTGGTTAAAACAATTTTAGAAAATTCAAATACATTAGAGAATAGTAAGCTCTGCAAGCATGACTAGTTTTCTGTGATGAAGTTTGTGAGAAGGTCAACTTGTTCCTAGGGGGTTCCACCTACTTCTTGCTATATTTTGGAGCTCAATAAACTCCAACAATGCGATGAACAAGTAGCTAGCACTCATGTATAAGGAAGTGTCAAGCTATGTGGAGATCACTCCACAAAAGGAACTAAGCCCAAAGCTTTGCAAAAAGCTTCAAACTTCTCCCTAGGCAGAGCCTTTGTGAAAAGGTCTGCAATGTTCTCTTACGTGGGCACATAGGCCAAGCTGATCTCCCCAGCAGAGAACCTCTCTTTGACATAGTGATAATGCACCTCAATGTGCTTAGTGTGAGCATGGAACACAGGGTTCCTCACAATTGCCAATGCACTCTGACTGTCAGTGAAGATGGTGGTGGCAGACAACTGACCAACACCCAAATCAGCCATAAGGCGTCTAAGCCACACACACTCAACGGTCGCTGTGAATGCTGCCCTATACTCAGCCTTACAACTGGAAGTGGCCACAATAGGCTGCTTCTTGCTCAACAAAGATATACATGAGCTACCAAGAATGAAGCAAAAGCCACTAGTGGACACACGAGTGTCATAGCAACCAACCTAATCAGAGTCAGAAAAAGCATGCAAATCAAGCAGTAGTGATCCCCCCTTGGCGTAAAACAAACCAAGTAGTCGGGTACCACTAACGTAGTGAAAGATGCGCTTAACTACCTGCCAATGCTTGACTCCTGGGCAATGCATAAACGTGCTCATTTGTGGTACAAAAAATTGAATATCTGGTCGAGTAATGCATAAGTAAATCAAGCATCCAATAGCCTGTTGATAGAGAACAACATCAAATCCATCTCGAGCATCATGAAGACTCAGTTGTAAACCTGTTTCCATAGGAGTGGCAATAGGTTTACAATCTTCAAGACCAAAATCTTGCAATAATGTGCGAATATATTTTGTTTGACACAAAGCCATTCCACCATCAACATGCATAAACTGAATGCCCAAATAGTGATGCAAATGCCCCAAATTAGAAATCTCAAATGAGGCATGCAAATCAGCCTTAAAATCAGCAATATGCCTCTCATGAGGACGAGTGAGCAGCATGTCATCAACATAAACCACAATGATTAGAAGTACATCATTAGCACGCTTAACATATAAGGTGCTTTCAGTTGAACTGTTCTCAAAACCATGCACAATCAGATAGGCATGTATCTTCTCGTACCAAGCACGTGGTGCTTGCTTTAAGCCATATAATGCCTTCTTTAACTTGCACACCTTTTTTTCATGCCCTTTCTGCACAAAGTCACGGGGCTGAAAAACATACACTTCTTCATGCAAGTCACCATTCAGAAATGTAGTTTTAATGTCCAACTGATGTACATTCCAACCATGATGGGCTGCAAGTGCATAGATGCTCCGAACAGTAGTCATACGGCATGTAGGTGCAAAGGTCTCAACAAAATCAATGCCTCTTTCCTATGCATAACCCTTTGCAACAAGCCTAGCCTTATAGCTATCAACCGTTCCATCAAGCTTACGCTTCAGCTTGTAAACCCAGTTAGTTCCAATGGCCTTCTTGCCAAGAGGCAAGTCACATAAAGACCAGGTACCGTTCTTCATCATAGCATCATATTCCAACTGCATAGGAGCCACCCAATTTTCTGAATTTTTTGCTTCATCAAATGAGATAGGCTCATTCTCATCACAAATACTAAATGCAGCCATAGCATAGCAATCTGATATAAAACAGGCACTATGAGAGCTTGATCGAGTACGGTATGATAGAGATGCATCTAATTTGCTATCACGCAAGGTCTGCACCAGCCATTTTGACATAGTATTTCCCTCCTCAATGTCGGCTCTGTTGAGAGTTCCATGCTCCACCCTTTTGTCCAAAGCTACTTTCACTCTCATGCAAGTTCACTTATCCCACATGCAAGGAAATTCTCCCAAACTTCATATAAGCAAGGCCTCCGTTCACTCCACATAATTCATTCCACTCTAGCTCATTGCCAAGAGTGTGCTTCCACTCCTCATGGAGTCTCCATGCTCGTAGAGCATCTTATGTAAGTCATTTACATTTCCATTTTAATTCATTCATCATGTTTTGTTATCTATTGTTCCTTGCTCCTTAGCTTGTTAGATGTGTGCATGTGAGTAGAGTAGGAGTAGTCCTTTTTCATTTCAACATGGTATCAGAGCATAGGTTGTTTTTCTTTGAGTTGATGTCCTTATGTTTTCATCATCATAGGTTAACTTAGGATCTTATTTTATGAATTCATCATCATGACTAATTTAGATCCATTCTTAGTTTAATCCCTCCCTCCCTCCCTTAGATCATATTCTCCTTTGTGACATGTTTTAGATTTTATCACTTCACAGTTTTCATCATGTCAAATCAAATACTTTTTAACGGTTTAGCCCACAATAAGGGTGCTTATAAGCACCGTAGTGTGTTTCAATGTACTCCCATGACTTGCTACTTGAGATGCGCATCCTCCTTTCTTTGATGGCTAATTCTTTGTGAGAAGATTAAGAGCTTCAGAAGGATGCATTCAGATATATACAGTTCTCCTCCTACAACTTGCCAGTCGAGTCTGTCCAAGAACTGACAGTCCTGTTGCACCCATGTCTGTAGAAGGTAGAGATGACCAAGACATTGTGAACATCAAGGGGTTTTGCATGGTCAATCGTGATATGAAGCTGAGAAGGATAACTACACATGTTCTGTTGAAACAAAAAGGTAGATGTAGCTCAATGATGAGTAGCACCTCCTTTAATGTCAATTCGGGAAGACGTGAGGATGGTATGAAGACCTCGAGCAAGTGGCGGCACAAGTGCGTGAGTGAGAAGCACACAAGCATGCACACACATACACACACACGCGCACACACGGCAAGACAAAGAGTGAGAATCAATGGAGCTTTTAGATTACTGTCAAAATGCTCTTACAAGTTCGTTTCAATTACAATCTAACCTCAAAAATGAGCTCTCTAGCTCTTTTTATAGTTTTTGACTAGCTTTTGGCCCTGTCCAGACCTAGTGTCCGGCCTAGTTAAAAATTAGGTTCCAGGGCCAATTTGAGGGCTCAAACGGAGTCTAAAAAATACGAAAATTGATATGTAGGTACTTCTAAGGCTCCTCAAGCTCAAGGACTCCTTGGCTTGCACAAAATGGAGCTACAAAAATATGAAATGGTATTTACAATGATTGTTAGTGATAAGAATCACTGTTAAAAGATGTAGATTGGAAAAATTGAAGGGCCTATCTGCCAGATTTGCGTCGACTGCTTTGTCTACTTACTCCTTCACCTTGTTCTGACTCTCTCCGTTGGCTTCCTTGTCTCGTCAATCCTCGGGTTCCCTGGCTTCCTTGTCTAGTCAGTCCTTGGGTGCCCATACTGCTCTCAACACCCCCCCCTCTCTCGCGTCTGTCGTCCCTGACAGACCCTTGTTGCTGGGGGTGTTGGATGTAATATTCCACAACCTGAGTGGCAAGCTGATGTTCTTGTAAGCGTAGTCCTCTGGCCAAATCTGTCATCATACGATCCCAATCGATTGGTCCTGGAACGTCCGGATGTGGCAGACGTAACTGATCTGCATGGATCGCTTGTTCGACTGCGAATAGATGTAGCAAATGTGTGGGTCTGGGAATGAAAATTTCGGAATTGTATTCCCAGAAGCCCGTAGAGAACATTTCCTCAAATGTTTGCTTGAAGCATGCGGGCAAGTACTTGATTCGTGCATGCCAAGCAAAGATAACAGTGACCGAGGGGGTTTGGCTCATGTCGTAGACTAAATCCTTGTTGCCTTGAGCGAATCCAGGAGCGGAGATGTATGGAGCTTGGACATTCCGAAAGGTTTTGAAGACAATGGTCATGAGCTCAAATATCTTCATACACATTTTCGCTGCTATATCAGGTACATTATTTAGGCGTGCAGACCAGTGCCGAATGGTTGATATCATGTAGGCTACGGTTGGAGGTCCTCGAGGTGGAGCAAAATACAGGTAGTTAACCCAAGCGGAGCACTCTTTATTGTTGCGTACCTTGATTGCAAATGCTTGCCAGGATCTGCGACGTACCACTGGACAATAGCATGGATTATACTTGATGTAGAGTGGCATGGTAGCCCAGGTACTCATCATCTCTGGATAATCGGTGAGTAAACGTGCACGCCAATTAGGTTGGAAAATCGAGCCAGCACGTGCATCGGTCGGTAAATCCCCTATCTCAAATTGAGTAGCGAATGTGGGCTCCTTCCCTGTATGTCTTTTGACTTCTGCATTATAATCATGTAGTAAGACAAAATAAGGCATGTATTGCGATTCTGATGTTGTGATTAACCGTTGATGGGATAATTGTTGAAAGTAGGAAGACCGAAGGACCGTTTCTTCCAGATTCGTGAGAGATTGCATTTGCACGGCCACACGATCATCATGTGTCTTACCCACTTTCTCGACCCTTCTGACCCAATCTGGAACTTGAATTTCTAACGTGTCTTGTCCTTCTTCTGTAGTTCGACCACCAGGCGTCGGCATAGGCTCGTAGGGCTCTTCGTAGCTGTCCTCGACGGGGATTTCCACTACTGTTTCAGGTTCTGTTTCTTCAATGGGCGAGGGTGGTCGTTCATATGGTAGGAGGCGTGCTTGGAGTTCTGCCACCTGTTTTCGAAGGGTCTCCATTTCTTCTGTAGATTGTTGCAAGATTACCGGCTCCTGTTGAGCAGTATGTACACTGGCTAACTGTTTCTTTAGATCGGCACATTCAGTCTCTAGTTTTTCATATGACTCCAGGAAATTTGCATGCTCCTCAAGTAGGATGCGGATGTCTTCTGATGGAACTGCTCTATATCTGGTAGGGCTAATGGTTGCTCCTACGGTTCCTTCCATAGCCGCTTCAAAGTTGTCTTGATTTTGTTGTTGAAGTCGTTTGTTCTCCTCTAGTGCTGCGGCCATATGCTTCCTTAATAGCCCAATGTTGCGTCTGAGTGTGGCATTAGATATCATTTGCGCTTGAAGCACTGTTTCTAGCTCCTTGACTGCTTGGTCATCTACAGTTGATGCCTTTGATTCCAATTCGGAGTGAGCCTGCTGTAGTGTGGTATGCTCGTCTAGGAGCGTCAGGTAGTCAGCCTCAAGAGTGGTGACTCTAGCTTGGAGACGTTGAGATTCTGCCTGGAGGGTAGCATTGCGTTCTTCTAATTGATGGAAGTCTTGTTGTAGCTGATGTGCACACTGAAGTAATGTGTCGAACGTACTATTTACATTATGAGATGCAAGGGAAATAGTTTGAAATGCAGAGGAGGTGGGATTGGGTAGGGGTGTAGTGAATGCTGTGTGTGCCACTGATGTGAGTGGTGAGGTGGGGGGCAAGGGAGGGGAAGGTGGGGAAATCGTGGGGAGAGGTGCTGTGGTTGGTGAAATGTCCATTGGGTCAGACAAGGTGGTGTGTGCAGGGGCTACCATATAGGTGGGTATGGTAGGTGAAGTGAGTGTGGTGTCCGTGTAAATTGATGTCGTTGCGAACATCGGAGGAAGGTGCCTTTGAAACATGGGAGAGCGGAAGAACTGCTCCACAAAGGACGGGTATTGGGGTGGTGAGGTCCGGTTGAAAGAGGTGTAGGGGCCAGCTGGGAAGTGAGGGTTATGGAATGGAGGTACTCGTATTGGGGGATAGGTCGGGAAACACAGGGTTCCTTCCGTGGGCGCTGGGTTTCCAACTACGCTGGTAATTATGGGATGGCCAGTCATGGGTTCAGCGGATAGATGGGACGAAGTGTACAAGGGATTGGTGACGAAGGAGAAGAGGGTGTCTTGTGAGGTGGGTTCTCGAAATGAGAATGATTTGAATGAGGATGGATTATAAGTGGAGGTAGAGGTGATGACTGTCGTTTCCTCCAAGGTGGGAGGTGGTGGTGGGGGCGGAGAAGGTGGTGATGGAGGATGCTGGGGTGAGATGGGTGATGTCTGAACGAAGGTTTCAGCGGAGAGGTCAGTGGTGGTTATGGGGGTGGCTGTGGTCTCAATGGGTACTTCCGGTTCTGTGACGGGTATCCTGATAGTCTTACCTGCTCGTGGTAATGTGTCCACTCTGCGTTTGTCATACCTTACGGACTGGCGGACTGCGGTGTGGACAGCCTCTGGAACTCCTAAGGAGTCTGACACTAATTTGAGGGTGTCAATGAAATGTTGGTCCACTCCTTCATCTGATAGCATTTCTTGCATCAAAGCTTGACCTGATACCAGAGAGAGCTGATGCCTTTCTTGTACTGCTTTGATAGTGTCGTATAGCCTTCGTAGTTGAGCTGTATATGCAGGTGCACCTACAAGTTCTGGCACTTCTTGTTGCTCCTCTTGTTGCTCTTGATCATACTCCTCCTCCTCATCCTCCTGTTCTTCATCTCCGTCATCTTCTTCCTCCACTTCAACAGGTGTGACAGGTGCTTGGGAGGTTGTGGCCTGCGTTTGTACATTTTCCGCTTGTTGTGCCTCTTCTGTCTCCAGCTCTACATCTTGTAATAGTTGTTCGAAGTCTTCATTAGTGAGTTCTTCCAAAGCTTCACCACTAGGAAATTCGAGATCCGTTGGGATGGGAGGAAATATCAAAGTGGAACCATCGGTGTTGCGTCTTGGAAGTCGGAGTGTGAATGGTCGGACTCTTCGGGGTGGCGGGGTGACTTCTGGTGTTAGGGTCGCTCCACGTGGCTGAGCACATGGGACTTGGACCGTGCCTCTCATCTTCTTAGAAGGGGGTCCAGTGGATGTCCTGCCTCGAAACTGCTCTACCCGATTCCACATCAGGGCTCGTTGGATTGGGATGTCATAAGCCAAACACCTATAGATGATTCTTGTCAGAGCACAGCAACCATATAAAACCTGTTTCCGCGGCCAGCGTTTGTGAGCTAAGTGTATCTGATCAATTATCCAGTGGGGTAGGTTGATGGTGAGGCTCTGTGTCTCTGCCAGATACAGGCTAAACCAAATCTTTTTGTGCGGCATGGTGAATCTATCCTGCGCCGGGAAAGCAAAGTGTTGCATGCACATGCGAAGGTGTATTGCAATATTAGGCGTCATGGATACCATGTCTTTGAGTTTGGTGAGACTTCGATTCTTCATGTAGTCCGGTACTAGGGTTTCCTTCTCTGTAGGAATATGCATGCCGCGCATATCCAGAGCTTCTCTCACCAAATTGTTTGATAGCCTAAACCTCTTGAGCTCATTCCCCTTTGTCAGAGATGGAATCACAAATGAGCTTGCACCTTTTGGGTTCGGATTTGGAGTCAAGGTGTTGATGAGATAGTAGCATCGCATGAAGTCAGGTTTTGGGAGTCGGGCACTGAAATAGGCACTCAATCCGGCTTTTTCCCATATCGGACGTAGACCTTCCGCATTTTGTAACTTCTCAAATTCTCTTGTAAAGAAATGGTATCTGCCTTGCTTTCCATTGTAGTCCAACTCTGATTCCCATAGATACGTTCCTTCCCCCAAAGGTCCTGCTACTTCGGTAAACCAATGTGAGGTCTTTCCCACGGGCATGGTGTGGCCACGCGGAGGGTCCGCAATAGGTATGATTTTGACGGCCTGCAACTCTTCTGGTCTTTCGACTGTCTCAGGCAAAACGGGTAAACTGTCCAAGTCCACCACTTGCGGGTTTGTTTCTGTATGAGAGCTAGTTCCTGCGGCCTCCGCCATGTTGAAAATGTCGCAGCTGATTCTGTGAGAATATATGAATAAACGTTAACATTGCAATGGACACAAAAATGACATGGTGTCCCTTGTTACAATATTAACTTAAAGTTCTGGAGTGGTTAGGAGTTAATAAGTGCTCGGTGCTGGTGTGTGTAGTTAGGAGTTAGGTAGACCTAAGAGCTAAGCGAAATGATGTGAATTAAGAGTGAAGCGGTTAGTAGGTGGTCATGGATTTACAATAGGGTCAGGGGGTTTGTTACAAGTCTTGGGCTGCCAAATGCAGTGGATGGGTTTTACTCGTGGTTCCGTAGAGATTCTCGAGGGCTTTATAGGTGTGTCAGCTTTAACCTGAGGCCTTTTAGGGGCCCATTTACAACTGATACTGTTCGTGTTCATGTGCCTTGGTGTTGAAAATGAGTGGATGTAGGCTGTGCGAGTGAATGTATCATGCTGTGTAGGGTGTGTTCTTGGTGTAGCTATTTGAGCCCGCAAACAAGCCTTAGGCACCCAAATTTGTCTTGATTGTGGGCTAGCCTTCATCGACTTTTTGGGCACCCAAATAGATTTCACGTTAGCAGAAGAATTTCCGGAAGACCTCTTACTAGTGACGTGTTGATGGTTATTAATAAGAGGCTTCGCCCGTGCTGTTGGCGTGGGTGCAACCGGGTGTTCGCCTTTCCGCACCCACACCTGGATTATTTTCTGGGACATTCTGCTGCGCAGGTACTTTTGATCTCGGACATAGGTAGTACTCTGCCTCTTCTGCTTGTGATCCGCCTTTGGTTGCTGCCTCCTTCGGGCCTTTGGAAAAGAAGGGAGATCCGTTGCATCCCTGACTCCTTGTTTGCAAATGTCATTCCTCTGCAACACAGGGTTTTGAACAAGAACAACATAGTCATCTTCATGTGTACCCCTGGAAGGACCAGGAGTCTGTGCCTTTCCTAGTTCCTTGAGTGCTCCATTGTCTAATTCTACTGTAACTCGACTATGATTGACCCAAACCTGGAGAAGTCCACTTCTTAGGTTTAAGTTAATTGCTTGGTCATAGATCCAATCTTGACCCAAGACTAGAGGTTCAGTGAGATCTTCATCTTGACACACCAGTACTTTAACTGTCATTGCCTCATCATGAATGTAAAGGGGAAGTTCCGCCTCGCCCATGCAAGGGGTTTCCACTCCTCCCAATCCTATAAGATATGCTTCCACATGATTGACAGTCAATTGTAATTCTTGGCAGTAAGACAATTTAACAGCACTAGTGGCTGCTCCTGAGTCAATCAAGGCTCTTACGGTCCTTGCACTCTTTCCTTGTCCTATCTCTAAGGTTACGAAAGGACGTCTATCAATTATCCTATGCGAGTTTGTTCCTGCCACTTCACACATGGCTACGGGAAATCCTTGGTCTGCATAGTCATTCGCTCCAGGCTGATCTCTGCCTTGCCTTCGTAATTTCATCCTTTTAATGCGTTCTAAAGCTTCAGCTTGAGCTTCTTCTCGAACTCGCTTTTCTTCCTCTTTGCGTTTCTTAGCAGTGTTGAGTCGACTGAGCATTTCCTCCGTGAGGGGTTCCTGATACAACCTGACTCTGCAACCGCTAATATAATTTGGGAGAACATCACCCTCTAGTGTGGCCAATTGTACTGCTCCGCTCGTGGAGATCCTATTGATGATCATAGGTCCGTAGCCTCTCTTTTCTAGCTTCCTCGCGTGTTGTTTTAGCGTATAGACTAAGACTAGATCTCCTGCTTTCAAGCCTTTATCCTTCACGTGGGCATCAAAGTATGCCTTCTGTCTCTTCTTGGCTGCATATATCCCTGCAGCAGCTCTCAGCCTTGTTTCTCCTAATCGTTCAAGGTCAAAAATTCTAGAGGAGAGCTCATGACCTGTCCATTCGTGCTCTTGTGCTACTCTCAATGTAGGAATCAGGAAGTCCAAGGGTAGCACAGCGTTTTGGCCAAATACCATCTGAAAGGGGGTGGCTTGGAGTACCGTTTTGTAGGCAACTCGATATGCCCAAACAGCATGGTGTAGCTGTTTGTCCCAATCAGAGCGTTTAGTGTTCACTAATTTGGTCAGTACATTGCATAAGATCTTATTAGTGCTCTCAGCTTGTCCATTAGCTTGAGGGTGATAAGGGGCAGACTTCTTGTGTATTACCAAGAATTCTTGGAGTAGATTTTCAATCACTTCATTTAAGAAATGAGTTCCTCTATCACTCACAAGCTCTATAGGTAGCCCGTATCTTGTGAATACATTCTCAAACAAGAATTTGGCAGTTGTTTGAGCATCGTTCTTGGTTGTAGCCTTTACCTCTACCCATTTGGTGAGATAATCTGTTGCCACAATGATGTATTCTGCATGAGAACCCTTAGCTGGGGGATTAATAGGACCTACGAAGTCTATTCCCCACTTAGAGAATGCACGTCCACCCATCATAGGTTTCAGTGGCATCTCATCTTTGCGTATAGGATACTGAGTCCTTTGACAGACCTCACACCGTTTCACATAGGTATGTGCATCCATGTGAAGTGTAGGCCACCAGAAGCCCGCAAATAGTATTGCCTTGATTACCCGATCTGGTCCAAAGTGTCCTCCTGCTACACCTTGGTGAGCAGTTTCCAAGATCTTAAGATATTCACTCTCATGGACACACAGTCGCAGGTAACCATCCTTACCGCGTTTGTATAGATTATCACCAACAAGTGACTAATCCTGGGCTTCTTGTTCCAAACTCCTTTTTCTAGCTAGAGTCATGTCTGGAGGGAATGTGTTTGTCCTCAAGAATGATACTAGAGGTTCACTCCAATCTGGCGCAATGGATACTTGATAGAGAGTGGCATGTTCCACAGGTGGTTTATTGCAACAGATTGGGCATTCCTTGCACAACTTTTGGACATCCGCTTCCATAGTTGGCCAATGCACTCCGAATCTCTTTAGAGTCTGCAACGTTCGTTGTTTTGAATGGTGTTGCTCTAACGCACCTACATGTGCTAATTGCAACCATTTAGCGTACTCATCCTCTTCTACGCAACAAGCCAAGATCCCTTGATCTGTGTGCTTGTACATGCTGCCTACCATGATATGGTACTTTTGGGCTTTTACTATCTCTCTATTCCGTGTGTTCACCACTGGATGATTAGGCCCGTATGTCAATACTGGTACTATTGGCTTGGCCCACTGCGGCACCACTTCCAAATTAAACAAGTAAGCATCAGGAAGGTCATCTGACACTCCTTGTGGGGCTTCTCCCGATGTGAGCCTAGAGAGATGATCTGCTCTCAAGTGAGTCCTACCTTTTCTTACCACAACCTCAAAGTCATATTCCATTAGCAAGAGAAACCATCTTACTAATCTTCCTGTATTGCATGGCTTGTTTACGAGATATAACAATGCCTGATGATCAGTAAAAAATTTAAACTTATTTGCAAGCAAATAGTGTCTAAATTTCTTGATTGCATATACCATGCCTAATCCTTCTCGCTCTGTAGTGGTGTAATTCCGTTCAGCCGCATTCAATTGTCTACTGGCATAGGCAATTGGAAGATCCATGTTACCTTCACCAGTAGGTTGTGCGAGCACACATCCAATAGCATAATTGGATGCATCCACATGAACATGGAATGGCTTATTCCAATCTGGTGTGGTCAAGATTGGTGCCGAACATAATCTTCGTTTAAGCTCTTGGAAGGAATTCTCACATTCATCCGTCCACTCAAAGTTTGTCAGAAGTCCGTACATGGGCTTTGCGATGACAGCATACATGTGGATGAAACGTCGGTAATACCCACAATGCCCCATGAAAGCTTGTACTTCCTTGACATTCTTTGGCCTCGGTAGCTCTGCTATGGCTCTCACTTTTTCTTCGTCTGTAGATATGCCGTTCTTTGACACTATGTGTCCTAGAATCTTGCCTTGCCTGACCATAAAAACGCACTTCTCTGGGTTCAGGCAGACTTGATATTCTCTACATTTGTCAAAGATTTGTCTGGGTTCCGGAATATGAGTTTGTCTAACATTGGAATGAGCACAAAGATCATCAACATAGACTTCTAAACTCTTCCTCAGGAACTCCTTAAACACATGGCACATCAGCCTCTGGAAGGTAGCTGGTGCATTGGTAAGCCCAAATGGCATTACTCTAAAAGCAAAAATGCCCCATTCCGTGGCAAAGGCTGTCTTATGCTGATCCTCTGGAGCTATGGCTACTTGATTGTAGCCAGAAAATCCATCAAGGAAGCTGTACACTTCCTTGCCTGCCACTCTTTCTAAGAGATGCTCTGTGATGGGAAGCGGATAGTTATCTCGAATTGTGGCGGCATTAACCTTTTTCAAGTTAATGCACACACGCAGCTTGCCATTCTTCTTGGGCACCACTACGATGGGGGATACCCATTCAGTGTGCTCAATTTCATAGATAAATCCAGCTTCAACCAGTCTATCTATCTCTTCTTTGATCTTAGCGGCGTAATTATCGTTATATGTATACGGCTTTTGCTTAGAGGGTTTAGCATCTGAGGTCATGGGAATAGTGTGTGAGCATATGTCCGGGTCAACCCCTTTCAAATCCTTGTAACTCCAAGCGAATACATCTCTGTATTCCCTTAGCAAGGCGATCAATTCATGCTCTTCTTCTTCTGTCAGGTCATGGCCTATGTACGTGCATCTCTCCTCTCCTTCTTCTAAGGCAACTACAATTTTCTTGGTAGTTTCTTTGTTATCATAGGCCTCTCCTGATTGTGCTTCTCGTTTAGGCATTCTTATCATGACTCTCCTGTCATCTATCTCATACTTCTTAAAATTTTCTGGGACCTCAAACAAAGATTCTTCCTCCTCTGGTGAGACCTCTTTCTTCTTTCGTTTCTTTCCTTCTTCCTTCGGGGTCATATGTGTTGCTAATCTTACATCAGTTGTAGCCTCTCCATGCCTCTGGGGTTGAAATTCTACTTCATGGAAGTATTCTTCATCTGATGCAAATGGTGGGTCCATAATGATTGACTCTAGATCGGAGTCACTTGCATCCTCAAATGCGTCAGGGCCAGGTTCGCATTCTTCTAGAACTGCCTCTCCCATGATTGGCTCTATGGAGAAGACTGAAATATCATAGCCATCCTCATCACAGTGAGGTGTCCATTGTTCTTCGTTGATGGCTACGTCCATTGTTGCTAAGATTTCTGCCCAACCGTGAGGTTCAAATTCTTCGTCTGGAAAAACTACAGGTGCATAGGCTGGGTCTTGGATTGATCTATGGGTTTCTTTCGCACCTACCTCTCTGGCTTTCTCTCTCTTCTCTTCTTCTACTGCTACCTTGCACATCCATAAGTGAGTATCTTCATGCATCCATGAGGATCCCGACCCTATGGAATGCACCGATTCTGTATCATCTTTGGCTCTATGGATGGGATTCCATTGGATAGGAGGGACATCTCTATGAGAATAATCCTTGAGATTGACTTTGGTTGTAACACCTAAGTGCTGCAGGTACAAAGAATTGGTCCCCCAATCCTGTACCACTTGCAACTGTCGCATGAATGGTCTTCCCAAAATCATCTCATAGGCATGATTTTTGTTGAAGTCACATATGGCAAAGCTATGCTCAAACTCAACACCACAAGTGGTGAGAGTTATTCCTTCTAGCAATCCTAGGGGTCTCTCTATGTGACCATCGGCCATCTGCAATTTCATTCTTGTTGGCCTGAGTGCTGGCTTGCCCCAATGCTTCCAAAGGGAGGTGGTGGCAATTGCAACTCCTGCACCTGAGTCCAAAATTGCCTTAGTGGTGTAGTCCTGGTAGGTAATGGGAAGATAGGTGTTCCCTTCTTCACCTTCACACATATCTCCTATCTTATCCAAGGGAATTTCTGGCACTGTCCTATGGGATCCTACCTTGGAACGAGGTTTTGCAACTTCAGCTACCTGACTGGCTACATATTTTCACATGTTTGGTCTATCCTCAGTCAGTTCTTCCAAAGTGAGATCGCGTTGCACCTTGGTGTTCGTTACTACCTCCGTGTTCCTTGGTATGACTGAGTCGTCGTTCCTTACCATGACTGTGGGTGCTCTCATACATGTGGACTTTGCTGCCCATGGGCCTGTGAAGTGGGGTAGCTCTTGTATGGAATTAGACTCAAAGTCCAATCTCTCGTGAGACTGAGCACTCTCATGTTCCCCGTAAATAGATGGGATGTCTTGTGGGAATTGGTCGTGTGCATCGTCCACAAGTTCAAATGGAGGGGCGACCTCACTTTCGTTATCCCATTTATCTTCTTGAATCTCTCGTATGAAATCTGGTGCAAACCGATTCATAGAAGAAGCAGTGTCTGGCTCCGTAGAGTTGGGCACATAAGCAACCTGGGAAGGAGGGCTTATTCTATCGTTGGCTCTCTCCTTGCTCTCGTGAATGGCTGGAGCACAAGCTTCTTGGGGAGGATTACTTATTCTATTACTCTTCCGAGCAGGCTCATACGCTCCCTGAGAAGGAATGTAGGTCACCTGTGGAGGTACATAAACTTTTGGGGGAGGCTCATGTGACTTTTGGGGGGGAAGATAAGCTTCTTGAGGAGGCACATGGGCTTCCTGTGGAGGCTGGCTTATTCGTTCTCTTGCTCTTTCCTTCCTTTGAGGGGCAGGTTCCTTCTCCGATTGTGCAATCAGCTTCTCTATTCTTTCCAGCAGTCCATCAAAGTGTAACTGCGTCTTAGCTGAACTAGAAATGTTGAATAGGCGGCTAGCCTCAAACATGGTCTGAGCCAATTCTACCATTTTGGCACAAATCTTAGTTCGTTCAAGCTCTAGCTCGGCTCTAGGGTAGCATTTTTCATGATCGGTTATGGTTGGTCCTTCTTGGATTCTGGCCTGATATGCTTTAAGCATCATGTTTAGGTCTTCGGGAGTGGGATCAGCTAGGACTGATCCTACTCTAGGGGGTGGTGGGATTTGATGAGGCGGTGGGGAAAGTGGTGGGTTGGATGGAGGTGGGAGTGGTGGAGACGGGGTAATGTGAGAGGGAGTTGGAGCTGTGAGTTCAGTTATCCTAGCTTTGGTTTCTCTTATGCTTTCCTCAAGCTCACTCATCTTTTTAGCCCATTGTCTTTTCATTGTTTCTCGACTATCTTTCCACGCTCTAGTCCTTTTCTTTGTCACGCTCTCGGTTTCACTAGCCTCTGGGCCCTTTTCCTCGCTTGCCTCTTGGTTTTGCTGCAATGCCTGAGCTCTAGTAACCACCTGCACTGGTGCAGTGGAAGTGACACTTCCTGAGGAGTCTACCACTAACCCAACAACGTTGATAGGGGTGATTTTTGGCATGCTATTGGGGTTCTTTGGGCAATCTCGTAAGAGATGCTCTTTTCCGCAGTCTTGGCAAAAGCCTTGGATAGTCACGGACTGATTTTGTGTAGGTGTAGGTAAGGGACAATCACGAATGAAGTGATCCCCATGACATCGGTAGCATGGTCCTCTAGGAAAGGGTGGTCGTACCTGCCTAGGTTGAGGCCTAGGGTTGGGATTTGCATACATGACGTTCGTGTAATCCGATTCCCAACTAGGTTCACTTGGTTCTTCACTATAGTATGACTCACCATGTTCCGGAGACTGCATGTAGTAAGCTTGGGGACTATCGACATGTGTAGAATCAAAGCTATGGTCACTCGGGTCACTTTCTGAGATCAATGGGGTTACTGGTACTATGGCTCTATTCAGGTTTTCTTCTGCAACAGCATACTTCACTGGAATCACGTTAGCGGGGTTAGGAGGCTGTTGAGCTAGTACCGGTAGAGGTCTCTGTTGGGCCTGATATGGTTGCTGATAGGTTTGTTGGGGTCTAGCATATTGTGGTGGTGGAGGGTACTGGTTCTGGTATCTGCCTTGTTGGTAGGGCTGAGGGTATGGTTGCCTAACTGCCTGTTTGTTGTATGGGCAATCTTGTGCGGTGTGGTTTGTGTACTTCCGTTCTATGGTGCAGTACTGGCTACTAGGGTTAACTTGGGGTTGAGCCATAATGGGACACACATTTGCCATGTGGTCGCCACCGCATGTATAGCACCTCTTCACAGGGGCAAACCTTGGGATTTGTTTGCCAGTGACACCTAATTTCTGAGCTACCTTTTCGGCAAGTTCCTCAATTGATGTGGATTGCGTGGAAGAGTGACTAGATGCACTATCTGAATCTTTGTAGATTTTGGAGAGCTCTAGTTCTTCCCCTAGGTTATCTTCAATGTCAATGCACATGCGTACACATTCTTCTATGGTCCTAGGGTCCTTCAGATACACATAGGATCTCAACTTCGTACTCAGCAATCCATCAAGGAATAAGGCTACTTGTTTAGCAGATGTGGGTAGTTCCGAAATAGGGCACCTTTCAAGATATTGTCTAAATCTTCTTCCGGCCAATCTGACAGTCTCTTGGGGGGTTTGCTTGAAGCTGTGAATCAGTGAGGAGGTATTGTGTCTTATGCCGCTCTTAGAGAACTCTACAATGAATGCCTCTAGGAGTTGGTCTATGCTTCTGAACTGACGCTCATCTAATGGCTGAAACCATGTAAGGGCCGTGTTCCTAAGGGTTAGACCGAAGGCATTGTACTGCGTGAACAGGTCCTCAACCTGTTCAGCTCTCAAGACTTGCTTGAACTCCGCCACATGATCATAGGGATCTCCTGTGCCGTCAAAGTAATTCTTCATGGACTTAACTAGCTGGGTGGGTCTCAAAGTTCTTGTGTGCTCTCTATGTCTCGGCAGAGGGAATCCATCTACATTTCTTTGGTTCCTGTGGGCTCTATGCATCTCAGGTTCTACCCTATTCATCTCTGTTCTCGTTCTTTCTCTGCCCACTAGGTTGGCAAAACTTACTTCCGGTCTATCTCTACTTCTGTCTCTTTGCGTACCATGAGCTTGGGAAGTTCCAGCCCCCGGGTGACCATAGGATACATTTGATCTTGGTTGGGGGAAAATGAATTCACCCTTCCAAGTGTAGGCATGCCTATCATTTTCTGTCACCACGAAGATCCGTTCTGAAGCATGATCTAAATAGGTCACTCTGCCTGGGCTATCCGGATCCTTAAACTCATAGATCATGATATTTCCTATGTCTGTCGGCTGATTAGGCTTATACCTCCAAAAGGCTTCATCAGTTTCTCGATTAAGGAGCAACTCTATGCTCTTGTTGTCTTGAGGGACCCATTCAGGCGTGATAAGCCTAGTGAGAACTGATTTACCTCGAGGGGTTCTAGGTTCCGCACCCATGTTCCCTTGTTCCAGGTCCCCTAAGTCCGCTTCTGAGATTACGTTCCCAAAGTCATCTGTCCTATCAGGGTGACTAGTGACTACATATATAGTTCCTTCTTTGTCCAGGTATGCACCATTTTCAAACTTGACAGCTGGGTGCTCTAGTCCAATGGATTGATCAGGGTTTTTAATCTGGACCACAGATCTTCCTAGGCCGTCCTCATAGATGCTAGCACCTAGTCGGTTGGTCCTAAGGTACTCCAGCTGCGTTTTGTAAGGGCCTTCTACCCTGTACAAATAAGGCACTCCTGAACTTCCCGTAGGTCTGTCCATGCCTTGAGACATTTCTGACTCACTGGTCTCAGAGCTAGGGTAGTATGAGTGGTGGCTCAACTGCTGGGCCCAAGACCTTGCAGTGTGATTGACACTAGCCTCTGAAGACCTAAGGCTTTGTCTTTCCCTTGCTAAATGTCGTCCTGATCTAAGGTTCATATGCCTAACTGATTAGCCCAATTGTCCCAGAGTACAACCTCGTTGCCGATTAATTGGTACCAGACACTTGATTCTTTTTAGTTATTTTATCACGTTTGAGTTCTTGTCTGATATCACGTCGTCGGAATACTTGAGTGTTCTTCGTACTTTTAGGTTGATCGTTCCACGTTAGGTCCTTTCCTTTATGTTACCGACCGTACAGAGATTAGATTTTTATCTTGAACTTGAGTTTTTAGGTAGTCTTCAACTTGATGACTGCCTATCGTCGCTCTGACTTACTCCTACCTCTCGTCGTGCTTAGCCTAAGCTATGAATTGACAGAGGGGGTTAAAAGTGTCCAACCTTTTGTTTCCTGCTCGGTTGCCCTTGAGTGCCCAGGAAATGTGTTCCCAAGCTCGCACTTACACTTGCTCAGAACGCCTTTCGATGCTCTGCGCGGAAAGCTGGAGATGGTGATGTGACCTGTACCTGCAAGACAGCTCAGAAAACATGCAAAAAACAGCACATGCAAATTCGCTCTCTCGCTCTCTCTCACAAGTGAAATGAGGGAAATGAGGTGGAGGTGGGGATATAGTCAAAAAACTTAAATTTTCGCGATGATGGATATGGAGGTGGTAGGTGGTGATGATGATGATGGAAATGAAGATGGTAAAGAAAGTAAAAGAAAATCGATGAGAGTGAAGAAAATACCTACAACTCCAACGCGTCAACTCTACGTCTTACCATCACACGCTCGTCCTCAAAGCTCGATCCCCGGCAACGGCGCCAAAATTTGGTGTAGCTCAATGATGAGTAGCACCTCCTTTAATGTCAATTCGGGAAGACGTGAGGATGGTATGAAGACCTCGAGCAAGTGGCGGCACAAGTGCGTGAGTGAGAAGCACACAAGCATGCACACACATACACACACACGCGCACACACGGCAAGACAAAGAGTGAGAATCAATGGAGCTTTTAGATTACTGTCAAAATGCTCTTACAAGTTCGTTTCAATTACAATCTAACCTCAAAAATGAGCTCTCTAGCTCTTTTTATAGTTTTTGACTAGCTTTTGGCCCTGTCCAGACCTAGTGTCCGGCCTAGTTAAAAATTAGGTTCCAGGGCCAATTTGAGGGCTCAAACGGAGTCTAAAAAATACGAAAATTGATATGTAGGTACTTCTAAGGCTCCTCAAGCTCAAGGACTCCTTGGCTTGCACAAAATGGAGCTACAAAAATATGAAATGGTATTTACAATGATTGTTAGTGATAAGAATCACTGTTAAAAGATGTAGATTGGAAAAATTGAAGGGCCTATCTGCCAGATTTGCGTCGACTGCTTTGTCTACTTACTCCTTCACCTTGTTCTGACTCTCTCCGTTGGCTTCCTTGTCTCGTCAATCCTTGGGTTCCCTGGCTTCCTTGTCTAGTCAGTCCTTGGGTGCCCATACTGCTCTCAACAGTAGAGAAGGAAGGCGTTCACGCCTAAATAAATTTTCACATTGGCAAGCTGTTGTTCGATGTATACACAAGCAAACCAAGCTTGAAGAACAGAGGAAATGACAATAATCATTTCTACAATTATCTCAACAATTTGATCCACGAAGAAGAAGCTCCTCATCCGTTGCTGAGAATGGATTAAAGCTGTCATCATCATTCGAACGGCCTCAGCCTCTCAACTCTCTGATGTGCGTGAACAAACACTACAGTAGCTCTGACTGCAACGATCTTCCATGTCCTCAATAGAAGGAATACGCTCCTTCAATGACTCTCAAGCAGAGAAGAATAGGCGATAGCACATCAATGACTCTGAAAGAGAGAAGCACATGGATAATGCACACGGGCAGTGCTTCTGAGGTAAAAGATGGAGATAAAGCAAAACAAAAGCTGAACATTTGGAGAAGGGCGATGGCAAGCTTCTATGTCTGCAGATGTCTCCCTACATTAAGCACGGGACTTCGTCTATGAGCAACGGCCGCTCATCAGATTAGAGGTGAGAGAAGATGACGCTTCCATGTGCTTTGTGGCATGCGTGCCAAGGCAGATGTGTGCTCCACATAACTGTGATGAGCAGTTTGCTTGGCACCGATAGCTCCACATCTTGAACGCCTAGATTCTCTGTACACTAAAGAGAGAGGAGGTAGCGCGAACCACCGCCAGCTGGTCTGACAAGAAATCATGACTGGCACAATTATCTTGCCAAATCTCACAAGTTACAGACCACAACGAATGGTCATTTTGAAGAGTGAATTGTGAAACCCATTAATTTCATAGTTTATAGATAGACAAACAAGATTTGAGCTCGTATCTGACCTGTGAGCAATAATTAATTCGCCATATTTTTAGTTATAAAGTCCGGAAGAAAGAGAGCGAGAGAGATTCCATTTATAGAGGCAATACGCCCAAAAGATTGTTTTCACGTATCAGGCTCAATATTTGTGTAAGGATATACCTATAATAGCTCAATTGATTTTATCCATGAAGCAACTATATATGAATTTTATTCTTTATGTAAAGGGGATTAGACACCACCTTCATTGAAGGTAGGACCTTCCCTCTTGCTTGCACATTATCTCTCAAGCATTTGTAAAGGGACTAGACCCTGCTCTTTAAAGAGAAAGACCTTCCCTATGGCTTGAAAAAAATGATACTCAAAGCCGACTACAAGGCCAAGGAGCTCACAAGACAAAGGCTACATGCATAACAACAGAGACAAGAGAAGGCTACAACAACAAGAAGAGGACCTACAACACATCCCATCAATGGATCCGAGGAAGGCTATATCAACATCAAAATCAAAGGTGGCATATGGATCAAAAGCACTACCTACCCCATGATGTAAACCCTTGTACATGTCTAGGGATCCCATATATCCCTAGATCCCATTAAAATCCACTTGGATCTCAAATGTCCAAGAATATGTCTTGGGATCCCATATGTCCCAAGATCCCAGGGATGCCATATGTCCCAAACATGGATCCCATATGTCCAAATTATGTCCAAGGATCCCATATGTCCTTGGATCCTAAAAACCAAATGGACTAAGTGATCCCATATGTCACTAGTTTCCATATTGAAAACAAAAGGGTCATCACATGGAGGGGGGTGTGGAGAGTTCCATGCTCCACCCTTTTGTCAAAAGCTACTTTCATTCTCATGCAAGTTCACTTATCCCACATGCAAGGAAATTCTCCCAAACTCCATATAAGCAAGGCCTCCCTTCACTCCACATAAGTCATTCCACTCTAGCTCATTGCCAAGAGTGTGCTTCCACTCCTCATGAAGTCTCCATGCTCGTAGAGCATCTTATGTAAGTCATTTACATTTCCATTTTAATGCATTCATCATGTTTTGTTATCTGTTGTTCCTTCCTCCTTAGCTTGTTAGATGTGTGCATGTGAGTAGAATAACATCTAACATGCACACATCATCTACTCTACTCACATGCACACATCTGCATCATCCATCCATCATGTTTTATCTAATGAGGCAACTTCTCAGCCTTTACAGGTTTCATGTGATGATGCAGATCATCCCATTTCTGATGCAGATTTACATGCTGTCATATTTTCAGCCAAAACCAAAAACTGTTTGAAGCACATGAACACTTCCAACTTTGCCTTCAATGGGTATACCCATGCATGCCTGGAAAAATCATCGATGAAAGTCACGAAGTAAAGATAATTTCCAAAAGAAGGTCTCTACATAGGACCACAGACATCACTATGTACAAGCTACAATTTCTAAGTAGCCCAAAGTGAACCATCTTTTGGAAAGGACGAACGCTGCATTTTGCCCAAAATACAACCTTGACAAACATGTTTTCCAGGTGCCTCAAGTTTGGGCAAAGAGGCCACCATTTCAGATTTCTGCAGACGTAGCAAACTAGCAAAATTCAGATGACAAAGCGTGCATGCCAAAGCTTTGCATCTGACATAGCCTGAGAATCATGTACTGCACATGCCGAATCATTTACAGATCTTTCATAGTCTATGAGCTTATATAGCCCATGACATAAAATGCCGGAAGCAATAATCATGTCACCATTTGGTAGATCATGAATTGTACACCTGTCATCAACAAATTTCACAACCAAGCCAATCTTGGCTAATGCAAAAACTGATAACACATTTTTCTTGATCCCTGGCACAAACAAAGCATCTGACAAAGTGAAAGAACTACCATCAATAGTATTCAAAATGATCTTACCAACTCCCATAACAGGATAAGAGGAGTTGTTGGTGCATGTAATAGTATTCCCTGTAGGGACAGGCTCGAGTGAAGAGAAAAAACTGCCTAGACGAGTTCTGCTAGACTTGTAGTAGACTTTGAGATGTTTATATTAGCAAACCAAAACTGGTACATACCTTTGGCACAAAAAGATGAAATAGCCTGCACAAGCACTACGATAGTGCGTTCGGAGGCCGAAACGAGCTCAGATCGTGATTTTGGCACCACAAAACGAAGATGTTTTGATCTCTAAAACACGCTAAGTATGCTCACCAAAATTCGTGTGAATCTGAGACTACAACCGGAGAGGTGTCGACGATGCCCTAGATGAAGCGGCGACCTGCTCTGATACCAATTGTGGGAGTTAGATGTCTGCGGGAGCACGCGAACAACACAAGGAAGAAGAAGAAGCTTGGAGCACAACACACAATACTGAATGTATTACTGGAGAATGTACAAAGATAAGTAGCCCATTAGGGCAATAGGCGTATATACAAGACATGGGAAAAAACCTCCTAAAGAGGGAAAAAGATGCCCCGGCAATCCTAGAGTGTTCACACACATCACTACCTAAATATATCAACATTGAACCCCCATTATGGAAGTATAATGCAATAAACAAAAAAATCTATAAAAAAATTCTCATTAAGGAGGAGGATTGTAAAAAGAAGAGAGGAATTGAAGATGAAACATATGTACCCTAGAAGTTTGATGATGAAGAGTTTGAACTATATGGATGGAATCAAATTTTGTCTACACTAGACATAACCAATGATGAACATGTGGGGATAAACTTCCAAAATGAGGAAGGATATGACATTTTCATATAAAAGTCAATATGATTAATGTAGCACAACAAAATAATTTTCAAGATGACCAAACATTTCTGATACACAACAAAAATACTTATTTAGAAGAAGTTCAAGCAAATGATGTAATCAGAGATAGAAGCTCAAGAAAATATAAAAAACGTGTACATAAAGAGAGGAGTGAAAATCAAGATTTTGGAAAAAAGCAAAACAAGAAAAAACAAGAGGAATCTAGAATAGAGGAGAAAAAATTTGATGTACCCTTAAACCTCCACAAATATGAGGTGGAAGAGAGGCCACTTTTCAAAATGAAACCAAGAAGGGAAAAGAGGAAAGGCATATGTATTTTTTGAGAATTTTTAGAAGCTCTTCAAGCACATATTTTTAGATTAGAAATTGAGAGGGCCAAATTTCAAGTGTGAAAAAGGACACTTGAAAAAGTATAAAGGACCAAATCATGTATTTTGAAAGGGTTGTATCATTTTGTACTCATGTGACATGTGAATGAAGAGCTTTAGTTAGAAAAACATGTTTCTCTTTTCTTGAGTGTTCATAAATGATTCTTGAGTCTTTCTTATCTGTTATCTATGGAATTTATTGTTCTAACTTGTGTATTAATGAGTGGATTTTGTAAGGGGAGGTGATTATCTGTATAATGAGTGTTTAGATGCATAAGATCATTGTTGGAGATGGAAATTCTCAGTTTTATCAGAATCACGATTGTCTCTTCTGGGTGATATAGGTACTCAAAATTATTTTTGAGTTCATGTTTGTAATCTACAGGAAAGATGTCACACTTTAGGCACAAGAATCATTGAAAAAGCTATTGAATAGATCTAGATACATGAAACCCTACTTTTCCTACACCTTCTTCAAATTCTTCTGAGAAATCATAATTGCTTTTACATTTTCTTGGATTCCATTAACTAGAAGGGGCTGTGGGCTTAGTATGCTTCCCGGTTGACAAATTTAAGATGTGAAAGTTAATCTTTTATGCTATAATGATTGGAAAGGACAACTCCAAAGAACAACAAACATCTTTTTGAGGTGGACAAATCAGTAGAGAAATTAGTTGAAAGTTCAAGAGGAATCAAGATTGTTGAAGAATCTACAAAGGAAATCAGTCCTAAAGAAGAGAAGAGGAGGTTGAAGGGTAAAGGAGGGGAAGAAAATGTTAGAATAGGATTTTTGTTTTAAAAGTCCCATTATTTTGTAAAATATTTATCAAAAAGTTGTAAAAATGAGGAAGAGTCTTCCTCATAGATAGAAGAAGTCATATGTATTTTTTGAGAATTTTTAGAAGCTCTTCAAGCACATATTTTTAGATAAGAAATAGAGAGGACCAAATTTGAAGTGTGAAAAAGGACACTTGAAAAAGTAAAAAGGGAAAAATCTTGTATTTTGAAAGGGTTGTATCATTTTGTACTCATGTGACATGTGAATGAAGAGCTTCAGTTAGAAAAAAAAATTTCTCTTTTCTTGAGTGTTCATGAATGATTCTTGAGTCTTTCTTATGTGTTATCTATGGAATTTGTTTTTCTAACTTGTGTATTACTGAGTGGAGTTTGTAAGGAGAGGTGATTATCGGTATAGTGAGTGTTTAGATGCATAAGATCATTGTTGGAGATGGAAATTCTCAGTTTTATCAGAATCACGATTGTCTTCTCAGGGTGATACAGATATTGAAAATTATTTTTGAGTTCATATTTCTAATCTACAAGAAAAAGGTCACACTTTAGGCACAAGAACCATTGAAAAAGCTATTGAATATCTCTAGGTACATGAAACCCTAGTTTTCCGACTCCTTCTTCAAATTCTTCTCAGAAATCAAAATTGCTTTTACATTTTCTTGGATTCCATTAAATAGAATGGGCTTTGGTCTTAGCATGCTTCCTAAATCAACAAATATAAGATGTGAAATTTAATCTTTTATGCTATAATGATTGGAGAGGACAACTCCAAAGAACAACAAACATCTTTTTGGAACCGTTGCCGAGGAAGCTATCAAATCTTCCATTGAAGTATTGGACCTTGCTAGATCTTCTATGGTTGATGGTAAACAAACACATTTGGGAAAGGTACTACTCTAATATCTCTCATGTGAACTTGGAAAAGTAGGTAATAAGCTTGTCTTTTGGGAAAAGAAGGCTTAAATTTACCTTTTAAGAGGTGTGAATGTTTATCTTTGTGTAAATGGATGGTTGCTCATTGTTGCAGAGCAAAGAGGCACGAAAGGGGAGCCCCAAAATTTTCAAAATTAATGGGCATATTTTTTCTTCTTCGAAGTCTTAGGGAATTCCCTCAAGCCATGTAAATGCACTAGAGGAGTCCTCTAGATGCATAATCCCAACTCATTGTAATATATTACTTGTAAATTAGTAGGAAATTCACCTTTAGTTAATAAAGTGCCAGTCTCTTGTGTGAAAGAACCATTTAGGGCACATGTATATAAGTCACTTTGTGACTTTTTATAGAGAATTTTTGTCATTGTGAAGAAGCAGAGCTCCTGATTTTCGAAATTGCTTCTTTCTTGCAGATTTTCATCTTCTCTTTGATCTTCTATGTGTGTATAATGCTTGGAATGTTTATGTAGGACTGTTGTTTAGCCCTCCCCACTGCTTTTGAGCTACAGTAGTGTGTGTGTGAGCTAGTAGAAGTTGTAGAGTGAGTGTGTGTGCATCCCGCCATTCACTGTTTTGGTCATAACTCGAAGCACCGTTGTGAAAATTGAGTTAAACTACATTCAATAGATGTGTCTTGTCGAGAGCTTCGAAACAAATTTTTTATTGGCTATATTTGGAGTTCAGAGCTAGGAGAAATCCTCGATTTAGTGAAAACTACTATAAGTGGTATCACGACAGACACTTTCAGTGATTAAGTGAGTTGGAGAGGTAGGTTAGTCTTTTCTCATGCATGTAAGCTGAACCACTTCATTTCCAGTCATGTGTGCACATGTCTTCATACACTTGGTTAGGTCATTTCATCAGATTGACAAATAAACATGTGTCAATTCCCCACTATATGCACTTGTGTGGCAAATGAGATTTAGTCTCTTTGGCACAAGTCCTTAAGTCTTCTTGACTTAAGTACACATGTTTTTGGCGCCGTTGCTGGGGAACATCTCAACCAAGGTGCCTTCGTGATGGTTATAGTTCAAGAGTGACGAAATCGTACTTGTAGAAGTGAATTCGGTTAGTGGCAAGTAGTCAACCACTTCAACACTTGTTACTTCACATCGTGGAGGTGTGTGTAATGAGTTTTTAGGTTTAGGGTTAGTAGGAAGGGAGAGAAGGGAGAGTTAGGATTAGGTGAGGAGAAGACGAGTGAAGTAGCAATAAGCAAAGATTACCAAAAAATCCCAGAAAAATTATCAAATTAGTGTAGTTCAGTCTCACTCACCAAAAAGTATAAAAACCAAAAATTTGAAGTTCATTTGACTGTTGATTCATTCTGGTATCCTTTGAGCGCAACGATCAGTATTGCCACGGTAGTATCACGCTCTCCAGGCTTTCAAAGCTAGTTAATAAGCTCAAGGCACAAGCAAGACATTACAGAGGTAAGATTCCATAAGATTTCAATGGCAAAAACATATTAGAAGTGCACAAACATGTGATCACATGCGCATTTGGTATCGCGGGGTGGGATAGTGTGTTTTTTGGACTTATTTGAGTGAGATAGTAGGTGAAGAGTGAAGAGGGGTGAGAGAAGAGCAAGGGGGGAGAAAAATTTTTGAATTTGGAGGTATTTTGGCTTGAGTATCACGATCAGTTGAGTTTTTGGTATCGCGATACCAAAAATTCCCTTGTATCGCGATACTCACCGAAGTATCGTATCATCGGTCACCAGCCTTGGTATCGTGATACCACTTGTGGTATTGTATCGCCTGGTTGGTATCGCGATCGCACTTTACCAAAGTGGTATCGTATCACGATCCACTTGTGGTATCGTATCATCTCTCGTCCCAAAGTTGTATCGCGATACCATACTAGTATCGTGCAAGATTATTGTGCAAGATTATCGTGCAAGATTGGTGGTATTGTATCACCACTTGCATTGGTATCGTATCGTGCGGTTGCGCGATACCGTATCACGTGACTGCTAGTATCATATCGTGCCTCATTCTGGTATCGTATTGCTAGAGCATCCAATATCGTATCCCACAAGTTGGTGGTATCGTATCGCCACTTGCAGAAGTATCGTCTCGTGTAAAACTCGGGTGTCGTATCGTGCCAAATTTCAGTATCGTATCGCGGTTGAATTTGGTATCGTATCACCCACAGAGTTGGTATCTATCGTGCAACCAAGATCGTATCATCCTGATCATTTGTATCATATCGTGTGAGGAGTCGAGTATCATATCGTGCTTAGTGGCAGTATTGTATCGTGCTGAATCTCGTATCGTATCATCCCAATTCAAGTATGGTATCGCTAGAGTTCCTGGTATCGTATAGGCCAGTGCATAAGTATCGTATCATCGATTTTTCTGGTATCGTATCGTGGACTACATAGGTATCGTATCGCAACTAGACTCGATATCGTATTGTCCACACTAGAGGTATCGTATCGCCAGGGTAGCCAGTATCGTATCGTGCCCATTAGCGGTATCGTATCACCTATTGATCTAAGTATCATATCATCCAGTCTTCAGGTATCGTATCGTGAGCTTGTGTGGTATTGTATCCTGGATAGCTTGGTATCGCCTAGTGCAGTATCGCCAAAAGTGGTATCGTCCAGAACTGTTGGAGCAGTTTTAGAGGCCAATTTGAGACATTTGAGGAGCCACTTTGGGAGAGTTTTAGAGACCTAGAGAGCCCCAGGAGGGTGAATGACTTGAGGTCAGGCAGGGTGCTAAGTAGCTGGAGAAGTGTCATATCTTCTGTTGGAAGTGCCGCTCAGGTCAGTCACCACTCCATCTATTGAGACACCTCTAGTGACTCAGAGGAAGAGATACCCATGGCTTCAGAAGACATGCAGGGTCCCACTCCAAGAGGAAACTTTATGACCATTGTAGAAGGAGAGTATCACACTTCTTTACAGTATGTTTCTACAAATGCCCAGGAGATCCCCATCTATTTAGATGGTTTAAACAGATCTGTAGCTAGAATGGTGACTTCCATGGATACAACAATTGTACCCAGATTGGCTCTCAAGTATGAAGGAGGAGCATACATGGACAAGATGGGTCACATCTACTTAGTGACTGAATTTCCTGATTTGATCAATGAGAGGGGAGAGCTAGTGCGACAAGAAAACTCAGGGAGACCAAACCTTGAGGAGTTGGTGACAACCCCAAGAGGCAAGTCCCAAGTGACAAGATTCTTGAGAGGGGACTTGATACCTCAAGACGAATACCTATTGGAAGTCTATTTTATCCATGGTTTGGACTTGTTGCTTCAGACTGACTCACCGGCCCAAGGAAGAGAAGAAAGCCCGATGACATTTTATGAGCTGAAGGATCCGGAGGATGAGACTAGAATAACATATCTAGACAAGAAACAGAGAAGGTATTGGTTGGTAGATTCCATCGACAGGGCTCAAGTGAAATACATGGGATTGCCTGTATTCCCTCAGAGAGAGTAGGCAACCACCTCTCAGAACCCCTTTGGAACCCAACAAGAGGCAGAACACACAATGTCGGGACAAACAAGCTAGCGGAGTGTTCCCAACCAAACTCATGTACAATTCGCGACTCTAAGAGGGCAACCACACAATCAGACCCACCCAGGAGTAGGAAATCAATACCGATCACCAGTAAGGCCATGACCACCAGTAGGAGGGCGGCTACGAATACCCCCAATTAGACCAGCCATCCCAGCCTTCCCTGTAATGCCCAGACAGCTAGAACCAATGCGACGACGGAGACCAATCCAAGTAGCCAAATGTGTGAGGAATCATTATGACAGATTGGGAGAACCCTATGATCACATTGCTGAATTCAAGCAAGTTCTAAGAGCGGAAAAAGTGGACGACTTCTTCATGCAGTATGAGTCTTTTGGACTCACCCTCACAGGAATGGCTCTGACTTGTTTCGAGGCATTAGATCCCAACCAATTTGGAAATATGGAGCAATTCTTTCAAGAATTCATTGGGCAATTCACCAAGAGAGGGATTAAACACAATTCTGCATCTTTAATCCATAGTTTCAAACAAAAGCCTAATGAAACCGTGAAAATAGTTGTGCGAAGATTCAACTAGTATGTGGATAGATGTCCAGCAGCAGAGAGACCCACTCAGTAAAAAATGATATCATTGTTTTTGAATGGATTAACGAATGGAACTCTAAGATTACTAGTTTACGTGAAGAGGTTACAAACCCTAAGTGAGTGTCTTCAAGAGTGTATTGACCTAGAAGATAATCTAGTTGAGGATCTCAAGAGCATGCCCAGCCCCACTAAATCGGAAGACTCTCGGAGTACAATTACATCCAACTCTGGTAACGTGGAGGAATATTAGAGCTAGTGGCAAAGAAATTAGGAGTCCAAGGACAGAGAAATTACCAACACCCAGCCTTAAGAGTGCCTATGTTACGAAGCTGTAGTCTATGTGGTGGAGATCACCCACGCACATGTGTGTACGAGGAGGAACTGGTGTACCTTAGACATATCCTTACAACAGACAGCCCCATCAAGGAGCTGCATTGTACTGCCACATAGAACAAAAATACACCAATAACACCACGAAAAACTGCCCATTCAATAGGTAGGCACGACCCTTCCAACCGCCTCAGTATCAACCATATGGATATCCACCTAGAGAGCCAGGCAGAGATATGCCTAGGTACAACTCCTACCCAACACCACCAGGAGCACCGAGACCTACGAGCAAGCACAACATCCACAACCCCAACCAGTGTTAGGACCACAACAATCACAGCCCCAACATGTGGTACCGGTTAAGTACACTCAACTAGAGGAAAACCTAGAAAGAGCCATTGTACCAGCATCACCTATGACCAGTGTGGAATCTACAAACTTAGGTTACGAGCAATCTCAGGGAGAGTACTACCCCTATGACACTAACATGTCTGAGTACGATCCTATGATCCACACTACTACAGATACGACGGATACGAATATGCCTATGGGCCAGAAGTGGCAACATTAATGTACACTGCAGCTAAAGTGCAGCCACCCGTGAGACCACCCATTAGACCACCTGTGCTGAGAGGACCATGTTATAGATGCGGAGGAGATCATTTTATTAGAGAATGCACTCGATCTTATAATCCACCACCGCCTAGGACTTGGGAAGGATATTGTAGTGATTGTGGAAAGGAACATCTTTTTAGAGATTGCCCTAAAACTCCTAATAAGACCCAAGATACAACACCTCTTAATGTAATTGAAGTGATAGAAGCACCGAGAGGTGATAAGGTATACACCGTGCCCTTAAAGGCTATTACACGAGCTCAAATGAAGGAACAAAAAGAAAAACAACCAGATCGGGAACAAGAAAACAATAGAAAAGTGAACCCCAAAAGCCAAATAGAAGAAGGTTCAGAGGGACCACATGAGAATACCCAGAACATGAAAGCACAAAAATGGAAGGAAAGAAGAGAGAAGCTCAAGGATAAATGGATGAAAAACAAAAGTCAAGACAATAAGAAACAAACAAGAAACGGTAAGGAGCATAAAGAACCAGAGAGTCAGGAAGCAGCTCCCATTCCACCGATTAACCAAGAAGTAGAGAAACCAGGATCAATTCTAGCTGACCCAAAACCGGATGATTTGGACATGTGGTTAAAAGCATACCAAGCTAGACTTAAGACTGGACCAACTGTGGAACAACACGAAAAGCTCTACCCACAAGGAGAATTAGAAAAAGAGAGGCTTGCTATATGCAAGAAACTTATAGAGGTAACACAAGCAACCCTAGAAAAGACTATCCTAGCCCTTCCAAAGACAAGGATAGCTGAGGAGCAATACAACGAGTGTGTTAAAGCCAAGGATAAAGAACCTAAAAAGAAGGATGACAAATGTGAGCGAGTGAAAATCCAGGATGAACCTATGTCAACAATACCTAACTTAGAGGCCGACTGGCCAAAGGAGTTATGGAATAGAATCCCAAAAGAACAATGGAAGAGAAATGGAGTGACTAAGCCTCCCTTTGAGGAATTAGATGTGGAAGTTTACCAACCAAATCCCAACATGGAAGAGGTATATGAGGAAGTATCAAGACTAGACCGAAATAGAGAAGAAACTCTGAGCATTGCAACCCTACCAAATTACATGGGAGAATACGAAAAGGAATCCATGATAATCCGAGCACCCACAGTACAGAGAAAAGGAAAAGGAAATTCAGATAAGAGTTCCCACAATCTAACAGAACTTAAAAAGACAAAAGTACAATGCAAACTGACCGTAGAAGAACTACTCCGTGTTAAACAGCAAATTATGGTAGCAATTAGCAGGTCTACTGGAATTAGGGCAAGAAAAGGATGAAAAGGAAACCAAGGGGAAGGAAAATCCTTCTAAGATACAAATCCCAGTAGATAAGGTGGGAGAATTTAGTGAAGGAGATGAAGGTAATACATGTCTACCTGTCACTTACAATGGATACATGACCAAGGCTATACTGGACACAAGAGCAAGAGTAGGAATTGCCACCAAGGAGATTTGGGAGAAATGGGGAAAGCCTGCATTACGACCCACATGCATGAAACTCCAATTAGCAGACGGTAATGTGGAGAAACCCTTAGGAATATTGGAATAGATCAAATTAACCACCTACGGAGTTGAATTTGAACACACATTAGCCATCTGTAAATTTGAGAAGGCTAACAATTACGAAATGATATTAGGACGACCTTTTATGAGACAAATGCGGATAGTGCAAGACAAGGGAAGAGATTCCTTATACCTGCAACATCATGGAAATACCACCAAGATAAACTTGCATATGTTTGCATATCGAGATGTCCCTCCAATACAATGGAATCCTTTACACAAGGACGAAGATGACCTATCTATTCATAGTGTGGGAACAAGCGATCAATCCTGGATGCACGAGGACTCCCAATTGTGGATGTGTAAAGAAGCCAAGAAAGAGGATAGTAAAAGGCAGCTTTGGCCAATAGGACATTCTAACTATCGACCTGTAGAGGACCCAATGTATATGCCTCAAATCTTTCCTGACGAGACCTTTGAACTGCATGGATGGATGGAAATCTTAGCCACCTTGGACGTGTGTGTGAATGAGGAAGTTCTAACTATGAACGAGTGCATAGATGAAGAAGGCTATGATGTAAATTTGTACATGTTGTCCTTCAAGAAGTAGAAGCAGGTGAAATCTTCGAAAAAGAGTGGAAAGAAGAATATGAGAGTATAGAAATGGAACCAGAATTTGATTCAGAAGAAAGCTATCTAGACACCATTCGAATTAAGGATAAGTAGGAATCGACCAAGATCTTGGTGATAGAAGCCGCCTCCATAGTACAAGAGCAAGAGGAAAATATGAGTAAAATCGGACCAAATCCTGATCTTTTTGAGGTTCCGGAGCATTTCAAAAGGTACGAAGTGGAAGAGAGAAAGATAGCCATCCAAATGCCTAAGAGAGAGGCTAGAGAAGGAGAAGCATACGACAACAAAGAACAAACAAAAAAAATCGTAGTAACAGTGGAAGAGGGAGAACAAAGATGTACATACATAGGTAAAGATGTGTCAACGGAGGAGGAAGAAGAATTAATACAATTGATCCGAGAATATCGAGATGTATTCACGTGGACATATAAGGATCTCAAGGGTGTGGAACCCCCTATTTTCTCTCATAGAATACCAATGACAGTAGAGGCAAAACCATCGAAACAATGCTGTTGTATAATTACATGGGTCTAAGGGGTAGAACCCTTGGCTTTCTAGGTGTGAAACCCTTTGGATTTATGGTTTATTTACCCCTTTTAGATGGGTCTTGAACCTTAGGGCTGATTCTCTAAGGTTGAGTACCTTAGGCTTAATTGGAAGCTTCTCCTAGCCACTTGGTTTGTAGGTGAGATCTTGCAGAGTCTTCTTTTAGAAGCCATGAGATTTCATGTGATTTCCTAAGCTTGGAAACCATGTGAATACCTTAGGACCCATGTGATGGAAGGTACACATGTCCTCTTGAGAGGGACTTACCCCCTTGGACTTGGAGCTATATATTGGAGGGGTTGGTTGGGTGGAAACACATCTCTATTCCTAGTGTGTGGCCTTGCTACTTAGTCTTCAATTTAGTTGTGTGAAGGCTATGGAGTTCTTCCAAGCAAATGCAAGGCATGAAGAGAAGGTAAAATTCAAGGGCGGTAATAAGCCCTAAGTACCATTTTCTAATGTCCTAGAAAATAAAGGACTATATAGTAAATGGAATTACCATCTTCTTCAACATAGATATTTGATTGGCAAATCAATTATTCTTTCTCAAATTACTCATTATGTCATAAGAGATGATATCTAGTTGAGATATAAACTAGCTCTATCATCAAGTGACATGAAAGGGATCTTGTAAAGTATATTTGAATCAAGCCAAATATTTGATACTAAGTTGCAATTGAGACTTGGTAAGTGGAAATTCCACTGTAGCATAGGCAATACATATGCTCTGCACTGGAAATAACACTTATAAGTCCAGGAAGTAATAGATCTGACTTGATTAGAAGAAGGTTTGATCCCAAAACTCAAGCTAAAGTTACCTTTACTAAAGTGGAAGTGTAAGCCGGATAGTATGGGACATCTAGGTTTACACTACCACTGAAGTAAATTTGGTGGTATGGGACATCGAATTTGTGGGTAATCTCAACTTGAACTTTGGGACATTTGTGCTGAGAAAGCAAGAAGCTCTGAATAGTTCTTTTAACTAGGGAGAACAATAAAAGATTGAAAATAAACTCTTTCAAATTCTATTGAAAGAACATGATTTTTAATATACCCTCAGACAGTTTTCGAGTACGAAAACTCTTAAGGAGGGGAGAAAGTCCCCAAGAACTTGTATCTTATGCCTTGAAAAGACGGAATAGGGTATTGCAAGGTAAAAGATATGCAAGAAATAGATAAAGTTGAAGTACTTCCTCATATTCTATTACTTCTTACATCTTTCATTACATCTTCCAACTAAATGAAATTCTCAAAGATTGGGAATTCTCAAAGAACCCCAATGCAAGACAAGACTTGCATACACCATAAGGATTGTTCCTAAGTGGGATAGGAAAAGAAGTTGGATGAGCTATAAGCATAATCCTAAAAGTATATTGATGCTTCATTGAGATAACATAACATACATTATGGATTCCAGTAGCATAAGGAGTATGGCTTCTTGTATGAAGCATAATAGCTAGATCCCCAAGTAAAACCCATGGGTAAAGCATTGAACATGAAGGGATCTATTTGAGAAAGACCTACTCTTATTTCTTATTTTGGCTAAAGAAGAAAAGAAAGCCAAAAGACCCAAGTAGGGAAAAGATCAAGTCAAACTTAAAGTTTGATAAGATAAGTCACACCACATTAATGGTTAACCAAATAATTAAGTAAGATTAGAGGTGGTGTAATCTAAGCACCTTAGTCCTTGCTCTTATAACTTTGGTACCATTGTATGAAGGGCATTTATAAGGACAAAAAAGGTGAGAAAGTATAGAGACAAAGTTATGTGGATTGGATAAGGAACCCACTGGTATGGGACGGTGGGTACTAAATCCCGTTGAGTACTTTTTCTTGATGGCCAAAAGAAAAAGGGACTCATGATCCAATGGAATATGTCAGGAAGATAATGTCTAGGAATTGACATCTTCTTCAATTATCCTCTCAAAGGAGTGAAGAATTGTTCTAACAAGATACGAAAGGATATGATCTATCTCTCATAGAGAGTTAGAAATAAAGAGAGGATCAACGATTGAAGGTAAACTCCAAAGGATGAAGCTCTAAAAGCTTCATCCCAAAGTATGACTTGAAATTCAAGGAACATAAAAATGATCTAAGACCAAGCTTGAAAGAAAGCTAAGAAAGATCATCGTTTGGATACTTGATATTTCAAGTTGATTGAAGAATAAGAAAGATCTAATTACAATGTCAACATAAGACATCTTTAATAGATCTAGAATTCAAGCGAGAAAACTCTGGAAGGATCAAGAAGATCTTTAAGATTTGAGATCCAACTAAAGATCCGTAAGGATTAAGTAGTGAAGAAATGATTGGAATAATCTATTTCTACTTATGACATTAAAGATAACATGATCTTTTACACTATGAGTTCCCATCTTGGGACATAGTTATAAAGATCTTAATCTTTTTGGAGAACAAGTAAAATAGGTTTCAATCAATTAGAGTCTACAATAGTTAGATTAATCCCTATGGATTATAGTCCCATAAAGTGGATTATCAAAACTATGTAAAGTTTTGAAAGAACATTAAAATCCACTTTATGTTATATCCTCATAAAAATTAGATAATCCACCTTTACCATTCTATTGGTTAGGCAGGGATTATATAATGAAATTCCCCTCTATTTAGATTTATTGGAGGCGAATCGCAAACAAGAAAATCCACCCATTTCACTAAAAGAGAGTGATTTGGGCAGGGATTATGAAATATTCATCTTCCTTTCAGAATAAGTTGGATTCTAACTTGAGAGATGAATCTAATGAAGAAACCTTAAGAAGTATTCATCTATTTTGCTAGGTTCATGCACTAGTGGTGCAAAGAGATGGAACAAGGTAGCCAATTAGCTAAAGTCACTTTGACTCCACCTAATCCACATGTTTGAGCTTTGGAGACCCAGATGTCACATGGCTTAAACAAAGGAAATAGGCAGGGATGTTCTCTTCCACCCTTTTCATTCTTTCCATACTTTGCATTCGACTCAGTTCTTTTTCGTATGCAAACTAGATGGAACTTTGAATGAATGGGCAGAGAATTAGACCACACATGGATTCTCCTCTTTTTAGATTCAGTCAGGGTAGAATTCCCCTTTCGAATTAAGAGGCAAATTTAGAGAGATGAAAGCCATGATGCTTGAGATTGATCATGGAGCACGAGGGAATACACCAAGGTATATATCTCCACTCATTTGCAAGAACAAAAATTCTTTTAAGGGGGGGAGAATGTTGTATAATTACATGGGTCTAAGGGGTAGAACTCTCGGGTTTCTAGGTGTGAAACCCTTTGGATTTATGGTTTATTTACCCCTTTTAGATGGGTCTTGAACCTTAGGGCTGATTCTCTAAGGTTGAGTACCTTAGGCTTGATTGGAAGCTTCTCCTAGCCACTTGGCTTGTACGTGAGAGCTTGGAGAGTCTTCTTTTAGAAGCCATGTGATTTCATGTGATTTCCTAAGCTTGGAAACCA
Organism: Ceratopteris richardii; assembly: GCA_020310875.1. Classification (NCBI taxonomy): domain Eukaryota; kingdom Viridiplantae; phylum Streptophyta; class Polypodiopsida; order Polypodiales; family Pteridaceae; genus Ceratopteris; species Ceratopteris richardii. The sequence continues at coordinate 66,750,458 of CM035412.1, forward strand.
TGTGAATACCTTAGGACCCATGTGATGGAAGGTACACATGTCCTCTTGAGAGGGACTTACCCCCTTGGACTTGGAGCTATATATTGGATGGGTTGGTTGGGTGGAAACACATCTCTCTTCCTAGTGTGTGGCCTTGCTAGTTAGTCTTCAATTCAGTTGTGTGAAGGCTATGGAGTTCCTCCACAACAAATGCCCTTATACATACAATGAGGTCTATGCTGCTAAAATAAAAGAAGAAATAGATAAACTACTAGCGGCACGATTCGTATATGAAATAGAACACACGGAGTGGGTATCACCACTAGTAGTTGTGCTTAAGAAGAATGGAAAACTGAGAGTTTGCATTAACTTCAAGAAGGTCAATGTAGCCACTATACGTGACAGCTACCCATTACCCATTACGGACCATCTATTGGAAAGAGTTGCAAGAAAAGAAATCTATAGCTTTTTAGACGCATTCTCCGGGTATAACCAAGTAGCTACTGCTACTGAGGATCAACATAAGACTGCATTCGCGACTGAATGGGGAGTCTATGCTTTTCGAGTGATGCCTTTTGGACTCACTAATGCTCCTGCTACTTTCCAACGATTGATGTATCATGTTTTCAAAGAATTCCTGAAGAAGAGTATGGAAGTGTATGTAGATGACCTATGTACATATTCAAATCGAAGACAAGACCACATTCCTGAATTACGGAAGATCTTTAATAAATGTCGACAATATAGAGTCTGCTTGAACCCTGAGAAGTGTGTCTTCATGTAAGACAAGGGCAGACCTTACGACACATAATCTCTAGAAATGGAATATCCACACTACAACATATCGAGGGTATACCGAGGCTGCTATCGAGGCAAATGAACGGGCATGATTTCTTCGCGATGTCGGTGTTAGAGTCGGTATACGCGTCGGAAACAAAGCGCCGGTGTGAGTGTCGGTATATGCATCAGTATGTGCATCGGTATAGGCATCGGTATCACCGATGCATTTACCAACGCCCATACTGGGTGTACCAATGCCTATACCGACGTCCATACTGGAGCTACCGACGCGTATACCGACGACTGTATCTACACAAATTTTTTTGGGTAGAGTGTGTTGTCTTTTGCTACAACATGATGTTGTTTAGCAAAAGAGAATACACTCTGCCCACCTGAGTACATGTGTTATGTACTCTAATGGCAACCAAAACATAAACTTATATGAGCAAAAATGAACAATGAATCATGTACAGAAAGTTGTATATTCCATAAATGAAAAATGTACAAAAGTGTGGCAAAGCACTTGTATATAGGAATCGAATACAAAATTATGGTACATCATTGCCACATAGGAGTGTAATACAAAATTGTGGCAATGTGACAAAACACTTCCATATAGGAATCAAATACAAAATTATGTTACATCATTGCCATATGCGAGTGTGATATAAAATTGTGGCATTGATCAAAATATTTACACCTACAATCCTGCAACAAAACATATGTATAAAATAAGACCAATTAACATGAAATTTATAAACAACAACTAAAAACATGAAACCAAGATATAACTTTACCTAATCAAGAATATTCTCCCATGAGCCGATTGCACCGTGTCCCTCTAAGTCTTGTAACAGTGCAGTCAGTCCATGTCGATATCCATATGATTCTTCAGTTCGCGTCTGAGGATGACCCACAGCCAACTCCTATAATAAATATGCAAAATGTTAGATGAACATAGATAATGTGCTTAACACAAACAACTTCAATAATTAACATGATACTTACAGATTGGTAGCGCATACTGTCGTATCCGCCGCTACCTAAATGCGATGTTCCAATTGTATCTAAACGTGTGGTCTTCACATCTCTCTGTTGGTGATATCGATCACGAGTATGTTGCTGCTCCTGAATCAATTCTCATTCTTTGACATCTAGCCATACAGGCTTCGGTAAGTCTGCTCTAAAAGCATTGTGAGCTTCCGATCATCGATGAGACATCACCTCATGTGCCGTATGCTGAATCCATTCGGAACTCACAATAGGATTCCCAAGTGATGGCCGTTACTCTTCATATATGGATTGTGTGATATGATTCTGAGAGTCCCTATCCTGTTCGCTCCATTTTAACATTAATAAATGACCAAATTCGATGGAGCAAAGTTGTCGAATGCACTGACGCATTGACTTTCCAACCGCATCCATAACTAGAGCTCCATTACGGATATGATATATCGTGGAGTCGTCATGATCATGCCCTCCCCAAGGTGTACGTGGAGATCCCACTGATGCAATGTGAAGATCTCATCCCATCCAATGTATATATATGCATGCTTGTATACATATGCATGCTTATATACATATGCATGCTTATATACATATGCATTCATGCTTGTATACATATGCATTCATGTATGCATATGCATGCTTGTATGCATATGCATTCCTGTATGCATATGCATGCTTCTATGCATATGCATGCATGTATGTATGCATATGCATTCATCTATGTATGCATGCATGCATATGCATGTATGTATGCATTTATACATATGCATGCTTGTATACATATGCATGCTTATATACATATGCATGCATGCTTGTATGCATATGCATGCATGTATACATATGCATGCTTGTATGCATATGCATTCATGCATATATATGCATGCTTGTATACATATACATATGCATGCTTGTATGCATATGCATGCATGTATGTATGCATTTATACATATGCATGCTTGTATACATATGCATGCTTATATACATATGCATGCATGCTTGTATGCATATGCATGCATGTATACATATGCATGCTTGTATGCATATGCATTCATGTATATATATGCATGCTTGTATACATATACATATGCATGCTTGTATGCATATGCATGCATGTATGCATATGCATGCATGTATGCATATGCATGCTTGTATGCATATGCATGCATGTATGCATATGCATGCATGTATGCATATGCATGCATGTATGCATATGCATGCATGTATGCATATGCATTCATGTATGCATATGCATGTATGTATGCATATGCATGTATGTATGCATATGCATGCTTGTATGCATATGCATTCTTGTATGCATATGCATTCTTGTATGCATATGCATTCATGTATGCATATGCATTCATGTATGCATATGCATTCATGTATGCATATGCATTCATGTATGCATATGCATGCTTGTATGCATATGCATGCTTGTATGCATATGCATGCATGAATGCATATGCATGCTTGTATGCATATGCATGCTTGTATGCATATGCATTCATGTATGCATATGCATGCTTGTATGCATATGCATTCTTGTATGCATATGCATTCATGTATGCATATGCATATATGATTGTATGCAAATGCATGCTTGTATGCATATGCATGTTTGTATGCATATGCATGCTTGTATGCATATGCATGCTTGTATGCATATGCATGCTTGTATGCATATGCTTGTATGCATATGCATTCATGTATGCATATGCATTCATGTATGCATATGCATGCTTGTATGCATATACATTCATGTATGCATATGCATATATGCTTGTATGCATATGCATGCATGTATGCATATGCATGCCTGTATGCATATGCATGCCTGTATGCATATGCATGCTTGTATGGATATGCATGCATGTATGCATATGCATGCTTGTATGCATATGCATGCTTGTATGCATATGCATGCATGTATGCATATGCATGCATGTATGCATATGCATGCATGTATGCATATGCATACATGAATAATGCATATGCATGCATGTATGCATATGCATTCATGTATGCATATGCATTCATGTATGCATATGCATTCATGTATGCATATGCATTCATGTATATGCATATGCATTCATGTATATGCATATGCATTCATGTATATGCATATGCTTGTATGCATATGCATTCATGTATGCATATGCATGCATGTATATGCATGTATGTATGCATATGCATGTATGTGTATAAATATATATGCATGCATGTATGTGTATACATATATATGCATGCATGTATGTGTATGCATATGCATGTATGTGTATGCATATGCATGTATGTGTATGCATATGTATTGTGTATGTGTGTATGCATATGCATTGTGTATGTGTGTATGCATATGCATTGTGTATGTGTATGCATATGCATGTGTGTATACATATGCATTTGTGTACGCATATGCATATTTGTATGCATATGCATGTGTATGTGCATATGCATATGCATGTGTATGTGCATATGCATATGCATGTTTGTATTCATATGCATGTGTGTATGCATATGTATGTGTGTGTTTATACATATGTGAGTGTGTATGGGAAGGTAAAAAGAAACTGTCATTTGAGTTCATTTTCTGTTTTTTCCTCTTCATCTTCATCATCATCATCATCTCCACCTTCTTCCATCTTCTTCATAGAAATTTCTTGTTTTTTAGTGCATTTTCACCATTTCCATACCATTTTTCATGCATTATTGTGTGAGAGGGAGTTAGGAGGTGCAAGAGAGAGCAAGCGCTGTGTTCTTTCATGATTTTCTGCACATATGGAGCTTTCCATTGCTCGGCGCTCAAAAATTCAAAGTTCCTGCCAAAAAACACGATTCTGTGAGAACACGATTCTCTAATACACGATTTTGTGAAAACACGATTCTCTGAGACAAAATCGCGATTTTCACGTAAAAAAACACGATTCTCAGAACCACGATTTTGTGAAAAACACGATTTTGTGAAAACACGATTCTCTAAGACAAAATCGCGATTTTCATGTCAAAAAACACGATTCTGAGAACCACGATTTTGTGAAAAACACGATTTTGTGAATCACGATTCTCTGAGACAAAATCGCGATTCTCTAGAACACGATTCTGTGAAAACATGATTTTCTGCTCAAAATCGCGATTCTCTAGAACACGATTCTGTGAAAACATGATTTTCTGCTCAAAATCACGATTCTCTAGAACACGATTCTGTGAAAACACGATTTTCTGCTCAAAATCGCCATTCTCACCAATCACGATCTTCAGTAAAAACACGATTTTGTGAAAAAGGCGATTCTGTGAAAACACGATGTTTTGCTCAAAATCACGATTTTCGAAAAACACAATTCTCTGCTCAAAATCGCGATTCTCACAAATCACGATTTTCAGCAAAAACACGATTCTGTGAAAACACGATTCTATGAACCATGATTCTATGAAACACGATTCTGTGAACCACGATTCTGTGAACCACGATTCTGTGAACCACGATTTTGTGAAAACACAATTCCCTGCTCAAAATCGCGATTCTCACCAATCACGATTTTCAGTAAAAACACGATTTTGTGAAAAAGGCGATTCTGTGAAAACACAATTTTTTGCTCAAAATTGCGATTTTCAAAAAACATGATTCTCTGCTCAAAATCACGATTTTCAAAACATGATTTTGTGAGAACATGATTTTGTGAAAACACGATTCTCAAGGTACAAAATCGCGATTCTCTTGAAGTTCACAAAATCGCGATTCTCTTGAAGTTCACAAAATCGCGATATTTTCCAAAAGGTCCTGTTTGCCTGTTTTGACCCCTAAGAGCCTGATTTGACATAACTTTTTCATCCAAAGTCCATTTTTTGAGCTCTATAGCTTGTTGGAAAGCTCGTTTCGAATCCTACACGGCCTCAACTGTTTTTTATAAGAATAATGCGTTGATTTTCAGATAGGATATTTTGAAGTTGACCCTCAGGTGGGACCAAGAACCCAAGGGGACTCCAAAGGATTTGTGAACCATACCAAGGGTAAATTTTGGACTCTCAGCCAAAGCTTATGAACCTGAGATCTGGTAGACACCTAGGAAAGGATAGACAAAGCATTAGATCTTCTCAATCCAGTGTCAACCACACAACAAAGTCTTGGGCACAACAACTAAGTGGTTGTCCTTACGTACTAAACTCTGACACAAGTGACTCAGAAATGTCTTTTAGCATGGGAAAATCTGCAGGTGGCTCAGGAACTTCCCATCTACAAACACCAGAAGGACCCTATAAGACACAATTGGAATATATTCGAACCAACCGATTAGGTGCTCGCATCTACGAGGATGGCCTGAGACGATCAGTGGTCCAACTCAAAAATCCAGATCAACCCTTTGGACTGGAACATCCAGTGGTCAAGTTCAAAGAGGGTTCATACATTAATAAGGAAGGAACCATGTATGTGGTCACCAACCTACCAGATAGGACCGATGAGTTTGGAAATGTCATTCATGAGAATGAGATAGGAGACCTAGAACAAGGAAATGTAGGACAAGGACCCCAGACTCCTAGAGGTAAGTCAGTTCTGACCAGAGTGATCACACCAGATTGGATCCCTCAAGACAACAAAAGCATAGAACTCTTCTTGAATAGAGAAATAGAGGAAGCCTTTTGGAGATTCAAGCCAGATCAACCTAGCCAATTGGGCATAGTCATCATCTATGAATTCAAAGATCCTGAGATACCAGGCAAAGTTGTCTACCTGGATAACACATCAGAGAAGATATTCTTGGTAACAGAACATGATAGACATGCATATACTTGGAAGAGTGAATTGATTTTCCCTCCACCAAGATCCAATGTTTCCCATGGCCTCCAAGAAGTAGGATCATCCCACGCTCATGAAGCCCAGAGAGAAAGAACTAAAGAGAGACCTGAGGTAAGTTTTGGACACACCGTGGGCAGGAATAGGTCAGGATTTGAAAATGAAAGACCTGAAAGAGAGAGACATCAAGCACATAGGCAACAACGAGATGAACATGATTTTCCATTGCCTAGACCCCGAGAGCACCCAAGAACCCTTAGACCCACTCAAGTGATCAAGGCAATGAAGAATTATTTTGACGGGTCAGGAGATCCTTATGATCATGTGGCCGAGTTCAAACAAGTGTTAAGAGCTGAACAGGTTGAGGATTTGTTCACCCAGTACGAGGCATTTGGTCTGACTCTTAAGGGCACTGCCTTAGCTTGGTTTCAACCACTAAGTAGTCGCAACTATCGCGATATAGGTCAACTGCTAGACGAATTCATTGTAGAATTTTCCAAGAGTGGTATCAGGCATAACACTTCATCTTTGATCCACAACTTCAAGCAGACACCCCAAGAAACAGTGCGACTAGCAGGCAGAAGGTTTAGACAGTACCTAGAAAGATGCCCTCCTCTAGAGCTACCCACACCAGCCAAACAAGTGGCTTTGTTCTTAGATGGCTTACTGAGCACAAAGTTAAGATCATATGTATACTTGAAAGAGCCTAGATCCATAGAAGAGTGCGTGCGGACATGCATTGACATAGAAGATAACTTGGGTGAGGAGTTAGGATTATCCAAACTCTATAAGGATTCAGATAGTTCTACTAGTCATACTTCAAAAATCTCCACGGAAATAGAGGAGATACTTGCGGAGGTGACCACATGGCTAATGTATGCCCATTGCACAACCAGAACATAAGAGAAAGGAATGCTCCATATTGCACTATTGAGAGAAAATATACGAACCACACGGCTCAAGATTGTCCCTATAATAGGCAGGCTGTTAGACAGAATTATCAACAACCTTACCAACCAGGTAGGTATCAAAACCAATACCAACAGCCATATTATAGACCACAACAGTAATATCAGGCACAATATAGGCCACAACCAATCTTGGGAAACCAACCACCAACTCCTGCCAACGTGATTCCAGTCAAATATGCTATGGGAGAGGAAAATCCAAATAGAGCATTGGTGCCACTAACCCCATTGATACCAAATAATGACTCTCATGCTCATAGTTCAGACTACTCCCATGAAGGTAGTCCACATGCTTATTACACAGAGTCACCTGAACATAGTGAGATTTACTCGTATCAATATGAGGCACCACCTCTGGAGCAAAATTGGGAGCTAGAATACTCCAATGTCATGTACACAAATCCTAACCCTAGGCCCCAATTGAGACAAATGAGACCACAAGCCCCTAGAGGATCTTGTTTCAGATGTATAGGTGACCATTTCATTCGTGATTGTCCCCACCCACCATCTCCGAGTCAAGGACAGGCTATCACAATACAGGCTTTTTGTCCTAGTTGTGACAAAGATCATCTCCCCAGAGATTGTCCAAGAAACCCCTCCAGTGCACCCAAGATTACACCCATTAATGTGGTAGCCTTAGTGGCAGATTCAAGTTCAAGTAGTAGCAATGTGGCTCCTATACAAGCTATCACTAGAGCACAAGCCTTAAAACAGGATAAACCAGCAGAACAATCAGAGTCGAGTGAATCAGGAGAGCCTAGTAAGAGGAAAACAAGAACATGGAAGAATACCAGAGAGAAGGCCAATCGCAAGTGGAATAAAAAGTTATCGGAACTAGAAGGAAGCTTAAAAGAAGCGAAAACAAAAATAGAAGACATTGCATCTCAAAGCCCCTCGCATGCCGAAACTCCATCCACTCCACCTCATCCCACACCACCACCCATTGTAAATAGACCGCAACCAGGGTCTGTTCTTGCAGATCCAACCCCAGAAGGCTTGGACATGATGTTCAAGGCCTACCAGGCTCGACTTCAAGAAGGGCCTACAGCTGCAAACCTAGACAAGAGTTACCCTAGAGCAGATTTAGAGATTGAACGGATGAAAATGTGCATGAAAATGGTAGAACAAGCTCAAGCCATCCTTGAGACTAGTCAAAAGTTCAATCAGACAAACTCTATCAAATCAGATTTGCATTTCCAGGGCTTACTAGAAAGATTAGAGCAGTTGGTAAACAAACCACAAGTTTCTTTACCTCCATAGGCTCAACTATTTATTGAAAGGGGAAGCTCACCACCAATGGGAGCATATATTCCTAATTCCACGAATGCTGGAATACCTCCTTCAATTCAACAGTACTCTCAAGAGTTCTTGCGGGAAATACAAGAGGAGAAATGGGCCAAGGAGAAGGGTAATTCCCCTCCTATTCGTGAGATTGATGATCTTCATGATCAATTTCCCCAAGACATTCCATCTATTTACGGAGACGAAGCAGAACAACAAGAAGACAAAGGATTAGATTTTGAATCTAATACCTTAGAAGAACTGCCTCAATTTCCAGGCCCATGGGGATCTGAATCTCTGCAGATTAGAGCTCCCACAATACTAGTAAGAAATGAAGACTCAATGGTTCCAAGGAACACGGATGTCGTGAAGAACACTAAGGTTCAGTGTAATCTCACTGTAGAAGAGCTGCTCAAAGCAAAACCTGAGCTATGGAATCATGTGAAGGATCAGGTTCCAGAACTTGATTCCAACATGCCAAAAACCAAGGTCAATTTGAAGGATTACTCCTTTAGAGATGTGCCACCCCTACAGTGGAATCCTATCCACAAAGCGAAAGAAGATTCCATCTCTGTGCATTCTGAAAGTTCACGTGATCCATCATGGATGCACGAAGATACTCATTTGTGGATGTGCAAGGTCGTAGAGGAAGAGGAAAAACGCTTAAAAGCGAGAGAAGAAGGAACTTCACCAAGAGATAGACCAGTTAGAGACCCAGCCTACACACCGATGATCTTTCCAGATGAGGAATTTGAGCCTCATGGCTGGCCAGAAATCTTAGCCACCATGGACATTGCAGTCAATGAAGAACAATGGACACCTCACTGTGATGAGGAGGTGTTGGTGCAGACCAATCACCAATTGAAGGCTTGGAAGATCAAATGATGAAGGAAGAATCAATTCCTAAAGTGTGGAAGAAGATTACATTCAGAGGACAAGAGAAGTGTACACATATGTACATTAGCATAGTCATAGATGACTTAGATCTTTTGTTCAGTAAGAATCATGTACAAATTATCTATAAATACTTTGAGAAAAGTCGGGAAATGTATGAGAGCATATGTGACAATAGTTAGAAGTCAAGAATGAGGGAGATAGAAGTCATGAGATAGAGGAAAGTGATTTTGAGTTGGCTCTCATCACTCAGTTGTAATTCTTCTGAGTAAAGAAAAATTTTTGCGCCCGATGTTTTTGTGTGTTCTCCTTCTACAGTAGATCAATTGTGAAATGCTTTTGTACAAGTCTAAGTTGAGAGTTGCTTGACCTCTGTGCAAAGTTTTAGCTTCCAATTGTAATCAGGCTGAGTGAATTAAGTGTAGGAACATTCATATGTGAAGTATGTTCACTGGTTCCTAAAACAGGCGCAGATTTCGAAGTCAATGTTTTGGTCATTTCTCCTAGCACAGTTTAAAGTTTTGCATGAGTGAGGGCTTAATCTTTAAGTTGAAAGATAAGCTACTCATGTCTAGAAGCATTTTGTAAAACGGGTTCTATTTAAGGAGAACCAAGTCTTAAAAGTTACAAGTGTAAAGTCGACTGTTCTAGATGACAGTTTCTGACATAGGTAACTTGAGAAATTGATTTCTCAAGTTATACTTAATCTTTTGAAGAGATTCAACTTGGAGTAGATGCGCAATCTCTAGGAGATACTTCGTACAAAGTTTCATAAAAAACTTTACACGTTTGATAGGTCAATGTGGAGAAATAGTGCAGCAGACTTTTCGGTGTTTCATCTTCTTCACAAATTTGTTAATCTTTTGATAATTAGCAATTGATCCTCTAAATTAGTGGAGTGTTTGACTTACTCTTGGTATAGAGGTGCTCTAATCACAAGAGTAAGTTGTTCTTTTGGAGATTAACACTCTCCATCAGTGGTATCAGAGCAGGAGACATCAGTTTGAAGAAAGAAGGATCCCGACTGTTGCAGATTCAAGAAATGCAACACTTGAAGGACTAAGAAGTGAAAGCTTGGAGTCAAAGCTCAAGGAGAAGACTATTTGACATCAAGAAAGGCAAAAGGAGTTCAATTCAAAGTAAAGGTACATACATTGTTTGTAAAGCTTGAAGGTTTCAATACACAGGTGAATACAAGATGGGAGAAAGCTTGCAGATTGATAAGCTAGATAGGGAGAACTATCCAGCATGGTCCATGAGGATGGAAGCACACCTCATGAGCAAAGATCTTATATCATTTATTACAGGACATGAAGAAAAACCTGAGTTTGTAGATCCAAGTATTCCTACTAGGGAAGAACTTGCAATGTTGAAGACTTGGATGAGAAAAGATGCTCAAGCAAGGAGTATCATCTACATGGCTGTAAATGATTACCTTTTACCTCACATCAGAGGTTTGGAAAGTGCTACAGATGTTTGGAATGCCTTGGAAGAGCATTTCCAAAATACAACTAAGTCAAGGAAGTCCTCACTATGGGCTGAGTTCACAACCTTCAAGAAGAAGAGTTCACAATCAATTTCAGATTATGTGGCAAGGATGAAAGATATTGCAGATAGCTTGGGAGCAGTGGATGAAGATATTGAAGAGGAAAAGTTGGTAAGACAAATACTTACAGGTTTGAGAGGAGATGAGAAGTGGAAGCCTTTTATATTGTCCATAGAATTGTCACTTGATCACTTTACTCCTGACCTTAATCAATTGCTAGGACATATGCTAACCTTTGAGCAGGATCTTAAAGGAGACAATGATAGAAGTACAAGTCAAGCTATGTACTCTAAGGATAAGAAAAAGAATGGCAAGGGAAAGCAATCAAATGATGATGAAGGGAATTCAAATCAAGCTAACTTCACAAAAGGGAAGACAAATTTCAGAGGTAAAGGAAGAGGAGGTTAGAACAAAGATAATGCTAAAGCTTGTTGGATTTGTGGCAGAACAAATCATTTGGCAAATGATTGTTGGTATAACAATCAAAATGGTGGAAGCAATAATCAGAATTATAACCAAAGAGGTAGAGGAGGCAGAAACCAAAGAGGCAATTTCAGAGGAAGAGGTGGTAGGACATCATATGGTAGAGGAGGTGGAAGAAATTTCCAATCTCAGTCCTACAACAATAATTATTATAATTATGCATCAGATCAGAAGGATGACATGACTCTTATCTTGAATGCAACTCATGAATCAATGGGAGAAGATCAAAGAGTGTTTTATATTGACTCAGGGTGCAGCAACCATCTGAGTGGGAATCTATCCTTGATGACTGATATGGAAGCAAGGGTGAATGGACATACAGTTCAGACAGGTGACAATACCAAACATAAAGTGGAGAGCATTGGATCAGTGAAGACAAAGAATGGAAGTACACTTCTGAGCAAGGTACTTTATGTTCCTACTATTCCTAAAAATCTGATAAGTGTAGGGCAAATTGTGGAGAAAGGATATGAGGTAAGATTCACAAATGATGGTGTTTATGTACAAGATCCAAATCAGTGATATAGAAACATAATTGCAGGTAAAAAGGAAGGAAGATTGTTCACTCTCAAAGTCCAAGGTAATGTGGGACATGCATTATTTACCTATGGAAGTCAAAAGGTATCTGAATTAGACCTATGGCATAAGAGGCTAGGTCATTTCAATGAGAGAGCTATAAAGGAGATGTCAAAGAATCAGGTGGTGCTTGGATTGCCAAATATTGAAGGGCAACATATGGTGTACAAGTGTGAAGCTTGTCAATTAGGTAAAGCACATAAGAGTTCTTATAACAAATCAGGGTACAAGCATTCAAATATGCTTGAATTGGTTCATACAGATGTATGGGGTCCCTCAAGCGACTATAGCATAAATGGATCCAGATATTATGTGTTGTTTGTTGATGATGCAACCAGGTGGATTACTTTGTATGTAATCAAGGATAAATCAGAAGTTTTCAAGACATTCAAACATTTCCATGCTTATGCAGAAAGGATCACAGGACAAAAGCTAAAAAGGTTAAGATCAGATGGAGGGGGAGAGTATTTCTCAAAAGAGTTTGATGATTATTTGTGGAATGCAGGTATCAAAAGAGAAGTAACTTGCAGGTACTCCCCTCAACAAAATGGAGTAGCAGAAAGGAGGAATAGAACTCTTGTAGAGTTTGCAAGAGCCATGATGAAGGAAAAGAATTGTCCAAATTACTTATGGGCAGAAGCCATTAACACTGCAACATACCTTGTGAATAGGTTGCCTTGCAAAGCTTTGGATGGAGGAACCCCTTATGAAGCATGGTGGGGTAAGAAGCCTAGTCTTGATCATTGTAAAGTATTTGGATGTATTGCATATGCTTATGTTCCTTCACAATTAAGACATAAGCTAGAACCAAAAGCAGAGAAGTATGTGTTTATTGGATATGATGATAGACAGATGGGTTACAGGTTGTGGAGTCCATCCACAAAGCAATTTCTTGTTACTAAAGATGTGACATTTGATGAGCAAAACATGTGGTATACAGGATCACCAAATAAGTATGCAGATGTTGAAGAAATACAAAGGAAAGGAAAGGCAAAGGTAAAAGTATGTGAAGAAATTGTTGATGAAGTTGACTCTAGATGTAGAGTGCAGGATCATGTAGAAGAAGGGCCAAGATTTGATCCAGAATCAAATGAGGCTGAAACTTCAAGAAGTGCAGAAATCAGGAGATCTACAAGAGAAAGGAAAGAACCTATAAGGTATAGTTATGATACATCTTTCCGAACAACAAAAGATTATGCCTACATTGTTAAAACAGAAGAAGATCCAACCACTTATGAAGAAGCCAAAGGTAAACAGAATTGGGAGAAGGCAATGCAGGGAGAGTATGATGCTCTACTTGAAAATGAAACTTGGGAATTAGTACCAAGACCAAAGAATCAGAAGGTCATTGGATGCAAGTGGGTATATAAAACAAAGAGGTTTGCAGATGGTAAGGTGTCTAGATATAAGGCTAGACTTGTGGTCAAAGGTTATGCCCAAACTTATGGGGTAGATTATGATGAGATCTTTAGTCCTGTTGCTAAGATGTCTACAATTAGGACATTGATTGCTATTGCTACTTGCAAGGGATGGAAATTATCACAATTGGATGTGAAAAATGCATTTCTAAATGGATACATTGCAGATGAAGTATATATGGAGCAACCAGAAGGTTTCATGGAATCAATTGGATCAGATTATGTGTGTAAGCTCAAGAGAGCTTTATATGGGTTGAAGCAAGCCCCAAGAGCTTGGAATTACAGATTGGTTAAGTTCTTGAATGAATGTGGATTTCAAGCATCAAAGGCAGATAGTAGCTTGCTAGTGAAGGCAAGTGAAAATGGATACATTTACATGTGCATTTATGTTGATGATATTATTGTTACAGGAACAGATGCTCAAGGAATCAATGAACTCAAAAGACAAATAGAGAAGGAGTTTAAGATAAGTGATTTGGGAAACTTATCTTATTTTCTAGGAATGCAGATTGTGTATACTCAACATGGAGTATATGTTTCACAAGAGAGATACTTGAAGAATCTTCTAGTCAAGTTTAACATGGAAGATTGCAGGACCTTAACTACACCATTGGAGGTAAATCATAAATTAAGTAGATATGGAGGTGAAGAGTTCAATGACATGAAGAAATATCAGAGTTTGGTAGGTACTCTAATCTATGCTATCTTGACAAGGCCAGATCTATCATATGCAGTAGGTGTGTTGTCACAATTTATGCATTGTCCAAAGAAGACTCATTGGATTGCAGCCCAAAGGGTACTCAGATATATCAAAGGAACCCTAAGTGAAGGTTTGTATTATGGTTTCACTTCTGACACAAGAATCAAAGTATTTAGTGATGCAGATTGGGCAGATGACTCAGATGATAGAAGGTCTACTCATGGATATCTATGTTATGTTGGAGACAAGTTAGTTTCTTGGTGTTCAAAGAAGCAACATACAGTTGCTTTATCATCCACAGAAGCTGAGTATAAGGGAATGGTAGAAGCTGCAAAGGAAGTGATATGGTTGAAGACCTTGATGAAAAGTTTTGAGTTTGATCATAGTACTCCAATAATTTTTGGAGACAATATGAGTTCTTTGTATTTGGCAGCTAACCCTGTTTTTCATGCCAGGACTAAGCATATAGAGATTCAGTATCATTTCTTGAGGGAAAAGGTACTAGATAAAGAGATTGAAGTGATGTACACTCCAACAAAAGAACAAGTGGCAGATATGATGACAAAGAGCTTGGATGGACCTAAGTTACAAAGGTTCAAAGACATGGCAAGTATAAAGAAGACAGAGAAAACCTCAATTGATGATTGAGGGGGAGCTGTTGGTGCAGACCAATCACCAATTGAAGGCTTGGAAGATCAAATGATGAAGGAAGAATCAATTCCTAAAGTGTGGAAGAAGATTACATTCAGAGGACAAGAGAAGTGTACACATATGTACATTAGCATAGTCATAGATGACTTAGATCTTTTGTTCAGTAAGAATCATGTACAAATTATCTATAAATACTTTGAGAAAAGTCGGGAAATGTATGAGAGCATATGTGACAATAGTTAGAAGTCAAGAATGAGGGAGATAGAAGTCATGAGATAGAGGAAAGTGATTTTGAGTTAGCTCTCATCACTCAGTTGTAATTCTTCTGAGTAAAGAAAAATTTTTGCGCCCGATGTTTCTGTGTGTTCTCCTTCTACAGTAGATCAATTGTGAAATGCTTTTGTACAAGTCTAAGTTGAGAGTTGCTTGACCTCTGTGCAAAGTTTTAGCTTCCAATTGTAATCAGGCTGAGTGAATTAAGTGTAGGAACATTCATATGTGAAGTAGGTTCACTGGTTCCTAAAACAGGCGCAGATTTCGAAGTCAATGTTTTGGTCATTTCTCCTAGCACAGTTTAAAGTTTTGCATGAGTGAGGGCTTAATCTTTAAGTTGAAAGATAAGCTACTCATGTCTAGAAGCATTTTGTAAAACGGGTTCTATTTAAGGAGAACCAAGTCTTAAAAGTTATAGGTGTAAAGTCGACTGTTCTAGATGACAGTTTCTGACATAGGTAACTTGAGAAATTGATTTCTCAAGTTATACTTAATCTTTTGAAGAGATTCAACTTGGAGTAGATGCGCAATCTTTAGGAGATACTTCATACAAAGTTTCATAAAAAACTTTACAGGTTTGATAGGTCAATGTGGAGAAATAGTGCAGCAGACTTTTCTGTGTTTCATCTTCTTCACAAATTTGTTAATCTTTTGATAATTAGCAATTGATCCTCTAAATTAGTGGAGTGTTTGACTTACTCTTGGTATAGAGGTGCTCTAATCACAAGAGTAAGTTGTTCTTTTGGAGATTAACACTCTCCATCAGGAGGGATATGATATCTCAGTGTTCATGTGTCAGCCCTTGCTAGAGGAATGTAACCCTAGTGATGTCATAGAAGAAGAAGAGAATGACAATGATCTGGAGTCCATTGTGATGGATAGTTGCTTTAACTCAGAGAAGCACTATCTAGAAGATATAGGAGTGTTCACCCAGAAAGAAGAAGAACCTCTCACAAGTATTAAAATGGTAAATTCAAAGGATGGGAGTGAGAGCAATCAAAAGAAAAAGAAAAGAAAAGCAGTGAAACCAGAAGAGGAGGAATCATTGTTTGAAGTACTAGAAAACTTCAAGAAATATGAAGTTGACGACCGCAAAATTTTGGTACGCATGCCTAAGAGAGAGGCCATCATAGGAGAATCATATGATAATAAAGAAAAGACCAAGAAAATTGTAGTGACCATTGAAGAGAACGCAGAGAGATGCACATACATAGGAGATGACCTAAGTGCAAGAGAAGAAATGGAGCTCGTAGCTTTATTAAGGAAATATAGGGATGTGTTTGCATGGCACTATAGAGACTTGAAAGGGGTAGATCCAAGAATTTGTTCTCATACTATCCCCATGACTGTTGATGCCAAGCCCACCAAACAGAAGCCCTACACTTATAATGATACATATGCAGCCAAGATAAAAGAAGAAATTGATAGGCTGATTGAAGCTGGATTCATCTATGAGATTGAGCATACTGAATGGGTGTCCCCCATTGTAGTGGTACCCAAGAAGAACGGGAAGTTGTGAGTGTGTATTTACCTTAAAAAAGTTAATGCCACTATGATCAGAGATAGTTATCCACTTCCAATCACAGAACACCTATTGGAGTGTGTTGCACGCAAGGAAGTTTATAGCTTCCATGATGGATTTTCAGGTTACAATCAAGTGGCCATTGCCCCAGAAGATCAACACAAAACAGCTTTTGCCACAGAATGGGGAATCTTTGCATTTCGTGTTATGCCATTCGGGCTCACAAATGCACCTGCAGCATTCCAACAGCTCATGTGTCATATCTTCAAAGAGTTCTTGCGAGAGAGCTTAGAAGTATATGTGGATGATTTATGTGCTCATTCCCAAGAAAGAAGATTTCACATCCCTGAACTCAGACAAATCTTTAACAAGTGTAGAGAATATCGAGTGTGTCTGAACCCAGAAAAGTGTGTGTTCATGGTGCGTCAAGGTAAAATCTTAGGTCATATTGTTTCTAAGAATGGAATCTCAACAGATGAAGATAAGGTACGAGCCATAGCAGAGTTGCCACGGCCAAGGAATGTTAAAGAGGTACAAGCCTTTATGGGCCATTGTGGATATTACCGTAGATTTATCCACATGTACGCGTTCATAGCTAGACCCCTTTATGCCTTGTTGTCTAATTTTGAGTGGAACGACGAATGCGAGAATTCTTTCAATGAGCTGAAGAAATGTTTGTGCACAGCACCAATACTGACCACTCCTGATTGGAATAAACCATTCCATGTCCATGTGGATGCATCCAATCATGCCATAGGATGTGTGCTAGCACAACCCACTGGTGAAGGAAATTTAGATTTACCCATAGCATATGCTAGCAGACAGCTAACCGCAGCGGAATGAAACTATACCACAACTGAGCGAGAGGGCTTAGACATGGTATATGCTATGAAGAAGTTTAGACACTATTTATTGGCCAACAAGTTCAAGTTTTTCACTGATCATCAAGCTTTGTTATATTTGGTCAATAAACCTTGCAATACTGGACGCTTAGTAAGATGGTTCCTCTTACTAATGGAATATGACTTTGAATTTGTTGTCAAGAAAGGTAGAACCCACCTTCGGGTAGATCACCTTTCTTGCATCACTTCAGGAGAGTCACCGCAAGGAGTGTCTGACGAATTACCCGATGCTTATCTGTTCAATTTAGAAGTTGTTCCTAAATGGGAAAATAAGTTGGTACCAGTCCTAACCTTTGGCCCTGCAAGTAAGAATGTGAAAACATCACAAGAAGAAATTGTAAAATCACAAAAATATCACATATTGGCAGGAAGCATTTACAAACAAGATATTGAGGGTGTATTAGCTTATTGTGTCGAGGATGATGAACATAGTAGTTGGTTGCAGCAAGCTCATGAAGGATTGCTAGGAAATCACTATTCTAAACAACGAACATTGCAGAATCTGAAGCGTGTAGGAGTGTATTGGCCTAGCTTGGACAAAGAAATACATGAGTGGATTAAGAATTGTCCAATGCGCAGAGAGAGACCCCGAGTGGAGCATGCGACCCTTTATCAAGTGTCATTAATTCCAGATTGGAGTGCTCCATTGGTAGAGTTTATGAGGTCGGGAAGATTACCCAAAGAGGTTAGTCTAGCAAGAAGACAAAGCATGGAGCAAGAGGCTCAAGGCTATGCCTTAGTAGGAGAGAACCTATACCGAAGAGGCAAAGATGGTTACTTAAGATTGTGCGTTCATGAATCAGACTATTTAAAGGTCTTAGAGACTGCACACAGCGGTGTTGCAGGTGGACACTTTGGTCTTGATTGAGTAATCAAGACCATTCTATTCTCAGGACTTTGGTGGCCAACTCTTCATATGGATGCACATACCTATGTGAAGAAATGTGACACATGCCAACGTGCGCAATATCCTATCAGAAAAGACGAGATGCCTTTGAGGCCCATGATGGGAGGACGTGCATTCTCAAAGTGGGGTATAGACTTTGTAGGTCCTATTAACCCCCCAGCTAGAAACTCCCATGCAGAGTACATCATTGTAGCCACAGATTACCTTACAAAATGGGTAGAAGTCAAAGCCACAACAAAGAATGATGCTCAGACAACGGCTAATTTCTTATTCGAGAATGTGTTCACTAGATATGTACTACCAATAGAGTTAGTAAGCGATAGAGGCACCCACTTCTTAAATGAAGTCATTGAAAATCTTCTCCAAGAATTCTTGGTGATACATAAGAAGTGTGCCCCCTATCATCCCCAAGCTAACGGATAGGCCGAGAGCACAAATAAGATCCTATGTAATGTCTTGACTAAATTGGTAAATAATAAACGCTCTGATTGGGACAAACAGCTTCATCATGCTGTTTGGGCTTATCGAGCTACCTACAAAACAGTACTCAATGCCACCCCATTTTAGATGGTCTTTGGAAAGAATGATGTGCTACCTTTAGATTTCCTAATACCAACATTAAAAGTAGCATAAGAGCATGAGTGGAATGGACATGAATTGTCCTCTAGGATCTTTGATCTAGAACGCGTAGGTGAGACAAGGCTACGCGCGGCGGTAGGTATCTATGCTGCAAAGAAAAGGCAAAAGGCATACTTTGATGCACACATCAAGGATAAGGGACTGAAAGAGGGAGATCTAGTGTTGGTTTACACACTAAAGCAACATGCTCGTAAGTTGGAAAAAAGAGGATATGGACCCATGATCATTAATAGAGTTTCCACTAGTGGTGCAGTTCAGTTGGCCACTCTAGAAGGAGATATCTTGCCAAACTATATTAGTGGATGTAGAGTCAAGTTATACCAAGAACCTCTTACAGAGGATATGCTTACGAGACTCAACACAGCTAAGAAGCGAAAAGAAGAAGAGTCAAGAGCGAGAGAAGAAGCATAGGCAGAGGCCAGAGAGCGTATTAGGCGAAATAAGTTAAGGCGACTAGGCCTAGATGTCAACTCAAAAGCCCCAAAATATCACATGGATATGTGCCAAAAATCAGGCATAGCGACTTCTCAAGTCATTGACCGAAAACCCTTTGTGACCATAGAGGTCGGACAAGGGAAGGGTGCAAGGACGGTGAAAGCATTGATTGACTCAGGTGCAGCAAGTAGTGCAGTTAGACTTTCCTACTGCCAAGACTTGCAGTTGAACATCAATCCCACAGAAGCTTATCTCATAGGATTGGGAGGTGTGGAAACCTCTTGTTTGGGCGAGGTGGAACTCCCCATCTACCTTCAAGATGTTCCAATGAAAGTCAAAGCGCTAGTGTGTCAAGATGAGAACCTTACCGAACCACTTGTCTTAGGACAAGATTGGATTTATGACAATGCAGTCAACTTGAACCTAAGAAGTCAACTTCTTCAAGTTTGGGTCCAGGGACAATGCTTTACATTAGAACTAGAAAATGGCATACTCACAAATCCAGATGTCACATCTTGTAGTTCTCCTAGGACTAATCTTAGCAAAAGAGATGTTGTATGCATCAAAAGATCTATGTCGTAGGAGAACTCAATCATGGAAGAACAGGCTCAAAGACAAGCGAACTCCTCCTCTGGTGCAAGGACTAATGCCGCCACTACAACTCAAGCAACAAGGCAAGCACAACAGAACAGGACCACTGCTATATCAAATAAACAATGGGATTTCCAAAGGAAAGTAGTGCTGGGCATGAAGCAGATCTGGATACGAAAAGGAGAGCAGCCATCACCCTTGGCCCCACAAACCCCATCCAGACAAGTCAACCAGGCCAGAAGACGAAGGAAGAAGATCGGACAAGCTCAACCACAAGATCTCCGACAAATTTGGGTGCCTAAGAAATTAGCTGCAGCTCAACAAGGGCGATTACAGATGTGGGTACCTAAGAAGCCCTTACATCTACAACAACCTATGTTCTCCCACATGCGAGAGGTCTCAACACAGAAGCCAAAAGGAGAAGAGGGTAAGAACCACATACAGAGACCAAAAGGAGATCAAATCAGCTCTTCAACAATAGTAGGAAGACACGCAAAAAGGATATGGGTTTGGAAGCCAAAAGTACAAGTAGCCTCCATCGAACCAAAGAGCCAACCACACTGGATACCACAGTTCAGAAAGCATCCAACAAGGAAGACGCCTGAAGTAATCTCTACAGTGCCAAATGCTATTCTAAAATGGATCCCTATCAAGAGGAAGGATCAGTGGTCATCTCGAGATCCAATGGATACCTCCAACAAAGATGACATCAACATTTGCAGGTGACATCAGGCCTCGACGAGCGACAACCATGTGCTCCTTGCACAACCCTGTCTTTTGCACCATTCAGGTCATGCATTTCCAAAGTATGCATTATATAGGGCCACATTACATGGCCGTGCATAGACACAACTGAGAGTCCCATGCACTAGAGCACATTGACACATGTAAACCACTTTTTGATACTAAACTTTGCCTTCTTGTTTTGTGACATTCCTCAAAAAAAAAAAAGAGAGAGAGGGAAAGAACTTGTTCCCAGGTTTCGCTCATGGAACATGAATGAGTCATGCTTAGTTGAAGATTGAACCATCGATTCCTGGGCATTTATCAGTTTGGATAGAAGTGTGTCTTGGCTAGCAGATGATGTAATTGCTGCCTTATCTGGTAGATGTCAAGAACTTAGCATGAACATGGCATCCACACCTATGGTTTCCCCTTACCATGGTGGGAGTGAAGATCTTGAAGGTCCACAACTTGAGTGATGCTTAACTACTACATGTATGAGAGCATCCAAGGAGATATTTGCAAGAGTTTGTTTGGTGCCCCGAAAATCCTTGTCTGTATACTAGATGAGCAGACTCCTGCTTATGGTGAACTAAAGAGAATATGTGAAAAAAAGCTTGGTGTAGTTACCCAATGTTGTTTGTCAAAGAATATAAAGAAATTCAATTCTCAGTATTTGGCAAATGTTGCTTTGAAAAGAGAAGACAGAACCAGGCACTCAAAAAATTTTTCGGTGGACCAGCAACATGGACATTCATCGACAATGTTCCATCACAAATGCTGGGTATACAACATGAAGAGATAGACATCAATCAACCCTTCACCACGGTAAGTATCTTTACTCTGGCAACATCATAACCATGATAGATTAGGAAACCTCTTCGTCAGCATACCCTTGAGCACTTAGCTCAAGACCCGCAATTTTTGCACCATACTTCTTCCAATGCATTTTCCAAGTAAGCATGCGTAGGGCTACATTACAAGGCCGTGCACAAGGCACATACTTTTTTCAACCCATGCACATACACACTTACCCATCATTCACTATGGGTTATGAGTACTTGGCATGACTACTCTAAACATCATCTTTAGAAGCGCTAGAGGACATCCTGGGGCAACATCAATACCTAGGAAGCAATTCGAAGCTAGTAGTTGCTCCAACTCAATCTTGATACGCATTCATGCAGGAATCCACGGAAGAAGCACATACCAAGGGACTACGACTTGCAAAGGCATGCAGTGAAAAATGAAGGACCGGACAACCAACACTGCCAAATTTGGAAGATAGACGGCTCTTGTTCATACAGAATGGATACTACCTCCCAAGCACTACATGGAACAACCACTACAACAAGGGTCTGTCAGGGACGACAGACTCGAGAGGGGGGGGGTGTTAAAGCTGAAGTTCAAGGACAAAGCATAGGAACACATCTAAAAGGTGGACACACAAGAAGAAGGAGCAAGTAGGGAGCTCCAAGAAGTACATGTCAACTTTTCAGAAGAATTCCCTACAAAAATAGTGATTTCCATCACTAAAACCATTGTAAATACCATTTTCTATTTTTTTAGCTCCATTTTGTGCAAGCCGAGGAGTCCTCGAGCTTGAGGAGCATTAGAAGTATCATCCTACCAATTTTCATAATTTTTAGACTCCATTTGAGCCCTCAAATAAGCCTTGGAACCTAATTTTTAACTAGGCCGGACACTAGGTCTGGACAGGGCCAAAACTAGTCAAAAAACTATAAAAAGAGCTAGAGAGCTCATTTTTGAGGTTAGCTTGTTAGAGAATAGAGATTTTGTAAGAGAACTCTTTTGCAATCGAAGCTTTCCATTGTTCCTCTCTTTGATCTTACTTTGTGCGCGTGTGTGTGTATGTGTGTGCATGTTTGTGTGCTTTCACTCACGCACTTGTGCCTTCACTTGCTCGTGGTCTTCATACCGGTCCTCACGTCTCCGTGGATTGACAAGTTAAGGAGGTGGTGCTTACGCTTGAGCTACACTGAGTATAGAGGGCTAGCTAATGCCACTCAAGAAGCAATTTGGATTAAGCTTTTGTACACAGAATTGGGCTTATATACTAGGCCTCCAATTATCTTTGGAGATAATACAAGTTCTCTTCACCTTGCAGCTAATCCTATCTATCATGCCAGGACCAAACACATAGAAGTTCATTATCATTATGTGAGGGAGAAGTTGCTAAGCAAGGACATTCAGCTAACCTATGTGTCAACCAATATGCAATGTGCAGATTTGCTGACTGAAGCTTTGGATGGGACCAAACTTTGCAGGTTCAAATCTATGATTGGATTGCAGGATGTACTTGAAGATTGAAGATAAAGACTTAAGCCAAAATGTTTGGCTTGAGGGGGAGCTATTGGTGTAAATCATAAGCCTACACATTTGGCTTGGAAGATATCATGAAGACTCTACATGCATAAAGAACCATAGGAACATATGCTAGTGATTACTTACCACTTTACCTCATTGTAAAAGTCAATTTGACTTAGAATCTTTTGTAATCACCTACCCAAATGATTTGTGGAAAAGTTAGTTCACTTGATTGAGAGAATATCTCCAAGTTTTTAGAAGCTTGATTAGAAGGAGCCAAGAATTTGAATTTGAATTCAAATTCTTACACATTCCATATAAAAGGTGAACTTGAAAAGTCACGGTTAGAGACATCACTTCCGAGCTTCATTCTACTGTCATTGAGTGTCTGTGAGCAATACATCATAGTTTACACCTCTCTACACCATTAGGCAATGCTTGTCATGCCAATGGGATTGTACACAAGTGTTAATTTATAGATACGTTTACATTATTCATCTCTGTGCTCACTGATTGTCTACTCCAAAGTCTGTCAGCTTGTCAAGGGCATATCTCAGCCAATACTCCACCAAATTCAGTGATTCAAAGCTTCTTGGATTCAAGGCAAAATCATCTACATGCTGACAAACTTTGAAGTGATTTCATTCAGCCAATTCAGAGAAATCGTCGTCGAGGTGCTCATTGATCTATCTCTGCTACAGTCCTAAAAAATCGAGGGTATACCGAATCTTGCTAAATTAATTTCTCTTAGCATAGTTCATTATTTTACATCATTCCACTTGCAAATGGTAGCTTACTAAGCTAGTTGAATACCCCTAGAAGGAATTTTATCAATTGCTACTGTGATGGTCACACTGAGCAAAACATTAAGCAGGTGTCAAGACCAAAATAGAAGGTTTTCTTGACTTTGTGACTTCCAAAGTTATCTATTTTGATTCAATCATTACACACTTCATTTCCAAAGGACATAGGCCATTTCTTGGTGTCATTGGAAAGCTAAGGGAGTCTACTAATCTAGTTTGAACTAAAGAGGGCTGGTACAAAGCAGGTTTTAGCAGTACCTACTCAATCTCTTGGATCATCCATCCATCTTTCCCAACATAGAGTAGGAGGTCAATTTTCAGCAGAGAGAACCATGAAAATGATCCTCTTTGCGGGCTTGTGGTGGCCAACTTTACATATTGATGCGGAGACCTATGTACGAAGTTGCGAGACATGCCAAAGGGCTAAATACCCAATTCAAAGAGATGACATGCCATTGAGACCTATGATCTGCGCCAGAGCATTTTCCAAATGGGGCATAGATTTCATAGGACCCATTAACCCACCGGCCAAAGGGACACATGCTGAATATATCATAGTAGCGACCGATTATTTGACAAAATGGGTAGAGGCAAAGGCTACTAGAAAGAACAATGCTCAAACCACTACTAAGTTTCTTTTTGAGCATATATTGACTCGTTTTGGATTACCAATTGAGATTGTGAGTGACTGAGGAACGCACTTCATTAATGAAGTAATTGAGTCTCTAATGAATGAGTTTTTAGTGATCCATAAAAAAAAAGCCCCATACCACCCCCAAGCCAATGGTCAAGCGGAAAGTTCCAATAAAGTGTTATGCACAGTATTGACAAAGATTGTCAATAATGGGAGGTCTGATTGGGACAAACAATTGCATCATGCAATTTGGGCCTTCCGAGTTGCATACAAGATTGCCATTGGAAATACCCCATTCAATCTAGTATATGGACAGAACGCAATTCTACCAATTGATTTTTTGATACCCACATTGAGAGTAGCTCAACAACATGAATGGACCGGGCATGAATCATCCCAACAATTAGACCAAATCGAGAAGCTGCATGAAACTCGGTTGCACGCTATCACAAGGATCTTTGCAACCAAGAGAAGGCAAAAGGCATATTATGATGCACACATAAAAGACAAAGGACTAAAAGAAGTAGACCTAGTCCTGGTCTACACCTTGAAGCAACATGCCAAGAAGTTACAAAAATGCGGATATGGACCCTATTCATTAATAGAATCTCGACGAGTGGAGCAGTTAATCTAGCCATGCTAGATGGAGATATTCTTCCTAACTACATAAGTGGATGTAGAGTGAAACGGTTTATGAAGCCATTGATGGAGCAAATGTTAGCATGTCTCATAGGTGCGCAAAATAGGAAGAAAGAGGAAGAGAGGATTAGAGAGGAGGCACGACAAGAAGCCTTGGAACATATTAAGAAAAGGAAAGAGTGGATTAGACAAAGAGACGAACGGTACTTACTAGGTGAAGAGCCTATTCCCATGGCCAATTACCAAGTTCATCATTCCAATGGGAAGAATCATAGCGTATCTAAACCCTACCTAAACCTAAAGATTGGTCTTCAAACAATTATGACCCCCACGAAAGCTCATATGATAGGTATCGGAGGTCAAGTCATAGAATGCATTGGAGAAACTATAGTTTCCCTCCACCTAGGAAATTCCTCCATGGAACAACGAGTCCTAGTGTGCAAAGATGAAGAATTAATAGAAGACTTGATCCTAGGGCAAGACTGGATCATTGAGAACGAAGTCAGCATCCACCTAACACAAGGATACATTTCAGCCAAGATAGGGCACAAGAAAATTTTTAGCCTATTAGGGGAGAAGTCGTTAGAGAAACTGGAAGCCATCAAAAGTGCAGAAAAACTCAAAGAAGAGCACGAAGAACATGATTCCAGCTCCAATCCCTCAGGAGCAAGTCTGGAAGAAGTAGAAAGTTCAAACCCTAATATGTCCACGGAAGAAGTACATTCATCCTATTCAATTGGTGAACGGAAAGACACTAAGGAGATCAACACTCTTAGAGTTTCTCACATGACAGAAGGATCACCAATTTGGAAAAACACCATCAAATACTCGCCTTCAGGACAAGTCAGCTTCAAATGGGTATGGAAGGACCAAGTGAAGGCTTCAGAGATCGCAACACAAGCTCCTAAGGAGAAAAAGGAGGACAAGAATTCTTCTTTAATGAAATCCGAACCGAGAAGACTCTTGCAAGTATGGCTTCCTAGGCCTTTGATTGCAGCTCAACAAGCATGGCAACAAATATGGATTCCCAAGAAGGTCAGACAAGCAGCCAATCAAGAGATAAGAAAACATGAGGACACATTACACCTACACGTTTGGACAAAGAAGCAAAGACAGACCCGTCATAGAAATATGAAGAGAAAGACCTCCATCACTCGGACAACAAGAAAACCAAAAGAAACATATGTAGCTCGAGGAACGAAAAAGAAAACACGGACTACCACCACGACCACGAAATGGATTTGGAAACCCAAGCAACTGCGAGAAATGGAACACCAGAACAACGAAGATTTCTGTTGCACTCATGAAGATTCCAATGCACCCAAAGTATGCATAATAGGGCCACATTACGAGGAGAGGCATTCGGCACTTGATATACATAACAAAATTAGTGGTGCACATTCTCCAATGGGGAATAGGTCATAGCTTCAACTTCCTTAGGAATGGACCTACTATGTAAATAAATAAATGCTTTGGCTATACTAATCTTTGTTTTCTTTTCGAAAAGAAAAAAAATAAATATGTGGTAAGAGACCTCACTTACACACACAAGGGGAACGGAGTGATACATTGAACGAGTTGTCACTACAACACACAACACTAATGTTATGCTTTCTAATGAAGATAACGCTCTTTTCAATACAAGTGTAGATGGCTTCGAAAGATTCTGAAGCAACTATTCAGGAAGAAGTATTGGAATTCCCCTTACAAAGCTTAACTAAAGCAAAGGGGCACTGGTTTAGAGAAGATCAACCGGCTGGGGAGTATCTCTTCTTGGTGACCATCAAAATCATGGACATGGATCACCAGTTCCCAATCATGTCCCAAGATTTTAAAGTGGTGCATGAGCTTCCATCTACAATTGATATCATGAAGAAAGTGAGCATACACAAATATTTTGAATTACCAATCTATAAACCCGACTTTCAAAGGTGCATGCAGGTCATGAATACATTACAGCCAACACTACAAGATCCATTGGTGCCAGAAGCCAGAGTCAGGGACCCAGTAGGTGAATGGGTGGTGATTCAATTTACTCATGACTTAATAAAAGAAGCTTTTGGATGGGAAAAAGATGGCAATACGGTATTGAAAGAGGAAAGCCGTGGAGCAAAGACAAGGACATTTACTGACATCAATCCAGTTGACATAGAAGAAGAAGTACGACTGATCCATCAGCATTTTTGTTTCCCTAACGTGCATCGATACATTTCTCCTCCAAAAATTGTAGTACAAATGCTGTCACACGCGATTAAACAAATCGGAAACCAAGTCAATATGAATCCCTACATACAGGAAAGGCTATTCGAGGCAAAGAAGCAATGGAATCACAAAAAGTTTCTAAACGGTAGTCTTGCTCTGACCATACTGATTTATCATGCTCTGGGTATTAGAGAGCACCTCCACGAAATGCCTCATCAACAGCCATGGCTAAGTATGTCAAAGACGCGGCAGTCCCAAGAAAGAAAAAGGGAGTCAAGATTGTTGAAGAAGTAGAAACTAGCTCTCAACCCAAAATGAGAGGGACAAAGAGATCAAGGGAAGTAAAGCAAGTAGAAGCTCAATTTTCAGCTACAAAAAGGGCACATATGCTTCCAAAGACACGAATTGAAGGGCCACAACCAATTACAGAAGAGGACCTAACACGAGCTTTGGAAGACACACACCAATATACGGAAGGTCAAGTGAATCTACCAGTGCAAGGACACCATTACCAACAAACCCACCAAGATACGGAAGCAAAAAGGAAGCTTACTAAAGTACACCGTGTTGGGGGATTCTTAGACAAGAAGGAGTTTGAGGGTTTGTAGGAGAAAAGGAAAAGACCAGAAGAGGAAATACACCTTGTAAGCTTCTACCGATTGATTATAGTAAGACAATTACAATGTTTGAAGCACAATACAAGCCAATAGTTCTGTGCACAATCACACAGAGTGCTCAATTACAAAATACCAAATATCCCAAAGTCTTCTTGCCGCCGGCCTCCTCTGCACCAGACCTCCACCTGCTTCAAGCTTATCCTTGTGCACACCTTGCACCAAGCTTCCACTAAGGGGGAGGAATGAATACCTTCTGTCGGCACGCGCACACTGCAAAGAGACCTTGAGATCCTTGGGGGACTAGCTTATCACTCTCTGCACAATCCCTTAGTCACTCTCTATGCACTCCTTCAACTCCACTTCTCTGCGTCGCACACTGGTGACTCATGCACTTCTCTCTCTTGCTTCACTTAGACTACGCTTCTCTTGCTTACTCTAAGATTGGTCCAAGAATAGACCTTGCCTTGATTTGAGTGTGTCGATCACGTACGCTCCTAACTGCAATAGTATCTTCGTACTCACTTTGATGTCCCAAGATTGTCCTCACAAGTGGCAGCCAACGACTCACTGTTTTGTCCTGTAGTGACTTTAGACTAAAATCATATTTTTAATGGGGGGGGCCATACTTTCACCTGTGCGTACGCTGCCGCTTCACATACCTTCACATTCTCCTTTTAAGTCTTCACTTTTGCACATAAGAGATGGTTCACCTGAACCTTTCAAAACACTTTAAAACACACTTTGAACCTTAGGAAAATTAGAGAAAATACCTCTGCAACCTGCAACCCACTTTCTCCAATTTACCCTTTATGGACCATTAATTGTGCACTACCTGTGCCCTTTGACACCTGCACTTTAGCACTTTGACTTTGCACCTGTTGACTTTGACCTTGACCTTGTTGACGTTGACCAATTGACTTTGACCTTTTGACTTTGACTGCAATTGACTTTGACCAACATGACTTTTATGGGCTCAACAGTTGCCCACCACCTAATGTGCTCTCCGTCCTGGAGAGCTACAGCCAAAACTCTGAGCATATAGGACACCATGATAATGGAGCTGCAAAAACTTGAAGAGGACATCTGAGCAGCAACCGAATCCACCAAAAGCAGGATAGAACAAGCACCAGAGAAGAACCAGAAGTGGGATGTTTTTATGGAAAAGCAAAAAGGATGGCAATGGGAGGATGGAAAGGAATGGGAAGGGAGGGCTGAGGGTGCGGAGATGGATGGGGCAGGGAGGGGTGATGATGTGGCTGGGCAGATTGGTAAAGGAAGGGATTGAGAGTAGGAATCAGGGGTCTGGAGGGGGTTAAAATGATGAAACTGGAGGGCCACAGAGGGTACATATGGAAAATATAAAAACCAAATGTAAGATGAGGTGAGAATATACCATGTGGACAATGTGGTGAAATAAAAACATGTGATAAATGTGCTTAAAACTTGAGGGTTTTGACCAAAACTCATAGAAAATGTGGGAATCTAGAAAAATAAAGCCAAAAACTAATTCCAGAGGTGCCAAAAAACATGAAAATGACTCCATTTTTGTAAAAAACGGCCAACCAAGGCACGATCCAGAGCCAAAAGCTTTGAGCCATGAAAATTAAAAAAATAAAATAAAAAAAAGTTGTGTCCTTTTTTTTCACGCCCAGACAAAAATAATAAAAAGAAAATAAAATAAATAATAAAACAAAAAAATAAAAAATAAAATAAAATAAAATAAAATGAAAAATGAATTGGGGGGGGGGTGGGGGGCTAGGGATGGTCGGTTGTGTCGGTGGGGGAGGGGGGGGGAGGGGTTTTTTTTTTTTTTTGCCAAAAAAAGGAAACACCGTGGGGGCCCCTTTTTTTAATTATAAAAAAAACCAAAGAAAAATACATTAAAAATCCAAAAAGATTGCAAAAAAATACAAATAATCTTCAAAATTCTTAAAAAAAATTCCTAGAGTGTTAGACCAGTTTATTCACTCAAAAACCACAGAGAGCTTCCTTTATTCCCTAAATGTGGCAAGAAAAAGACACGTGAAAAGGAGAAAAATGCTAGAAAAATTTCTAAAAAATGCTTGAAAAATTCTAAAAAAATTCCTAAAAATTCCAAAAATTGTACTTTTACAAAGTTGATGAAATGGCTGCTACATTTGCTAACAACGCAAAAAACAAGCATGAAATGGATAAAGAAAACTACTAAAACTTAAGTAAAAATGACGAGAAAAGACTATGTACAACCTGGACAAATTTTGCAGGTTCTAGGTGATCCATAATTCTTCATGTGGCTTGATGATAGGCCTTTAGCCATGGTCTTTATATGTTGACCCCGAAAAACTCCTCCATAACGTTCAATTTTGTTGCACTTCATTTGTTTTATCTTCTTTTTGGGCATGTTGATGCTTTGATAGACCCACCTTAAATCCTTCAGTACAATATTATCTCCTCCATACTGCATCTTTTGTTTCCAAAGACTTGCAGGTACTCCGTCCACATCATTGTAAAGCCTTGCACTTACTATCATAAAAAATGACACAATAGATGATATCCATACCAGTATCCATAAAACAGTGGCCATTGACATATGATTTGAAGCATCTTCATCACGGCTACACTTAAGGACTTTGCTTTTCTTCTCTTTTCCATGGCCTTTGGTTGAGACTGTTTCAAGCTGAGTGATTTCCTCTTTTTCTTCATATGCTTCTTCTCTACTTGAGTTTGGGAAAATTCCATAGCACGAAGATGGTTCTTTTGCATGGAGCCAAGCCAACATGTTTTCATCTTCATATAAATCTACTCCTTCAAATAGATCTGCTTCTGGGTTGTCCACAACTTCTTCTTCCAGACAAATACCAATTGTCTGCATCATACTAGTATTTCTCTAATTGTCTGGTCCTTCTTCTAGAATTATCTGCTGCAACTCTTTTCCCTCCTGCTTTACCCACATTGTGTCCTTGCCCCAGTCATGCAACACATTGGCATGCCTTAACCAAGGTCTCCCAATTAACAGGGGGAAACTTCCTTCTACCTGTGGCAGCCTTAAAACAACAAAGTCCAAGTTAAAGATGGTACCTTGTATTTTGACTGGAGCTCCAGGGACCACACCCATAGGCCTTACTATGCTTTGGTCTGCCATTGTTACAGTGAAGTTGGCAGGTCGTGAAGGGTATAGTCCAATCTTTTTCATGGTATATTCAGGCATCAAGTTAATGCCAGAACCACCATCCACAATAACTCCTTGAAACTCATGACCTTTAATAGAGACTGTTAGCCGAGGGCTCTTGTAATCTGTGAGGGGTGCTTCCCCTAAACATTTATCTTTATGCATAACAGCAGCCTTTGCCACTAAACTTGTTGTGGACATTTCATCAATTATCTGCAAGAGTTCTGACTTGAACTTCCCATCCATCTTTATTTAATAAAAAATACTAACCTCCTTTTTCATGGACTTGAGCAGTCTGGAAGCTTCTGATTCCTTAAGAGCATGGGCTGCATTTGACTTATCAAACTGCTCATGAGACCTGTTGAATGCATATTCAATGGCATCACTGGTACCTGTGAAATTTTCTTTTTGCCTTGTATCTGCACTTGTGGATTTTTCTTCAGACACACCTTTGTCTCTGTTTAATCCATTAATCATTGATTCTTGACCTATTTCCATTGGAGCCTTCCCCTTGCTTCTTGTCTGCACTGTAAAAGATTCAATTTCTTCTAAATGCACCACCCTGGTAGATGGAGATGGCACATTGACCTGATCTAACACTTCTTCTTTGTGTACAGAAATCATTTGAATATGGGGCCCGGATGAAGAGGCTTGATTCTTAGGACAACAATTTGTATAGTGGTCTCTGGCCTCTGGGCAGTTTCTACAAGGAGGGGCATTTTCTGGGAGAGTGCACCTACTTTGATAGTGCCCACAGTCTCCACATCTGAAACAAATAATTGGCCTTCTAGGCCCATTTCCAAAATTATCCCTCTATCTAGGGTTATAAGTGTTACCTTGATTGGGTGCAGCTTCCATCACATTTGCTGGTGGTAGGGGTCCTCCTTGTGTCCAGTATGTTGTTGCAGGCATTCCCCTTGATTGGCATTCATGGGCCTCATGACCAACTTTCCTGCATAATTGGCAAGTCACATTTAACAGAGGACATTCACTTACTATGTGACCTTGCTTGCTGCACATGGAACACCAAAGTCCACTCTTGATGCCACTCCCTTTGAGTTCCTGCAGCTCCTGTCGCAGCTGAGCCAATTCCTCTGCTTGGGCCTCCTCCTCCTTTTGGAGCTTTAGTGCTTCAATCTCCCTCCTCAGTTGAGCAACAGCAGTCTCCTCCTCTTTGTAGGGCTTATTCCTTTTTAAGCCCTCCAGCTCCTTCCTTAGCTGGATCACTAGATGCTCCATTTCTGTACCATATGTTGGTTGGGAAGAAGTTGCTCCATATTGGTGCCTTATCTGCTCCAAGCGTGTGGCTGTGTTGATGAACTCCTCTATGGAGGCTGTAGGTAACACTAATTCCTTTATTTTGCATTGGGTGGCCACTGGTAGGGGTTTAGCTAACCATTTCTTAACAAAAAAATCATGTGGTGGATCTGGCAATTTAGCCATTAGTGCTTTGGCCCTAGTCACAAACTCTGAGAACTTTTCTCCTGGACTCAATCTCAAATTTTCTAGTTCTTCTATGATAATCTCCGCAGTGTTGCCATGCTAAAACTGATTTTTAAATGCATCTTTCATCACATCCCAAGTGGTAAAATGGTTTTCAGCAAACTGGCTGAACCACTTATCAGCTAATCCCTCTAATGTGGCAGGGAAGAGAATAAAAAAGGCATCCTCCCTACCCATTAGGCCTATAGTCTTACATAGTGCCAAAAACTTTCTAATGTGTTCATCCGGATCCTCCTGAGCTAGGCCTTTGAAAGAAGGAAACTTTATATTTAATCTAGAGAGTAAAGTTTCCAAGTCTACTTGACCCGCCATGCTCTTTACTGATGAGGTTGAAGAGAGTGGACTTGAGGACCTTCTAACAACCTTCCTTCTTGTCTGCTTGGAGGTGACCCTCAATGTTTGGGACCGGGTTGCAGTCATGAGTAGCTCATAGCCCACTTAATATGAGACACTTGATAAGAATATTTACCTTTTGTTTGATGAAGTAGCACTGTAGACGCGTGACCTCTGCTATATTTTGCACTTGGTTTCTCCTAAGCTCAAATCTCCTTGGAAGTCGCACCGGGCGTGCCAAATTTTGTTGGGGGATTCTTAGACAAGAAGGAGTTTGAGGGTTTGTAGGAGAAAAGGAAAAGACCAGAAGAGGAAATACACCTTGGAAGCTTCTGCCGATTGATTACAGTAAGACAATTACAATGTTGGAAGCACAATACAAGCCAATACTTCTGTGCACAATCACACAGAGTGCTCAATTACAAAATACCAAATATCCCAAAGTCTTCTTGCCGCCGGCCTCCTCTGCACCAGACCTCCACCTGCTTCAAGCTTATCCTTGTGCACACCTTGCACCAAGCTTCCACTAAGGGGGAGGAATGAATACCTTCTGTCGGCACGCGCACACTGCCAAGAGACCTTGAGATCCTTGGGGGACTAGCTTATCACTCTCTGCACAATCCCTTAGTCACTCTCTATGCACTCCTTCAACTCCACTTCTCTGCGTCGCACACTGGTGACTCTTGCACTTCTCTCTCTTGCTTCATTTAGACTATGCTTCTCTTGCTTACTCTAAGATTGGTCCAAGAATAGACCTTGCCTTGATTTGAGTGTGTCGATCACGTACGCTCCTAACTGCAATAGTATCTTGGTACTCACTTTGATGTCCCAAGATTTGTTGGAGATCTCTTAATCTCCAAAGGTTTGATCTATACTGACTTAAGAACACTTCTATGTCAGTTATAAGCCAAACTTTACACAAATATTGTTCTTCTTTACCAAAACTTTCATCAACACTTCTCTGAGTGAAGAAATGTCTACTCCAGAAAGTCTGCTTCAGAAATCAACTTCATTACCTGCACATAACTTCAAATTTCTTCAAGCAAATGATGCACAAGTATTTGCAATACCTTTGCGAAATCATACTAATCATTAGCTCTCAAAACTAATCACCAAAAGTTTAATTTGATCCTTAAGATCAAACATATGTCATAACTGTCTTCCAGAAGTAGCGCCTTCGACATAGTCAACTTCTTAAGTTGATTTCTCTCAACACAAAACCCGTTTTGCTAAATGCTTTTAGCCATAGCTTCCCTATCTCCTAACTTAAATTTTAAGTGCTCACTCATCAAAAACTTTACAGTATACACTCAGATCTAAGCAAAACACTGAGACGGAAAAGTGCGCTACTCACAGACTTCAGTTTTCACATTCTACATATGAATGTTCCTATTGATCATTCTCACAGTAGGAGAGGAATTAGATTCTGAAACTCTAGACATAGCTTCATTAGCTTCTCAATTAGATGTGTACAAAAGGAATTCTGATCCACATGATCAGACAGAGAGCACTCAGAGAAAAACTCGTCGCTATTTTCTGGGAAAAAACTCTCTTCACATCTCTAACACATTTGTCATCTACAAATGACTCTCACATACATTTCTTGTCATCATTAACTTATATATACATGACTTTAGACTCATCCCGCGTCTATGACATTGCTCCTTATCATCCTAAGGTTTAGTTCTACTCAGATTACAAGGATTTCCACATATATGTACATATGTGTACAAGACATCATTCTGAAATCTTCTTCTCTTTCACAAGTGTCTTCCTTTGCTTCATTCTGACCATAAGCTTTCTTCAAGATCTGTATAATCATCAATTTGTGATTGGCTTGTTCCAACAGCTCCCCCTCAATCACTAATTGTGATTATTCCATTCTTCTTCACTCCTGCCATCTCTTTGAACCTCTGTAGCTTAGGTCCATCCAAGCTCTTTGTCATCATATTTGCCACTTGTTCTTTTGTTGGAGTATACATCACTTCAATCTCTTTATCAAGTACCTTTTCCCTCAAGAAATGATACTGAATCTCTATGTGCTTAGTCCTGGCATGAAAAACAGGGTTAGCTGCCAAATACAAAGAACTCATATTATCTCCAAAAATAATTGGAGTACTATGATCAGTTTCAAAACTCTTCATCAAAGTCTTCAACCATATCACTTCTTTTGCAGCTTCTACCATTCCCTTATACTCAGCTTCTGTGGATGATAAAGCAATTGTATGTTGCTTCTTTGAACACCAAGAAACTAGTTTATCTCCAACATAACAAAGATATCCATGAGTAGACCTTCTATCATCTGAGTCACCTGCCCAATCTGCATCACTAAACACTTTGATTCTTGTGTCAGAAGTGAAACCATAATACAAACCTTCACTTAGGGTTCCTTTGATATATCTTAATACCCTTTGGGCTGCAATCCAATGAGTCTTCTTTGGACAATGCATAAATTGTGACAACACACCTACTGCATATGATAAATCTGGTCTTGTCAAGGTAGCATAGATTAAACTACCTACCAAACTCTGATATCTCTTCATATCATTGAATTCTTCACCTCCATACCTGCTCAATTTATGATTTACCTCCAATGGTGTAATTGAAGTCTTGCAATCTTCCATGTTAAACTTGGCTAGGAGATTCTTCAAATACCTTTCTTGTGAAACATATACTCCATGTTGAGTATACACAATCTGCATTCCTAGAAAATAAGATAAGTTTCCCAAATCACTTATCTTAAACTCCTTCTCTATTTGCCTTTTGAGTTCATTGATTCCTTGAGCATCTGTTCCTGTAACAATAATATCATCAACATAAATGCACATGTAAATGTATCCATTTTCACTTGCCTTCACTAGCAAGCTACTATCTGCCTTTGATGCTTGAAATCCACATTCATTCAAGAACTTGACCAATCTGTAATTACAAGCCCTTGGAGCCTGCTTCAACCCATACAAAGCTCTCTTGAGCTTACACACATAATCTGATCCAATTGAATCCATAAAACCTTCTGGTTGCTCCATGTATACTTCATCTGCAATGTATCCATTTAGAAATGCATTTTTCACATCCAATTGTGATAATTTCCATCCCTTACAAGCAGCAATAGCAATCAATGTTCTAATTGTAGACATTTTAGCAACAGGACTAAAGGTTTCATCATAATCTACCCCATAAGTTTGTGCAAAACCTTTGACCACAAGTCTAGCCTTCTATCTAGACACCTTACCATCTGCAAACCTCTTTGTTTTATATACCCATTTACATCCAATGACTTTCTGATTCTTTGGTCTTGGTACTAATTCCCAAGTTTCATTTTCAAGTAGAGCATCATACTCTTCCTGCATTGCCTTCTCCCAATTCTGTTTACCTTTGGCTTCTTCATAAGTGGTTGGATCTTCTTCTGTCTTCACAATGTAAGCATAATCCTTTGTTGTTAGAAAAGATGTATCATAACTATACCTTATGGGTTCTTTCCTTTCCCTTGTGGATCTTCTGATCTCTGCACTTCTCGAAGTTTCAGCCTCATTTGATTCTGGATCAAATCTTGGCCCTTCTTCTACACAATCCTGCAATCTACTTTTAGAGTCAACATCATCAATACTTTCTTCTTACACTTTTACTTTTGCCTTTCCTTTCCTTTGTATCTCTTCAACACCTGCATAATCATTTGTTGATCCTGTATACCATGTATTTTGCTCATCAAATGTCACATCTTTGGTAACAAGAAATTCCTTTGTGGATGGACTCCACAACCTGTACCCCATCTGTCTATCATCATATCCAATAAACACATACTTCTCTGATTTTGGTTCTAGCTTATGTCTTAGTTGTGAAGGAACATAAGCATATGCAACACATCCAAATACTTTACAATGATCAAGAGTAGGTTTCTTACCCCACCATGCTTCATAAGGGGTTCCTCCATCCAAAGCTTTACAAGGTAATCTATTCACAAGGTATGTTGCAGTGTTAATGGCTTCTGCCCATAAGTAATTTGGACAATTCTTTTCCTTCATCATGGCTCTTGCAAATTCTACAAGAGTCCTATTTCTCCTTTCTGCTACTCCATTCTGTTGAGGGGAGTACCTGCAAGTTACTTCTCTTTTTATACCTGCATTCCACAAATAATCATCAAACTCTTTAGAGAAATACTCTCCCCCTCCATCTGATCTTAACCTCTTAAGCTTTTGCCCTGTGATCCTTTCTGCATAGGCATGAAAATGTTTGAATGTCTTAAAGACTTCTGATTTATCTTTGATTACATATAAAGTAATCCATCTGGTTGCATCATCAACAAACAACACATAATATCTGGATCCATTTATGCTATAGTCCCTTGAGGGACCCCATACATCTGTATGAACCCATTCAAGCATATTTGAATGCTTGTACCCTGATTTGTTGTAAGAACCTTTATGTGCTTTACCTAATTGACAAGCTTCACACTTGTACACCATATGTTGCCCTTCAATATTTGGCAAACCAAGCACCACCTGATTCTTTGACATTTCCTTTATAGATCTCTCATTGAAATGACCTAGCCTTTTATGCCATAGGTCTAATTCAGATACCTTTTGACTTCCATAAGTAAACAATGCATGTCCCACATTACCTTGAACTTTGAGAGTGAACAATCTTCCTTCCTTCTTCCCTGCAACTATGTTTCTATATCCCTGATTTGGATCTTGTACATAAACACCATCATTTGTGAATCTTACCTCATATCCTTTCTCCACAATTTGCCCTACACTTATCAAATTTTTAGGAATAGTAGGAACATAAAGTACCTTGCTCAAAAGAGTACTTCCACTCTTTGTCTTCACTGATCCAATGCTCTCCACTTTGTGTTTGGTATTGTCACCTGTTTGAACTGTATGTCCATTCACCTTTGCTTCCATATCAGTCATCAAGGATAGATTCCCACTCAGATGGTTACTACAACCTGAGTCAATATAAAACACTCTTTGATCTTCTCCCATTGATTCATGAGTTGCATTCAAGATAAGAGTCATATCATCCTTCTGATCTGATGCATAATTGTAATAATTGTTGTTGTAGGACTGAGATTGGAAGTTCCTTCCACCTCCTCTACCATATGATGTCCTACCACCTCTTCCTCTGAAGTTGCCTCTTTGGTTTCTGCCTCCTCTACCTCTTTGATTATAATTCTGATTATTGCTTCGACCATTTTGATTGTTATACCAACAATCATTTGCCAAATGATTAATTCTGCCACAAATCCAACAAGCTTTAGCATTATCTTTGTTCTTACCTCCTCTTCCTTTACCTCTGAAATTCATCTTTCCTTTTGTGAAGTTAGCTTGACTTGAATTCCCTTCATCATCAGTCGATTGCTTTCCCTTGCCATTCTTTTTCTTGTCCTTGGAGTACATAGCTTGACTTGTACTTCTATCATTGTCTCCTTTAATGTCCTGCTCAAAAGTTAGCATGTGTCCTAGCAATTGATTAAGATCAGGAGTAAAGTGATCAAGTGACAACTCTATGGACAATATGAAAGGCTTCCACTTCTCATCTCCTCTCAGACCTGTAAGTATTTGTCTTACCAACTTTTCTTCTTCAATGTCTTCATCCACTGCTCCCAAGCTATCTGCAATATCCTTCATCCTTGCCACATAATCAGAAATTGATTGTGAGCTCTTCTTCTTGAAGGTTGTAAACTCAGCCCATAGTGAGGACTTCCTTGACTTAGTTGTATTTTGGAAATGCTCTTCCAAGGCATTCCAAACATCTGTTGCACTTTCCAATCCTCTAATATGAGGTAGAAGATAATCATTTACAGCCATGTAAATGATGCTCCTTGCTTGAGCATCCTTTCTCATCCAAGTCTTCAAATTTGCAAGCTCTTCCCTAGTTGGAATACTAGGATCTGCAAATTCAGGTTTTTCTTCATCTCCTGTGATGAATGCCATCAAATCTTTACTCATGAGGTGTGCCTCCATCCTCATGGACCAAGCTGGATAGTTCTCCCTATCTAGCTTATCAATCTGCAAGCTTTCTCCCATCCTTGACCTTCTGTATCTGCAATTACTATGATTTATGGGGATAAAGTGTACCTTTGATATGAACTTTGTCCTTCTTGATTCTTTCAAACTGGTGCTTTGAACTTTTGCAGGTTATCTTCAATAATTTGTCCTTGTCCTCCTTTGATTTGGAAGAACTCCAATATCTGCACCAATCGGAACTTCAATTGTCTTTTCTTCTCTTGTATTACACCTTCAGCTCTGATACCACTGTTGGAGATCTCTTAATCTCCAAAGGTTTGATCTATACTAACTTAAGAACACTTCTATGTCAGTTATAAACCAAACTTTACACAAATATTGTTCTTCTTTACCAAAACTTTCATCAACACTTCTCTGAGTGAAGAAATGTCTACTCCAGAAAGTCTGCTTCAGAAATCAACTTCATTACCTGCACATAACTTCAAATTTCTTCAAGCAAATGATGCACAAGTATTCGCAATACCTTTGCGCAATCATACTAATCATTAGTTCTCAAAACTAATCACCAAAAGTTTAATTTGATCCTTAAGATCAAACATATGTCATAACTGTCTTCCAGAAGTAGCGCCTTCGACATAGTCAACTTCTTAAGTTGATTTCTCTCAACACAAAACCCGTTTTGCTAAATGCTTTTAGCCATAGCTTCCCTATCTCCTAACTTAAATTTTAAGTGCTCACTCATCAAAAACTTTATAGTATACACTCAGATCTAAGCAAAACACTGAGACGGAAAAGTGCGCTACTCACAGACTTCAGTTTTCACATTCTACATATGAATGTTCCTATTGATCATTCTCACAGTAGGAGAGGAATTAGATTCTGAAACTCTAGAAATAGCTTCATTAGCTTCTCAATTAGATGTGTACAAAAGGAATTCTGATCCACATGATCAAACAGAGAGCACTCAGAGAAAAACCCGTCGCTATTTTCTGGGAAAAAACTCTCTACACATCTCTAACACATTTGTCATCTACAAATGACTCTCACATACATTTCTTGTCATCATTAACTTATATATACATGACTTTAGACTCATCCCGCGTCTATGACATTGCTCCTTATCATCCTAAGGTTTAGTTCTACTCAGATTACAAGGATTTCCACATATATGTACATATGTGTACAAGACATCATTCTGAAATCTTCTTCTCTTTCACAAGTGTCTTCCTTTGCTTCATTCTGACCATAAGCTTTCTTCAAGATCTGTATAATCATCAATTTGTGATTGGCTTGTTCCAACAAGATTGTCCTCACAAGTGGCAGCCAACGACTCACTGTTTTGTCCTGTAGTGACTTTAGACTAAAATCATATTTTTAATGGGGGGGCCATACTTTCACCTGTGCGTACGTTGCCGCTTCACATACCTTCACATTTTCCTTTTAAGTCTTCACTTTTTCACATAAGAGAGGGTTCACCTGAACCTTTCAAAACACTTTAAAACACACTTTGAACCTTACGGAAATTAGAGAAAATACCTCTGCAACCTGCAACCCACTTTCTCCAATTTACCCTTTGTGGACCATTAATTGTGCACTACCTATGCACTTTGACACCTGCACTTTAGCACTTTGACTTTGCACCTATTGACTTTGACCTTGACCTTGTTGACTTTGACCAATTGACTTTGACCTTTTGACTTTGACTACAGTTGACTTTGGCGAACATGACTTTTATGGGCTCAACACACCGATATAGGGAAATAGGGTTGGATAACTCAAGCTCCTCTTCAGATGCACAGGAAGAACCTGACACCTCCCTATTAAATACGGACATTCAAAATGAATCCAAATATGATGGACAATGGGAGGAACTATAAATGAAGTAAACTACAATGCAGAAGAAGAGGGCACACAGATGAATGACGACTCCACCAAACCCAATCAAGCAATAGCAAGCAAAGAGGTACCCCAAGAAGGAATCCATGTCATCAAATTAAATGAGACTTCAAAAATTCAAATCAAAGAGACAATGAGTACAAGAGAAGGGTCATTCAAGAATCCAAAGAAAGAACCACAAGAAGCTACGGTAGAAGAATCAAAGCCCTTCACTCCAATAAGGATTGTGGCGGAACCGTCCCCAATGGATGTTACATTTCAAGGGAGTGCCACAAAAGTTATCGACCTAGACGAAGAAAGGAAAGCACCAGATGTACAATTACAAATCCCACAACCACATAACGACACTATTCATGTGGAGCATGGAAAGGATGTACAAACAAGAGAAACTCCAAGCATTCCAAGAATGTGGAATGTCGATATCACTCAGCTCAAGCCATTGGTGCAAGATATGATCAAAATTTCCATGGACACACAAGAGTTGATGCTTGAAGCTGATGAGGACTATGACCAAGCGATGCAAGAAAAGCATGAACTTCATGAGATGGGTAAGAACCTTTCAAAAGAATTAAAGCTAGCAAAAGAGCAAATAACACATATAGAAAATGAAGTTCAAGAGGTCAAACAATAGTGCAAAACTTTACAGATGGAAAATGAGAAGTTAAAAGCACAGCTACAGGAGTTACAGAAGAAATATGAGGATAGTGAGACCGAGAAGGCACGAATAAATGCAGAAAGCAAAATCTTGGAATCACAAATAAAGATATACATGGATGAGGCAGAGAACTTGAGAAATAGAAACAAAGAGTTGATGACAACTCTCTTGAATAATCAATCCATAGAAGTTCAAGAAAGGCCAGAAAAAGACATAAAGGAAATGGAGGACAAGATAGCTAAGTATGAAGATCAGCTCAAGCAGGAGCAGACAACCATTTCCGAATGGGAAAAAAGATATATGGATGATACCGCGGCTCTAAGGACAAAATGGAAAAAGGCTGAGAATCGATATCTTGTGCAATGTAAAGAAGACACTGATCACCTCGATGTCGTGGCAGAAGAAATCCAAAAGAATAAGGAAACAATTTTGAAGGCCCAGGAGGAGATTAAGCAAAAAAAGGAAATGATAAAGCAACTACAGGATCAGCTCGCACAAAAGGCAATGGAGGGGACACCAGTAGTTCCAAAATCCACAGCGGCTATTGAGGATATTGAGGTACGTCCTCTCTCTCCCCCCTTACATCATTCGCCGATAAGGGATGGAGATCCAATTTGAACATAATCATCGGGATATTGCAGAACTGAGCCGACATGAGAGGGCACTATTGGTGTCCCAGCTCACTGCCGAATTTGAAGATCAAATAATCAAGGTAATGAAGGAAGCTCAGATTGAGAGCAAACATTTGGAACAGCTATTAAAGCCATTTAATATACCATATGGACTCCTTAAAGAGAAAACACGGCACTATATAACGACCACGACAAATAAGGAGCCTGACAACAACCTCCAATTCAGCAATGGTACATTCAACTATACTCAAGAGGAATTCGAACG
Organism: Ceratopteris richardii; assembly: GCA_020310875.1. Taxonomy (NCBI): domain Eukaryota; kingdom Viridiplantae; phylum Streptophyta; class Polypodiopsida; order Polypodiales; family Pteridaceae; genus Ceratopteris; species Ceratopteris richardii. The sequence goes on from CM035412.1 coordinate 66,793,144, forward strand.
GGCTAATCCTATATGGAGGCGCAAACTTTTGGAAAAGAATCCTACACTACGAGTACAATGGGAAGCATCGCCATATACACTTCAGGTGAATCCCTCTTTTTGTCCAGTACCCCGCAGATGCTCATGGTCGCAATTTTGGGAAGGACAATGCCAGGGTAGCATAAATAGTCAATGGTTTAATTACCCACTATTACCAAGTCCACCGCATAATTACCTACCTACGGAAGAATACATGGTGAAAACCATGGAATTTCGGATTACAAGGTATGCGATTGTACTGGATTTGGTAATCAAAATGACCAATAAGATTTCCAGCATGCTACTTACTGTCATTAAAGTCTTCCAACATGCCAAATATACACTTTTGAACTTCATCGGCATTACACAGAGATCTGAAGCCGTAATTTTTTATCTTTTCACCATCCGGAGCCGTTTAACACTTATGGCATACTATTCCCGGCTTATGTTCTTACCAAGCACGTATATGCAGACTTTCAAAGAAGCATTTTTTATTGGCTTCTTTGAAATTGATTCGAAATTTTTTGTTAAAATGACTTCAAATCTTAATGCAAGACTGGTGGCATATGAAGCAAGCTTTTTTGGGGATCACCGACAAGCACCAGAGGATGGAGTGAAGTCAACACAGTGGAAAGAATTCATGATATGTCATGCCAATTTGCTGAATCAATGAGAGCAAGCTGCCATACAAACATACTCACGTCGCCACAAAAAGCCTGTCGAGGATGATAGAGTTTAGGAGGAGGGACGTGTGGAAGGGGAAGGGGACGTGTGGCAGGGCCACGCATCGAGCAACAACGCCAAACATCCAGGTCCTGAGGAATGGAATTAAAGAATATCAAGAACCAGGACATTTCATGGGAAGGAAGGACCAGGGCTAGGAAGTATCCATGAAGAAGTGCAAGACAATATTTGGCAGGTAATAATTCTCCCCCTGATAGCGTTACAAGAGGTCAGATGTGTGAAGATAAAGACAAATCAGAGGACCAAAAGCTAGAAAGAGGCAGAGGCTGAAAAGTTGAAGAGGGTGACTAAGAACTTCACATTCTTAGTCAGTGATGGCGTGCATGGTAGCCCAACTTAATACAGCAACCCAGATATGTGATATAAGGAATACCAAGGGGCAAACAGAAGCAAAAGACATACCTCAGATAAGATAACCAATTGTCTGACAGTCCTTGTCGCTTCTTCAACCACTGGGTGCATGTATTCAGAAACCTTAGACAAGAAGCAAAAGCTTGTCAAGGGACGACAGAGACAAAGAGGAGGAGAGTGTTGTAGAGCAAAGAGGCACGAAAGGGGAGCCCCAAAATTTTCAAAATTAATGGGCATATTTTCTCTTCTTCGAAGTCTCAGGAAATTCCCTCAAGCCATGTAAATGCACTAGAGGAGTCATCTAGATGAATAATCCTAACTCATTGTAATATATTCCTTGTAAATTAGTAGGAAATTCACCTTTAGTTAATAAAGTTCCTGTCTCTTGTGTGAAAGGACCATTTTTAGGGCACATGTATATAAATCACTTTGTGACTCTTTGTAGAGACTTTTTGTCATTGTGAAGAAGGAGAGCTCCTGATTTTCTAAATTGCTTCTTTCTTGCAGATTTTCTTCTTCTCTTTGATCTTCTATGTGTGTGTAATGCTTGGAATGTGTGTGTAGGACTGTTGTTTACCCCTCCCCACTGTTTTTGAGCTACTGTAGTGTGTGTGTGACCTAGAAGAAGTTGTGGCGTGAGTGTGTGTGCATCCCGCCTTTCACATTTTTTGTCATAACTTGAAGCATAGTTGTTAGAATCGAGTGGAAGTACCTCCAATAGATGCCTCTCATCAAGAGCTTTGAAATGAACCCGTTATTGGCCATATTCAAAGTTCGGAGCTAGGAGAAATCCCCGATTTAGGAAAAACTGTTGTATGTGGTATCGCAACAGACACTTTCAGTGATTAAGTGAGTTGGAGAGGTAGGTTAGTCTTTTCTCATGCATGTAAGCTGAACCACTTCATTTCCCATCATGTGTGCACATGTCTTCATACACTTGGTTAGGTCGTTTCATCAGATTCACAAATAAGTGTGTGTCAATTCCCCACTATATGCACTTGTGTGGCAAATGAGATTTATTCTCTTTGGCACAAGTCCTTAAGTCTTCTTGTCCATGTATGCATATGCATGCATGTATGCATATGCTTGCTTGTATGCATATGCATTCATGTATATATATGCATGCTTGTGTACATATACATATGCATGCTTATATGCATATGCATGCATGTATGCATATGCATGCATGTATGCATATGCATGCATGTATGCATATGCATGCATGCATCCATACGCATATGCATGTATGCATATGCATACATGCATGCATATGCATACATGAATGCATATGCATACATGAATGCATATGCATTCATGTATGCATATGCATTCATGTATGCATATGCATTCATGTATGCATATGCATGCATGTATGCATATGCATTCATGTATGCATATGCATTCATGTATGCATATGCATATGCATGTATGCATATGCATTCATGTATGCATATGCATTCATGTATGCATATGCATTCATGTATATGCATATGCATTCATGTATGCATTGCATGTATGCATATGCATTCATGTATGCATATGCATTCGTGTATGCATATGCATATATGCTTGTATGTATATGCATGCTTGTATGCATATGCATGCTTGTATGCATATGCATGCATGTATGCATATGCATGCTTGTATGCATATGTGTGCTTGTATGCATATGCGTGTTGTATGCATATGCGTGGTTGTATGCATATGCATTCATGTATGCATATGCTTGTATGCTTATGCATATGCTTGTATGCATATGCATGTATGTATGCATATGCATGTATGTATGCATATGCATGCGTGTATGCATATGCATGCTTGTATGCATATGCATTCATGTATGCATATGCATTCATGTATGCATATGCATTCATGTATGCATATGCATTCATGTATGCATATGCATTCATGTATGCATATGCATTCATGTATGCATATGCATTCATGTATGCATATGCATTCATGTATGCATATCCATTCATGTATGCATATGCATTCATGTATGCATATGCATTCATGTATGCATATGCATTCATGTATGCATATGCATATATGCATGTATGCATATGCATGCATGTATGCATATGCATGCATGTATGCATATGCATGCATGTATGCATATGCATGTTGTAGCTCAAGCGTAAGCACCACGTCGTTTACTTGTCAATCCGCGGAGATGCAAGGACCGGTATGAAGACCATGAGCCAATGAAGGCACAAGTGTGTGAGTGAAAGCACACAAACATGCACACACATACACACACACACACAAGGTAAGATCAAAGAGAGGAACAATGGAAAGCTTCGATTGCAAAAGAGTTCTCTTACAAAAGCTCTATTCTCTAACAAGCTAACCTCAAAAATGAGCTCTCTAGGTCTTTTTATAGTTTTTGGACTAGTTTTGGTCCTGTCCAGACCTAGTGTCCGGCCTAGTTAAAAATTAGGTTCCAAGGCTTATTTGAGGGGTCAAACGAAGTCTAAAAATTATGAAAATTGGTAGGATGATACTTCTAATACTCCTCAAGCTCAAGGACTCCTCGGCTTGAACAAAATGGAGTTACAAAAATAGAAAACGATATTTACAATGGTTTTTAGTGATGGAAATCACTATTTTTGTAGGGGATTCTTCTAAAAATTTGACATGTACTGCTTGGAGCTCCCTACTTGCTGCTTCTTCTTGTGTGTGTTCATATTTTTGATGTGCTTCCATGCTTGTGCTTGACCTTGAGTTCCAACACTCCCCCCCCCTCTCGAGTATGTCATCCCTTACAGACCCTTGTTGTAGTGGTTGTTCCAAGTAGTGCTTTGAGAGGGAGTGTCCCTTCACAAAAGTCGTCTGGCTTCTAGCTGTGGTAGGGTTGGTTGTCCGGTTCTTCATGTGGTAGTGCGAGCCTTTGTAGGTTGTAGTGCCTTGGTATATACTTCTTCGTTGGATTCCAGCATGACTGTGTCGTTGTGAGTCTCCGTTGATGTCCTCTAGAGGAGTTTCCAAGCCTTGCTAAGGAGGAACCTACTCAAAATGAAGACACCAATTCAGATGATGAAGACATTATCAATCTTGAAGAATTCAAGGCATGGAAGTCCAAAGGCAAACTCAAGATGAAGAAACTTGAAGACATACCTGAATCTTCAAATCAATCAATCAAAATATCACAAAGGGAGAGCAAAAAACCTATCAGATATGGGTATGACACCTCTCTTATTACTAAACACTCTATTTATCTTGCCAAAGACTTGTCAATTGAAGAAACAGGATCATACTATGAAGAAGCAAAAACTAAGACATAATGGAAGGAAGCTATGGATGAGGAGATTGAAGCACTCAAAGAAAGTGACACATGGAAACTAGTACCAAAGAAAGAGTCCATGAAGGTGATTGGATCTTGATGGATCTATAAACTCAAAAGAAATTCTGATGGGTCAATAAACAGATAAAAAGCCAGATTGGTGGCCAAGGGTTTTGAACGAACTCAAGGCATTGACTATGAAGAAACATTCTCACCTGTGGCCAAGATGCCAACCATCAGGGTATTGGTAAGTGTGGCTGCATCTAAAAATTGGAACATGTATCAATTGGATGTAAAAAATGCATTTCTTAATGGATGGATTTCAAAGGAGGTATATATGTCACAACCTCCTGGCTAGGAGGATCCAAACAAGGTTTCATATGTGTGCAAGTTGAATAAAGCTCTTTATGGATTAAAGCAGGCACCTAGGGCATGGAATCAGAGGTTGACCACATGCCTTCAAGACCAAGGTTTTGTCATGAGCAAGGCTGACACTTCTCTATTCATCAAGAGAATTAATTCAGAGGTAATATACCTATGTGTATATGTTGATGATATCATACTTACAGGTAATGATGTCAATGGAATCAGACAAATCAAGAACCAGATGATGAAGGAGTTCAAGATCAGTGATGTTGGTTTACTAAAGTATTTTCTTGGACTTGAGTTAGTCTATACTAACTCTGGAATCTATATTACTCAAAAAAAATACATAGAGGATATGTTGAAGAAGTTTCATTTGCAGGATGCCAAAGTTGCAAGTACTCCAATGGAGGTAAACCTAAAACTAAGTGCCCATGAAGGTGATGAAATTGAGGATATTGCAGGTTACCAAAGCATAGTGGGAAGCTTGAACTATGCTACCTTGACAAGGATAGATATTGCATATGGAGTTAGTGTGCTAAGTCAGTTCATGCACAAACCAAGGGTACCTCACTTAGAAGCTGCCAAAAGAATTCTAAAGTATCTCAAAGGCACTCAACATCATGGTTTGTATTTTCCTTACACATCAGAGTTGGACATTAAGATCTTTCCAGATGCAGATTGGGCAGGATATAAGGATGATAGGAGGAGCACTTCTGGATACATTTCATTTGCACGTGATAAACCAATATCATGGTCTTCAAAGAAGCAACCTAGTGTTGCTCTATCTTCTACAGAGGCATAGAATAGAGGATTGGCCAATGCTACTCAAGAAGCCATATGGATCAAGTTATTGTATACAGAATTGGGTTTGTATACTACCTCGCCATTGATATTTGGAGATAATACAAGCTCACTTCACCTTGCAGCTAATCCTATTTATCATGCTAGGACCAAGCATATAGAGGTCCATTAGCATTATGTGAGAGAGAAGCTATTAAGCAAAGACATTCAACTAACATATGTATCAACCAACATGCAGTGTGTAGATTTATTAACTAAAGCTTTGGATGGAACCAAACTTTGCAAGTTCAAATCAATGATTGGATTGCAAGATATACACGAAGACTGAAGATGAAGACCAAGCCAAAATGTTTGGCTTGAGGGGGAGTTGTTGCTGCAATTCACAACCCTACACATTTGGATTGTAGTTCATACACATATGAAGATGCATAGGAATCAATGCTAATGGTTAACTACCATTTTATCCTTTTGTAAAAGTCATATTTGACTTGGAATCTTTGTAAACACCTACCAAGAAAAACTCGTGGAAAAGTTAGGAGTTGATTGATGGAATATCTCCTATAATGGAGGATCACTTTTTAGAGAGAGCCAACAATTTGAATTCAAATTCAAACTGGAAGTGAACATCTATATAAACTTCCAAGAAAAAGTCACGGTAGAGCTAGTCACTTTCCGAGCTCCTCATTCTCATATCTAAGTGTGTGTGAGGCATACACTATAGCCCACACCCTTCTCTACCATTAGGCAATGATCACCATGTCTATGGCATTGTATAACATTATTCATTAATACATATATCTACATTGTTTATTTCTGAGTTCTCTGTCATAGTCTCTGTCAATCAGTCAACTTGTGGAGATCATATCTCACTCATTCCTCCACCAAATTCAAAGATCTATAGCTTTTTGGAACCAGCTCAAAGTATTCTACAAGCTTTCAAAATTTGAAGTATTTCTATTCAGCAATTTTAGAGAAAAGTCCATCGAGGTGATCTTTGGTCGAAGTCTACAACAGTCCTAAAATATCGGGGGTAAAAGTTTACTTGCTAAATTAATTTCTCTGAGTATAGTTAATATTTTTAAGTGATTTCATACTTGAAATAATTAGCTTGCTAAGCTAAGTAGATACACATAAAAGGAATTTTTCCAATTCCTACTGTGCTGGTCATACTAAGCAAAAGACATAACATATGTATGGTAAAAAATAGAAGGTTTTCTTGAAGGCTTGAAGTTCAAAATTATCTATTTTGATTCAATCTTTTCATACATCATTTCCAAAGTACATAGGCCATTTTATGGTGTTATTGGAAAGCTAAGAAGGTCTTCTTATCAACTCTAAAGCATCAAAGGGCTGGTACAAAGCAAGATTTGGCACTACCTACTCATCATCTTGAAGTGTCCATCCATCATTCCCAACAAAAGTCCCATGCCCATATCTCTATACATAGAAGTCATCTGAATATAAAACTTTTTGGAGATGACAAGGACATGGTGTAGAAGCATATGGTAGTCATTATCTCACCAATGGATATCCTAAGGATGCTCAATATGGTGCGACAAAGCACATATATATTCCAGCCCCATACCTTTTTTGTACATAGCCACCTTGTGAAGGTGATATCTCTCTATGTGCTTAACCGTTTAATGCATATCATATCTTGTTGGAAAGCCCATCTCTCATGTCCTTTATATCTCAAATATCACTATGAGAGGATTCTCAAATAGCGATTGGGAACATTTCTTGTGAACCTCAATGTTTTTGCTTAACTTGAGATGATAGATAGTACAATTGCCTGATCATAGGAACTCCAAATGGAGTGTTCTTTAGCTTGTTAGAATGGTACAAGAGTTTACCATGTGTGGACCAAAGTTTAGAGTCATTAGAGCTCTAAGTTGTGGCTGAATCAAGTTTTATTAAGCATGTTTCTTATAGGGCAGATTCTAAAACTTCCGCTGCATGTATTGGAGTCGAATTTCTTGCATTACATTCCCTTGGTGATTGTTTAAGACCATATAATCCCTTCTTGAAACTGCATACATGATTATGATATTTTGCATCTACATAACCATCTAGTTGTGACATACACACTTCTTCACTTAACTCACCATTAATAAAGGCATTCTTTATATAGAATTAATATATATATTCCATATTTCTTGTAGCTAAATCCAACAAAGTTCTCATTGTGGCCATGTTTGCTACTGGACCAAGCGTTTCCTCATAGTCCAATCCTTGTGTTTAAACATATCCTTTTGCTACAATTCTAGCTTTATATCTTGATACACTACCATCACTATTTATTTTAATCTTAAAACCCCAAACATGCAACCAATTACCTTTTGTTTTGATGTCTTTGGAAGTAAATCCCAAGTCTTGCTATCTTGTAGGGCATCCATTTTTTTATTGCTTTCTCCCACTTTTCGTCTCCTTTCACCTCATCATAACATGAAGGTTCATTCTCTTGCTCAATATTTGTCATAAAGACATACTGAGTACCAATAAAATATTCATAAGTATACCTTTGAGGTTGATTACTCACTCTTGAACTTTGACTTACCTCCAATGTAGGTTCTTTTGTTTTTTTGTTAGGAATCTTTGATGACTCTCCATCCTCATATATACCACCAGCTTCTTCTCCTTCATCATTAACTTCAAAAAGTTTGAGTTTAACTTTACTTTTAACACTTGGAGGTGACTCTTTCCTTGATCTTTCATTGAAAGATAGCTCTCTTTCTTCATTCGAACCACTCTTATCATCACTTAAAGTTCTTTTGGGCTGAGGTAAGAACTCATGTCCTTCAACCGTATCTTCTTCATCTCCATCCATGGCCTACAAGCTTTTCTTATCTGCATACCATGAAAGTGATTCATCAAAGTTTACATCTCTTGAAACAACCACCTTATTGGAATGAGGATTATATTATCTATATCCTCTTTGAGTATCTACATAGCTAATAAATATACACTTTTTCGATTTCACATCAACTTTTGATCTCACTTCACTAGGTACATGCATATATAGGCAATCAAATACTTTCAAATGACTTACACGATTTCCTAGCATGCCATATCCCATATGGTATCAAATGATGAGCTCTAGTAGTAGGAACTCTATTCATATTGTACACACTTGCGCCAATAGCTTTAGCCCAATTAGGTGAAAATATATCATTTAGCATGCTTCATCTATGATTCTATTTCTTCTCTCGACAACTCCATTTTGTTGTGGAGTATAGCTGCATGTAACTTCTCTTTTCATACCTTCATCATAGAGAAAATCTGTAAAAGCTTGAGAGAAATACTCCCCCTCCATCGGATCTTACCTTCTTAACATACCTTCCTGTTTGATTCTCAACAAATGAATGGAACTTCTTGAAACAATAAAAGACTTCACTCTTATGTTCAATGAAATACACAAATGTCATTCTACTATGATCATCAAAGAATGAAACATAGTACTTATTACCAACCAAGGATGTCTCTTTAGTAGGACCCCATACATCTGTGTATATAAGATCTATCAAACCATCACTTAGATAGCTCAAATGCTTGAAAGGTTGTCTACTCTCCTTTCCCATTTGACATGCTTCACAAAGCTGCACCATATTTTGCTTGGTTATATGAGGTAATCCTTCACCAATCCTCTTTTGTGATAGCTCCTTTAACCTATGTACATTCATGTGTCCAATCCTTTTGTGCCACAGATCAAGCTCTACTATTCTATGCATACCATACTCAACCTCCTTTGCTTTGGATCCTCATTGAAGCAACCTGTGTGACTAAATCTTACTTGCAACTCTTTTTCTAGCATTTGACCAATGAGCATCAAATTCTTAGTGATCATTGCCACATAAAGTACATTCTTCAAGCAATTTGTCTTGCACATATCCTACATGAAAACATCTCCAATGTGCATAGTCTTATGTGTTATATCATCTCCTATTTCAACATGACCTTTACATGAAGGATTATGTATATTTGATAACCATGAAGCATCATAATTCATATAGTTAGAGCATGCACTATCTAGATACCATACATTACTATTGCAATTCATCTTAGTTTCTACATTCATCATAAGAAGAGAATCATAATCCTCACTTTTACCTTCAAATGCATAATTTCCTTGTTGTTGACCTCTTCTTGAATAGCGTCCTCTTCGATTACCATCTTGATTATTCTCATTTTGATAGAAATCTTTGTCATAGTGTCCATACCTTCCACATATGTAGAAATTGTTGTCATCTTCATTCCTTTGACTTTGATTGTAGTTGTAGTAGCGGCTTCTACCTCTAGCACTTGATCTTCCTCTTCCTCTTGTGTTGAAGGAGCCACTTGAAGTCCTTTGTTCATCACTTCTTCTTCTTCGACCTCTATTTGAACCTTTTCTATCTCTGCTTCCTCTTCTTGATGATCCTGCATAGAGAGCTTGTCCTTGAGATCCTTTTTTATTTGAAGTAGAGCCATTTAGATTCATCTCCTCCATGACCATGAGAGCAACAAGCTGATCAAAATTTGGTAATTATCCTTTGACATAAACAAAAATAATGAATGGTTTCCATCTCTCATGGTCCTTGAGTCCATTGAGAGTATGTGCAACCAAGTAATCGTCTACCGATGTCCTTGTATCTTGCTTTATGTTTTAAAACTCATTTTTTAGTTGAATCTTCTTTGCTCGTGTAGCTGTAGCATACAACCTTTCCAGTGCAAGGCAAACATACCTACTTGTGTTTAGAACTTCTATGTTTCCTACCATTAAATCTTGAATATTTTGTGATAAAATGAATATAACCCTTTTGTATCTTTCATTCCAAAGTCTAAATTCCCTCAATTGTTGCTGATTTGGATCCTCTGGTAATATAGGTTTGATATTTGTGCTGTCAATCAAACCATAGAAGCCTCTACCTTGCAAGTATGTTTCTATTCTAAATCTTCATGCTTGATAGTTGTTCTTATCAAGCTTCTCTATTTATGCATGTTGGTCACCCATTGTGTAAATAATATACTTCCTCATTTAACCCTCTTTTTGGATGTATGTGATTTAACTTTGTATTGAATTTTATGCACCTTTCTTTGCTATGATGTTGCTTGAGATGTGTCCTTGCTAGCTCCTTCTACCTTTATGTAGTTTTGATGATGAGCCTTTGGTTCAATAGCTTCAAATTCTTCATCAAGTATTAAAAACTTCTCCAAGATTCATTTCCTTTCTTTGATACCAATGTTGGAGTTTATTGACCTCCAAAGTATAGCTAGAAGTATGTTGAACCCCCTAGAACTAGTTGACCTTCTCACAAACATATGTGCAAAAAACCAATCATGCTTCTAGAGCTTTCTATTCTTTTTCACTTAGAACTTTTTAAAATATTTAACCCACATATAATAGACACCAAGAGCTATCAAAGGAGCTAAAGAGCACACAAGGTGGATAACTACACAGGGAGATAGAACCTCTACAATTGTGAGGTTTAATGGAGACATATACATACATGTACACATACACACACAAAATCATACACCTAAAAATCCACTCGCATAATACCTAATGCTAAAACATCTCAAAACTATCTTGAAGTAAGAATCAATGTTGATTCAAACAATCATAATATTTTGTAAATCACAATCGTACATGCAAAAACACACACACATACACATACTATTGTGAAGTAAGAATCAAGTTTGAGTCAAGCAATCACAATAGTTTTTAAAGAACAATCATACATGCACATACACATATACATACACATACACATACACATATTATTGTGAAGTAAGAATCAATTTTGAGTTAGAAAATCACAATAGCTTTGAACTCACAATCATACACACATGCATAGATAGATACACATACATATACTATTGTAAGAATCAATGTTGAGCTCAACAATCGAAATAGTTTTTAACTGACATTCATACATGCACATACACATACACATACTATGGTGAAGTGAGAACCAATTTTGAGTCAAACAATCTCAAACATTTTCAACCCACAATCATACACTCGCATATACATAAGTATGCTATTGTGAAGTAAGAATCAATGTTGAGTCACACAATCACAATAGTTCTTAAATCACAATCATACACATGCATAAACACAAAAAAAACACATACTATTGTGAACTAAGAATCAATGTTGGGTTAGGCAATCGCAATAGTTTCTAGCTCACAACGATACATGCATATACACATACACATACTCTTGTGAAGTAAAAATGAATGTTGAGTGAAACAATCATGATAGTTTTTAAATCACATTCATAGACACACACGTACGTATACACATACATGCACATTTATACACATAAAAATCCACTTGCATATACCTAATGCTATAAAATTCCAAAATTATTTTGAAATAAGAATGAATGTTTCTTGAGACATCACAATAGTATCTAAACTATAAAAGTCTAAAAATAATTTATTTTATATTTTAAAAATTTAAATTGAGTGTTTTAGATAATATTATATTTTTTAGGAGACATTATTACTTCTAAATAAACCTACCAATTCTAAATATTTATTATTATTTATACTTTCTCTATAATTTTCTAAACGTATAATTCCAAAGTCTATACCTTTTTACTTTTATAATCCTAAAATTTTCCTTTTTTAAAGAGTTCATACCTTTCTTTGAGATAACACTCTCATGTTGTATAAAACAACGCAATTTGGGTGATAGTACATTGCATGGCATTATTTTATGGAGTACTCTTTTGATCAAAGCTTTTCGTCTGAAAAGATTTTTGTTCGAAATGTTTTCAAACAAAACGTTTTGCAATCAAAACGATTTTTTATCGAAAAACTACAAAATTCTAGCCCAAAAACAATTCAACCTTATCCAAATAAGCTTAAGTGGCATCAAATAATTCGATCAAACAACAGTATCTATCGTAAAATTCCATAGTTTTTTTGCAAAAAATCAAATTATTATATAATGAGTCATGCAACTCAGTCCCATACGAGCATACCCATTTTCATCCCCACCTATGACTTGAGTGGTTCTCGACCATCAAACCCATAGAAACACCATCTTGCAATGTCTTTTGTTTGAACTTAGTGTTCTTTAGATTCAAAACTTTGTACTAGAAATTTAATAGTGTACCAATTTTTAATACCTTGAGTCTTGTTGATATATTTTGGTAGTGATGTGTGTGAACACACTAGGACTGTTGGGGCACTTTTTTCTCTCTTCAGGAGGTTTTCTTCCCCCGGCTTGTATATATGCCCATAAACCTAATGGGTTACCTATCTTTGTACATTCTCTTGGTGATACATTCAATATTGTGTGTTGTGCTCCCAGCTTCTTCTTCTTCCTTGTGTTATTTGCATGCTTCCAAAGACCTCAAACTCCAACAATTGGTATCAGAGGAGGTTATCACTTCATCTAGGGCATCATGGACACCCCTCTGGTCACAATCTCAGAATCCAACAAAAATTGGTGAGCATACGTAGGGCAATTAGGAGTTTGAAACAACTTCGTTTCGCGGGTCATAATCGCAATCTGAGCTTGCTTCCTCCTTTGAGCACACTATCATAGTGCCTATGCAAGCAATTTTATCTTTTGTGCCAAATATATATACACATTTTGGTTCACCAGTATAAGCTCGTCAAAGTCTACCTCATGTTTAGAAAAACTCCATAAGGTATTTCTGCTCTAGTTTTTGAGATACAATCATTTTTTTGCATCAGGGTATCTTAGCTAGTGGCCATGGCTAAGAGCAATGATGTATTCCATATGTTGGTTGTTGGGGATAAGTTGGATGGTACAAATTACCCCGTATGGGCATATATGATGCATCATGTATTGCTTGTAAAATGATTGTGGAATATTGTGCAAGGTTTTGAAAAACGTCCTACTACATTAGCAAATACAGTTACTGAAGGTGATGCGGATGGCATTGAACATGATGTTCTTCATGTTCTTATTTGTGTTGTGATTTGCTATTGCACCTACTGTAGGGAAACTTTGTTGGGATGCAAAGATGCTAATTCCCATGCATTGGTAGCCTTCTCTATGAAACGTTCCATTATTTTTCACATTCACTCCTACAAAACAGCAAACGATGCTTGGGATACACTTACCACTTTATAGTAGGCAAGGAATGTGGCTCATGTTCCTTACCTCCAAAAGTAATTGGAGAGTGAGCACATGAATGACAGAGATTCCATGGACAGTTTTTTGACAAAGATCAATGGTTTGAAGGAGAAGTTGACTTCTATTGATGAAGTCTTGCTAGATACTTCACTTGAGCAACCTTTATGAATGGACTTCAAGATTCATATCAGATTTTTTCTTCTACTCTTTGATTGACGATGAAAGGAAATCCAAATGCCTTAACATTTGAGGAGTTAGTCTCTGTTCTATTGTTGGAAGATCACTTTAGGCAGAATCGGTCCATTATGCATGTTGCAGATCAAGCTTTCCTAGCTAGTCAAAAGGGCAACGGTAAATGGAGCTCATCTACTAGAAAGTAGAAATCTGTTAATTCTGCACAATCAAAGAAGGATGACAAAGAGCAAAAGAAAACAAAAAAGTAGAAGTTGTTTTGCAAATACTATAAAGGAAATGATCATGCCATAAAGAGATGCTCGAAACCGGCTGCAAAAGAGGCAAAGAAAAAAGAGGTTGGAATGGTTGTAGCAAAGGCCTCTACACCAAAATTAGAGTATGAAAATCTTGTGCAGAATGAAGAATGGCCATTTACTACTATTTTCAGTTATGAACCATTTTCTCATGAACAATGTATGTCTGCAATAGACTCAAATGTTTAGTACTTTGATAGTAGGACAACCAAACATATTACCTCCCAACGTAGTTTCTTCACTTCACTTGAGCTTGTCTCTATAGGGAATACTATCACATGCGCCGACAACTCCTCTTATCTTGTTATGGGAGTTGGTAAGATCATTCTGATTAGTGTTAATGGTAGTTCTTTTAGATTTTCAGATGCTTTATTTGTACCAAGGATCAAGAAAAATATGTTATCAATTTCAACATTAGCCAATATTGGCTTGGTTGTGAAATTTGTTGATGATAGATGTATAGTTCATAATCTATCAAATGGAAATTTCATTATTGCTTTTGGAATTTTATGTCATTGGATGTATAAGCTCCTAGACTGTGCAAAATCTTTAAATGATTCAACATGTGTAATTGAAGATTATCAGGCTATGTCAGATGCAAAGCTTTGGCATGCATCCTTTGGTTATTTTGCTAGTTTGCTACACCTACAAAAATCTAAAATGGTGTCCTCTTTGCCCAAATTTGCAGCACCTATTAAACATGTCTATGAAGGCTATATTTTGGGCAAAATGTACCATTCCTTGTTCCCAAAAGATGGTTCAGTAGGAGCTACTAAAAAATTGTAGTCTATTCATAGTGATGTTTTGGTCCTATCAAAACAGCTTCTCTTGGGAACTACCTTTACTTTGTGACTTTCGTTGATGATTTTCTTAGGCATGCATGGGTATATCCATTGCAAGCAAAGTCTGAAGTGTTTATGTGCTTCACATAGTTTCTAGTTTTGGCCGAAAATCTATTAGCATGTAAAATGAGCACCCTTTGTTTTGATCAAGGGGGGAATATATGTCTTCTAAATTTAATGCATTTTTTGTTGAATGTGGGGTAAAACATCAATGTACACTGCGGTATACACCTCAACAAAATGGAGTTGTAGAAAGGAAGAACAAGTCGCTCATGGAGAGGTGTATGGTCGTTAGACTTTACCACATAGTTTTTTGCTTGAGGTTATTATGTGGGCAAAATATGTATTTAACAGGTTTCCCACTAAAGCATTGCATTCTATCACTCCATATGAGGCTTTGCATGGTCACAACCATCTGTTGCTCATCTGTGTGTCTTTGGTTGTATGGCATATGCATTAGTGCTTTAAGAACAACATGGGAAAGTGGATGATAAAGTAGTGAAATGTACTTTTTTGGGTACAATTCTAAAAGCAAAGGCTATCATCTGTATCATCCATAAACTAAACACATTTTCATCATCCATAAACTAAACACATTTTCGTTAGCCATGATGTTGTTTTTGTGGAAGATATAATTCAGCCATTACTTTCATGTACCTCATAAGGAGATATCACTTAGCTCCAAAGATGTGTTTGCCACTTTACTGCCTCTTTTGACAGGTGGACAATCTAGTGCTGGTCCAAATGAGATAATTTTCCAGCCTTTGAAGGTTCCACATGATGATGCAGATCATTCCATTTCTAATGCAAATTTACATGATGCACTTATTAATGAGAGGCCTAATATAGACGAGGCATATCGTACTCGTTCAAGCTCTCATGGTGCTTCTTTTGCTTCAGATTGCTATGCTATGGGTACCTCTAGTTTTTGTGCTGCAAATGAGCCTATTTCATTTGATGAAGCAAAAATTTTAAAAAATTGGATGGCTGCTATGCAATCAAAATATGATGTTAGTATGCAAAATTGTTTCTGGTCTTTATGTGAGTTGCCTCTTGGCAAGAAGGCCATAAGCAGTGTTAGCAGCCAATGTGGATGACCACTTCTATTGTAAACATGTATTTTTTATGTAATAGGAAGAAGGGAAATTTACGGAGATTCTAAGAGTGTTTGGAGTTTGTAATTATGATGATTATTGTGTACCAGAGGTTCGGAAAGGTATGCAGACTATGAGAAGTACCGTGGTGATCCTTATGGTATGCATTCTGAAAGTGACGAGTACAAAGATCGAAGATACGTAGAGCATTTAAGTTTGCAAAGTTTGTAAGATGCTATTCAGAGAATTATCTATAAGAAGTTGATGTAATCCAATGCTATGTGCTCAGTGTAATCAAACACTATATTCTTTAATGTTGAATCCTATCTTGTCTATATCTTTTTGGTGTGAAGAAGTGTTGTGTATAAAGTGTATATGAATAATCTATAAGGAACAAAAACGCATGTTTATGAATATTTTTGTATTTGTCAATCCCTGTTGCTGAACCTATATAATTTAAGTATTGTAAGATTGCACTGAATAGTGACACCCAAACATATTGGCGACCACGATGGGATGGGGTAACAAAACAGAGCACAAAGTGGATTGATGCTGGTGCGAAGTGGTAAGGAGTACTTGGAAAAGACCTATCATCATAATTATTTAGACAAATTCATGTAGCAGACCCTAGCAACATTGAAAGTTGAAGATATTCCTCTCGAAGATGGAATTCCCATTATGGAGGAAGTGCAATATTGGGTGGAAACTAGAGTTTTACCTCCAAGGCTTTTGAAGGACTTGCTCTTTGAGTGGAGGGATGACAAGCTAACAAAAGTTTCGTGGCAAGGGGAATTCAGTGGAACGGACTAGCAGAGCCACCTGCAGAAAGAATTATACCCTCTTGAAGTAGGCCAAAGCGACGGCATCGAAACCCCACTAGAGTTGCAGTTAGCCCTAGTTCCATCGTCTCAATTCGGTACCTTATAGATGCTTGGAAACCCAATGGCGCACAAAAACCAATTGCCAAGGCTAAATTACACTCATTTTCATAGACAACTGGACGAGACCTAGATGTGCATGTAAGCACATTCAAAAATCATTATATATGTAATCATCATAATGTATATGATGATAGGCATAAGTTCCAGGTATTCCAAGCCATGCTGGTAGGTGATGCAGTGAAATGGCTTATCGAGTATCCTTCAGATTATTTTTCGACCTATAATGAGTTGAAGGAGGCCTTTTTAGAGCAATTCAGGACTACCAAGAGCATTTTGGAGCTATATTCTTCACTCTAGTATATGATGCAAAAAGGAATGGTAGAACAATATGCGTCGGATTTTAGATCCATGATGCCGCAGTTCCCGATAGACAAATGCCCTTCCGAAGAAATGTTAACAAAAATGTTTGTCGATGGATTTCAACCACTTATCAAAGAAAATATTTATATGTACACATTGGATCAATCTTGCACACTTGATCAGATCATTGACTTAGCTACAAGGATGGACCGAAAAATGCAATTTGCCAACTTGGGATCTAAGAAGACTAATTTAGTGTTCAAGAAAGGTATGAATCTAGAGAAGCAATTGTATTGTTTAGGGTGCACGAAGGCATGCCATATTACGACTGATTGTGCATTGAACCAGGTATTTTGTCCAATTTGTAACAAGACTAATCATAGATTAGAAGAATGTCATTTTAATGCAAGAAACACACTACTTGCTACTACACAAGTGGATATCCCTTTGTGGAAAGGGAATGTACCCGGATATAAGCCCAAGCCTCTTTCGAACAATGGCAGGATAGTCAAGATGTTAGATTTTAAGGACCATCCCAATATCCTAATTCACAACAATTTCCATAGCAACGGCGTGGTTTCAGGAAAAATTTACAAGAATTCGACCAAGGTCCAAGGTTATGACAAATCGGACCAGGTTGTGCAGGAAACCAAGCGATCCAATGTCAGTTTTGTTTGCAATATAGCCACTGACAATGGGAATGCAAGGAGGCCAAAGAGTGTGCTCAACAGAAACAAGAAGCTAAGCTTAAAGCACCCATGGCCAATGCGGTGATCTTAGAGTATTTAGAGCTTTCAGCATTAGTGGTTACCAGGTGCCAGAAAGAGTATCAGTGTGGACAAAAATTGGATTATCTAGCACCATGGAGCAGAAACAAACACTTAAGAAAGCAGTACAGTGGGCTACAGAGTATCCACTGCACTATGTAGAGCCTCCATTAGTTCTAGTGGAGCCTTCTCTAAAGGAGCGACATAGCACAGTTGGTAAGAAAACTGATGAAATCATTCACGAGACAAAGAAGAATGTTGGGCCATCAACAGATTCACCTGTATCCAAAGTATTGCAGGTTGTGCCTATGGATCACAAGACTACTAGCAGATTTCAAAGTCAACAGGTTTGGATGGAATAGAAACAAGGGAATACATACCGCGGAACATCATTGGATGGTGAGTATTGTGCATTATTTTATGATTCATATATCAAACTATCATTAGGAGCCTTACTAGAGCTAGTTCTAGCTTTTCAAAAGTAATTATTATGACAGCTACAGGAAAAATATTCACCTTCTCTGAGTCTAGAACCCTCGGTCTCAATGGTAAGGGATGTGCCTGATAGGATAGTAGACTATGTGGTTCCTATGATCACAGTGAGGTATAAAAATAAAGCCATTCCAAAGGTTTTGATTGAGGGTGTGTAGCATCAACATCGCGTCTACCAGCACATGTAAGCAAATGGGCTGGAACATAATAGACCCAGCTCCCTTCTTTGTTTGGCTAGCAGATCAATCATGGGTGAAGCCAGTGGGGTTGATTAAGGGTATCCCTATCCGTATTTCTCAAGTCTTATTCAACATTACATTTGTTGTGTTGGAACGAAAGGGGAAAAATTTGGATTATAACTTGTTGTTGGGCCATCCATGGTTAGAAAATGCTAAAGTCTGATAGAATTGGGACGAAAAGATAATCACATGCAAAACAAGGCATGCAAAATTTTCATTCCATTAGAGAAGAGCAACATTGCCTTCCCGAACATAAACCAATATTAGCACAGCCTCCGCATATGCTCGACGGGTTCAAGGACGATCAAGAGCAATAGTTTTTATAAGCAAATAGAGATTTGCTCTCTTTCGGTGTGGTTGATGTGAATTCAGTCATCAGCCTAGGCTGGGACAGTATGGCAACCGCAATCTACATGGAATCATTAGAACTAAAGGACAAAGATGATGTCGACCCCTTGATACAAGATCCCATGGAGAGTGGGAAGATTCAGGTGGAATAAGATTCAATTGAAGTTGTAAAGCTTGGTATTATAGAAGAACCAAAGCCAGTTCAAATCTATTCATGGCTTGCTCCGAAATTCCGGATGGCACTAATAGCTTTATTGAAATAGTACAAAGATGTCTTTGCATGGACATATGCAGACATGACAAGCCTTGATCCAAAGTTGTATCATCATCACATTTTTCTTAAGCTAGATGCTACTCCAGTTATGTAGCAGTGATATAGAATGAACCCTAACTTTGCAGAGAAGGGTGAAACATGAGGTGGATAGACTAATTAAAGTGGGATATATTGTACCTATTGAGAATCCGCAATGAGTCTCACCTATAGTTATTGTCCCGAGGAAAAATAAGCAATTATGGATCTACATCGATTACAAGAATTAAATGTGGCTACTATACCAAATCCTTTTCCCTTACCATTCTTGGACAGGATGCTTGATGAGGTTCATTTCTCGATGGATTCAGTGGATACAACCAAGTTCAAATGGTCGAAGCAAACATACCAAAAAAAACATTTATCATGAGTTGGGGAGTCTTTGGCTGCAAAGTCATGTGGTTCGGTTTACAAGATGTGCCAAGCACTTTCCAATGATGCATGCAGCAAATATTTTCTCCATACCTTACATCATTTATTTGCATTTTTCTAGACAACTTCTTCGTTTTTGGCACAATGGCCGCACACTTGGAACACTTACGTGCGTCCTTTGATTCTTGTAGATAGGTACAACTTTGTTTGGATCCAAATAAATCTACTTTTATAGTCAAATGCAAAAAGTTGTTGGGCCACATTATTTTCGAAAAAGGTATTGCGGTGGACCAAGATAAAGTTAAAGTGATCCTGGAGACCCCAGCACCCCGGAATCCGAAGGAGGTTTTACGATTTCTGGGGCAGTTTCGGTGGCATGGCCAACATTTACGAGCACTGGCACATATTGCCATTCCATTGAACAAACTCGCACATGTTCGACCGATAGAGTTTGTGTGGATGAACGAAGCCAAAAATTCCTTTGAGCGATTGAGGCCAGCGGGCACTTTAGCCATCTTATTATGATCCAAAAAATTCAACAGTCCGGATTATGGTGGCCTACTATGTATTCAAATGTGCAACATGCAATGCGGAATTGTGATCCATGCCAACGAACTAGTGAACCTCGCAACAGTCAGCATTTTCCATTGCAACAAATTCTTCCATTCGAATCTTTCTAGAAATGGGGTTTAGACTTTATAGGTCCGATCAAACCACTAGCAACTCGCACAGGGGCCCTGTATATTCTGACTTGTATGGATTATTTCATGCGATGGGCCGAAGAATGGGCAACCAAGCAAGCTACTATACGAATAGTCGTAAGGAAATTGCAGAATGAAATTTTTCTGTGCTATGGCTTACCCTTGGAATTAGTCTCAGATAGGGGAACTCATTTTCTGAATCAGTTAATTGTAGAACTTACTTCAGAGTATCAGATTAATTATAAATTTAGCTCCCCCTACCACCCACAAGCAAATGGCTTGGCAGAAAGTAGTAACAAAGTTTTACTTCATATGCTACAAAAGATACTACTGGATTCGACCGATCAGTGGGAAATCATGCTTCATATTGATGTACTCAGGGCATACAAGACCTCCTATAAAGTTTCTATTGGCAGTACACCTTCTAAATTGCTATGGACAGGAGGAAATCCTCCCATTTCAATTTTCAGTACCCAGTCTCCGGAATACGGTGGTGAAGAGATTGGTTCCAAAAGAGTCATTTGCTTACAGAATGGATCAGTTGTAGCAATTGGATGAACAATGATATCACAACTTTTTACTGTTACAGGAAGTACAGAGTAGGCAGAAGAAGTGGCATCATCGGAACCTACGAACAAAGATTTTTTAGCCTGGAGACTTGGTGTTGTATTGTCACTCTAAAATGAAGAGAAAAATGGGCAAATTTAAATTATGGTGGACTGGTGTGTTTCGGATTCACGAGATGTGTGGACTAGGTTCTTTTCAACTGGCCATGTTAATTGGAGAAGTTCTACCAGCAGTAATTAATGGGTCTAAATTAGGGCCCTATCAGGGTTTCGATGGCTAATATTGAAGTTATATATATATATATATATATATATATATATATATATATATATATATATATATATATATATATATATATATATATATATATATATATATATATATATATATATATATGTGTGTGTGTGTGTGTGTGTATACATATATACATATATATATATATATATATATATATATATATATATATATATATATATATATATATATATATATATATATATATATATATATATATATATATATATATATATATATATGTATATGTATATATATATATATATATATATATATATATATATATATATATATATATATATATATATAATATACAAATAAAAATCTAACAGCTAATATAGAGTTTGAATATATCATGACTGTGGAATATCAGAAACAATACGTGGTGTAGCTACTCCACATGCAATCGTACATGCAATCAATGAGCAGCAACAACCACAATGTTTCAAATCTACTAAGTGTTCCTTATTTTGTGAGCCATGAATAAGTGCAGATTCGAGCATTAAGATTCCATAATCGGCAATCATGGCTCAGACTCAGAGCTCTCTACACAGGCAGACAAGGCATAAAAGGCCATGCACTTTACGAAATTCGGCTTATTTGGCAAGTGTGTGCACACAGAGCGATTGTAGGGATCGGTGTCTCAAAATTTTATAGCAGTTAAGCAATGAAGGAGTAGTGCAGCAATGGCCGTCTCTCTCTTATTGCCATCTGTTGTGCATTCTAGAGAAGCTTCCCAAGAACAAAAAGATTGGTTTGACTGCAGAGGTTTATTGTAGTGTGCAATGTTAGATTGGAGAAGCATTCGACCTCACCCATAGGCCAAGGTGATTGCAATAGAGATAACTAGGCAGACTGATGGAAATGATATCAACCTACAAGAAATCAGTATTAGAATAGGGCAAGAATTATTTCATCTATCTTCTCCGTTGATCATCGAGCGGTTTAGTGTCACCAATGATGGGATTACATCGAGTAGTGAGTCCGCTAGTGGGTGACACTTCTCATGAGCAGACGGAAATGGAGAGAGATGAGGATGAGGAGTCCGGAAGACAATAGGTGGAGGAAAATCAACAATGGGAAGCTGAGAGGAAGGCCAAGGAAGAAGTAGAGAAGAAGGCGAGGGAAGAAACAGAGAGAAAATGCAACACGAGAGCAACTTGAAGAAGAAAGGCGACAATAGTAGGAGGAAGAAGAAAATAGGAGAAGAGAAGGGGAAGAAAGGGTTGCTGAGGAAGAGAGACGCAAAAAACAACAACAAGAACAAGGAGATCATTCGGGAGGATCACCTCGCAAAATGTGGATCTTAAACACATTTTCATCCTGCAGAAATACAAATAGGTGGAAGAATGAAGAAGGAAAGTTAAAGTTGCCCGTAGTTCAGTGCAGTGACTACATCTATCCCTGGGTGCATAACATGAAACAGTTCGATCACAGTTACTTGGTGATTTGGCCAGAGGGATTTCATGGAGTGTAGCCAGGTTAGAACAATTTCAAAACAAATACAATACTATGATTATGGAAAAGGATAAGTGGTTGAAAGAGAGAGCAAATATGAATGAAGAGCTTGAACAACTTCGGACTGAGGTAGAAGCTCTTAGAATAGAAAATGCTGCTAGAGATAGTGTAGTCCATGAAGAAATAATGCATGATTTAAATGAAGTTGTTACAAAGAATAACACTTTGAGAGTAACCATTGAAGAAAAGTAAAAAATTATAGCAAGACTTCAAACGAAAGTAGGGCAGACGCAGAAGGCATAGCATGAACTAAAGAAAACAACTAAGGAATTGGCGGCTAAGTTACAGAAAATAGAGCAAGAGATGCTAAAATTAAAGGAAAAAGTAAAAGAACAGAGTGGAGAGATAAAACGTCAAAGCATTTTGAGTCTGGAAGTGGAAGAGAGATTGGCAATATGGAACTTAGAGTTTACAGCCCTAGAAGACAAGCTCTGTACTGTTCAAGAAAATTTAAATACAGTGTCTGCACAGGTTGTAGGGATCCCGATGCTAGAGAAGCAAATAAATCAATGAAGCAGTATTGTAATGATGCAAATGCAGTTTTGGCAGATAAAGAAGTGGAGTGGAGCAGCTTCAAAAAGATGCAACAGTTCTGGACTTAAGTTATAAATTAAAGTTAGACGAATCGATGAAGAAAATAGTGGAGTATATAACCCAGCTATCTGATGTTAATATAGCCTTCGATAGACTATTAGAGGGATTCTAGCAATGCATACGAGAATTAGAAGCCTCTGTAATTAGTTATAAAAGTTGTAGTCAACTCCTAGATCCGAAAGAGTTTTTTGAAACGGAGATACAACTAGCAGAGGAAAATCTTAGGGAGATTTTAAATGAGTTACGTTACAATACAGAGAGGATTATGTTCCCTGAAATGCAAAATCAAGATGATGACTTGTAAAAAAAAAATTGTTTTGTAATCAGTGGGTTCGAATCCACCCTATGTGCCAATGTTAGCAGCTGGTGTGGATGACCACTTCTATTGTACACATGTATTTTGGATGTAATAGGAAGAAGGGGAATTTATGGAGATTCTAACAGTTTTCGGAGTTTTTAATTATGGTGATTATTGTATTTTGGAGGTTCAAAACCGTATGCGGACTATGAGAGGAACGGTGATGTTCCTTACGGTACGCATTTTGGAACTGACGAGTACGAAGAGTGAAGATACGCAGAGCGTTTAAGTTAGCGAAGTCTGTAAGATGCTATTCAGAGAATTATCTATAAGAAGTTGATGTAATCCAATGCTATGTGCTCGGTGTAATCAAACACTATATTCTTTAATGTCGAATCCTATCCTGTCTATATCTTGCTGGTGTGAAGAAGTGTTGTGTATAAAGTGTATATGAATAAATTGTAAGGAACAAAAATGCATGTTTATGAATATTGTTGTATTCGTGAATCCCCGTTCCCCAACCTATATAATTTGGGTACTGTAAGATTGCATTGAGCAGTAACGCCCAAACAACATCAAGTGGGTTTACAAGCTGAAGTGTAAGCCTCATGGAATAGTTGAAAGGTATAACGCTAGGCTTGTTGCAAAAGGTTATGCTCAAGAAAGAGTCATTGATTTTGATGAGGCCTTTGCTCCTGCATGTCGAATGAAAATTGTTCGTAGCATATGTGCACTTGCAGCTCATCATGGTTGGAACATACATCATATGCACATTAAAAGTGCATTTTTGAATGGTGACTTGCATGAAGAAGTGTATGTTGCTCAGCCGTGTGGTTTTGTGAAAAAGGGCATGAAAACAAAACGTGCAAGTTAAAAAAGGCATTATATGGTTTGAAGCAAGCATCATGTGCTTGATATGAAAAGATACATGCCTTCTTGATTGCCCATGGTTTTTAGAATATTCCAACTGAGAGCACCTTATATTTAAAGTGTGCGAATGATCTGCTTTTGATCATTGTTGTCTATCTTGATGACATACTGCTCCCTGTCTTGATGAGAAGCATATTGCTAATTTTAAGGATGATTTGCATGCCTCATTTGAGATGTCATATTTTAATTTGGGCATTCAATTTATGCAAGTTGATGGTGGAATATCTTTGTGTC
Source organism: Ceratopteris richardii (assembly GCA_020310875.1). Lineage (NCBI taxonomy): Eukaryota > Viridiplantae > Streptophyta > Polypodiopsida > Polypodiales > Pteridaceae > Ceratopteris > Ceratopteris richardii. Next base: position 66,818,137 of record CM035412.1, read on the forward strand.
AAACAAAATATATTGACACATTATTGTAGTGTTTTGGTCTTGAAGATTGCAAACCTATTGCCACTCCTATGGAAACAGGTTTACGGTTGAGTCTTCATGATGTTGGAGATGCATTTGATGATGTTCTCTATCGTCAGGCTATTGGATGCTTGATTTACTTGTGCATTGCTTGGCGAGATATTTAGTTTTATATCTCAAAGATGAGCAGGTTTATGCATTGCCTATGTTTCAAGCATTGGCAGGCAATTAAATGCATCTTTCTCTACTTGAGTGGTAACCGAATACTTGTATTGTTTTATCCCAAGGGGGGATCACTACCATGAGATTTACATGCTTTTTTTTACTCTAACTAGGTTGGTTGTTATGTCATTCATGTGTGCACTAGTGGTTTTTGCTTCATGCTTGGTAGCTCATGCGTATTGTGTTTGAGCAAGAAGCAACCTACTATGGCCACTTCTAATTGAGAGGCTGATTATAAGACAATTTTCACAGTGATTCTTCAGTGTGTGTGGCTCAGATGCCTTGTGGTTGATTTGGGTGTTGGTCAGTCTTCTATCACCACCATCTTTACTGATAGTCGAAGTGCATTGGCAATTGCAAAGAACCATGTGTTACATGCTTGCACTAACTACATTGAGGTGTACTTAAATTATGTGATGAAGAGTTTCTCTGCTGGAGAGATGAGTTTGGCATATCTACCCACACAGAAGAACGTTGTAGACCTTTTCACAAAGGCTCTACCTAGGGAGACATTTGAAGCTTTTTGCAAAGCTTTGGGCTTACTTCCTTTTGTGGATTGATACTGCATAGCTTGGCACTTCCTTATACATGAGTGTCAGTGCCTTGTTCAATGCATCACTCCCAGGGGGGATTTGTTCATATATTTTAGTCGTCATGTGTGTGAACACACTAGCACCATCGAGGCACTTTTTTCCTTCTTTAAGAGGTTTTTTCCTCCGGACTTGTATATACCCCTATAACCTTAACGTGTTACTTATCTTTGTACATTCTCTTGGTAATAACTTTGATTTTATTTAATCCCCCATTGTGTAAAAAACTCCTTATGGATTCTTGGATGTATTTTAAAAGTGTCAAATACATCAATGAACTAAATATCTTCTTTGCCGTAATGGAATTCTAGCCTTGCAAGATGAGTTAATAGCCCAAGAGTTTGACTCCCACCAACTCATGAATGCACTTTACCAAGAAGCTAAACAAACAACATATTTCAAAGGCTTATATGAAGAGGCTATGAAGGAAGTGGAAGTAGAGAAAATGAAAGCATCGAATTTAGAGGCAGTAAATGGCAAGCACTTCCAGAGGGTTCAAGAGTTGGAATGAGATACTATGGTGTAGAAAGGGGCTTTGCATGAATCCGAATTTAAGTTTCAACAAAGAGGGTTCAAGAGTTGGAATGAGATACTATGGTGTAGAAAGGGGCTTTGCATGAATCCGAATTTAAGTTTCAACAAAAAATGTAGGAATATGACTTATTGCAGTAAACTATCGAAGCCTTGCGGGAAACGAATGATCATCCCTCTATGGAAGTTACTCACCATAAAGAATCTATTGTATAGCAATAGTCTACTCTCCAAACACTCCATACTAGACTTGAGTATGAAGTAGCCCTAAAGAATCAAGCCATCCAACAAAGAGAGATCAAACAAAGACACATGAAACACATCATGAAGCAAGAATTCTATTTACAAGAAGGGTTCAGTCTGCAATTGGTGGAAGCTCAAACTAAGGCCATTCTCTTTTCTATCACTTCTACTAGTCGAGATCGAGGTGTTGTTGTAAGATTAAGGCCCAATGACGTTCAAAAGCTATTAAAAATTTTGGTTCAAAAAATTCAATCTACTTTTACTCAAGCCACGGATGCATTTAAGTCTCTTGTACATACTCTATCTGATGTGGAGAATGAAGTTAACGAGTTGCTACTTGTTTATTTTTTGGGTTCAAGTCCTTGGGCGTGCCACTATTAAGCCACTGAGGGAGTGTTAATTTTATAACTAAATGTATTTTTGGTATTTTTTGATGAACAATCCTGATTGACTAGTCAAATTGGTTCAATATAATTCTTCATAACATAATAGAACCCGCTCTTCTCGTACAGGGAGCAAAAGACAAGTAACCAACATGCTGATTGTCAAGCTTGTGGTGTAGTAAAGTGATCTTTTTAATTATATCTTGAGTATCAAAGTAGATTTGTGTTTCGTTTCGTTCATTGGTAATCAATAGTTAACTCTAATGTGAGTGAGAACCACTTAGAAGTGTGTAAATCATCTGTATGAATTATTGTCAAAGAAGTCTATGTTGGTTTGGTGTTGCACAGTAAAGTGTTGCAGCCACAATTTGGTTAGTGATTACTAACTATGAGTCCAATGTAGGGTGACTTGGTGTTTAATTTTGTAAAGACCACCCTTTTCCACATATGGTATAGCGGGAAAACACAAGAATCTAGAACAATCTAGATTTTGCAACCCAAGAACTCACTGCAACCTAATCCCTTCCTAATCGGACTAGAGACAGAGATTAACATATCGATGAGTGTGATAACTCTTCGTTAGAGTTAAATAAATGTTGATGATTAGCTTCAATATTGACAATCCCAAACACAGAAAAAGCATTCCATGATCATGTAGATGTGTGCTAACAAAACCCATAAGTGAAGGAAATCCAAAATTACCCATAAGCTATGTTAGTAGACAATTGAATGCAGCAAAAGGAACTATACGATAAGAAAACTTGAAGGATTATGCGTTCTTTATGCAATAAAGAAGCTCTAACATTATCTTTTGGCCAAAAATAATAATTTTTTGAATGATAATCAAGCCTTCTTGTATTTGGTCAATCTTGTATTTTTAAGAAAGGTAAAACTTATCTAAGGGCTAATCACCATTAGGGGAAAAAATTAACTTTGCATGGGCCTTCTAAGGATCCCTGATTTTGAGGGATTAATCCTAATTTTGATGTCGGTTAGGGGATGAACTACATTTAATAGGAAACTCTTATATGATTTATTAGAAAATATTACAACACAACCCTTCAATCATAGGAAGGGGTTGTTGAGACCAAACTACAATGATTTCTTCTATACAACTGGACCATATACAAATCATATACAATTAGGGCTGATGTTTTACAATTGAAAGGTGGGGAAGATTATATTTTAATAAAAAAGTGGCTTTGAGCCAGACCAAGAGGGTGAACAAAAGATAGAGACATCCTTAGGAAGACAATTAGACTATCTTAACATACTCTAATGAGAGACATCATATATACCATTAGCATAGCTAAAATTCATGGAGACTTCATCCAAAACCATCTCGAGACTGCTAGGATAGATATAGGAGAAAACCATATATTCCTCTACAATGCTCTCTTGAGACTGCTTTACCCAAAAGAAAAGCATAACAACATAAATTCTTTTCTTCACCAAATCCTTGAAGAAGTCCACGAAGATGGTAGCAATAGTATAATCATCCTTAAGCTACAATTTTAACTTAAAGAAAATAGCATACCCTCTCTGTGTGTGTGTCAAAAGTGACTTTGTTTTAACTGAATTTTTGAATTTGTAGAAGACAAAGTAATAGTTTCAAAATCTCTCCAAAAGTGGAGTATGACATTGTCAAATCCATAACTATGCTTCCCAAAATATGAATTTTTACAAATTTCATTGTTTCCAACCATACTCAGTGGAAAAACGCATTTTGAATTATTCAAATCCAAGAAAGCAAAATTTCCTTGCAAAATTCTTGCTCTAGAGTCCCTCCCAATAAAACTTTCACTCTATTTTTCACAATCTTGTAGTATTTGGCAAAGATGGTGTTGACACCTATTACAAACCTCACATTGGGATGTCCTCATGCTCCTGCATCAACAAGTATCCATGTTTGTGTGCTTAGAGAGTTTTCTATAATGTAACAATGATGTGAATTCTCAAAATGAACTTCGTGCATCTGAAGAAAAGAGTATTGACCTTTGAACTCATAGTAAACTATATCGTCATGATCCAATGTCTTCTCACCATCCAAAATTCCACAACCTCTCAATTTTACTTTAGTACATTGGTGTGACTAAAGTTGGGCGATTAGGTTATTCCAACTTTTATCTACACACTCACTTGACACTACTAAATATTGGATACAACAATATCAACTCTATCATACAAGGGTGGTCACTTTAGAAAGCACTTTACAAGAACAAATTGTAGATCTTGAAAAGGATATGAAAGAAAAGAAGATCACAAATGAGAAATTAAAAGTCCATATCCACAATTGAAAGAGACTCCACTTGTTATGCGGTATAGGAAATGGTCATTAGATCCTTTAAGTGTTGGTGTAAATGGCAGAATGCGGAAGGTGATGAGCTCACACTCACGAGGATCACTTTAGTGTTTTAATCGCTTTAATTTGAATACTTGATAACAATACCACATTGATCATACATCCACAAGAGTATACATCTCCATAAGTCATAAGTCATTACATTTGGCATCTAACAGATTGTCATTCAAACATGTGTACCATGCCAAACCTTATACTTTATCACATGCTTCATGAACTTGTCTGAAGTACCCTTACATAAACAACCCAATCTATTGATTTCATGTGCCTCTCAGTATTGCATAAACAATCCATTTCCATTCATGTACATGTCTTTAGAACAATTACTTATCACTTTATGACTCATTTACATAATATATATTCGTCAATCATTCTTCCTCTTGGGATCACATAAGAATACACCTCGTTAACAACACCTCTTTCATTTGCCACACAATCGCTTACATAAGCTTCATCCAATGATAGTTCCAATTTATAAATACTTCAAAGTATACATCATACCTGCTTTGTCCATCAAAAATATTCACTCACCATATATGTCATATATACTCTCATATGAGAGCTCCTTGATCAATGGACGAGCAATCTCTTTTATCTTTACCTCATATCTTTGCATGCATTATCTCCCTGTGATTCATATGGAATATTTTCTATGCGCACACATTGATGACAGGTCGCTTAACACAACCTTTGACTGAGTCACATCAATCATAGTATCATTTCATAATTTTCATGTTAATCCTCAAAACGTGTACTCAACATCTAGAAATATGTGCAATAGCGCATCATTCTTCAACTTGAATATTACTATATATAAATAAGAAACAACATATAGTCAAAGTCCATGCACACATTATTTCCACTTGTGCATATGCACAATTTTCTATACGAGCATTCATGGTTTATTCAAATCTTAGCATCTCAACAATGCTATATACATCACATCAATGTAAAATGCATATAGTATTTTATTCAATAAGACGTGATTCCTTCCAACGTATATTCATCACATAACTTTCATGTGTATTCTAATAACGCATCACTTATCATACAATAGAGAATGATGGATGATCATTTATCATACGACAGAGAACGATGCAATAGTATATGACCTTCAGAAAAAACACAACATCATCATACCATGATGGATGATCATTTATCATAAAGCAGAGAACGATGCAACAGTATATGACCTTCGGAACAAACACAACATCATCATACCATTCTCTACAGTCTTTCTTTCTTCTATCGCATGATGTATCCAATGGTGTCTTGTGGCGGCCATTCTTGTCATGATGCCACTCCTTTATGAAATAATCATCAACACTAGCAAATCCTGTTCAACACATGTACTGTAGAGTGATAGAGAGACACAGAGAGAGAGAGAATATACTAAAGACACAACTCTATTTCTATTCAGAACTGAGAGAGGTATACACACGGCTCATCATACATATGGTTCCGTCTCATTTTGTTTCATGTAATGCCTGGTATATATAGAGTTTCATTCAACCAATACCCTTCTCTTGATGAGTTGAATCTAAAACTATAAGAAGGTCTACTAGAGAGAAAAGAAAGATAGAAAGGTATGGTTATAATACTTCTTTAGTCACTAAACATTCAATATATATAGCACAAGACTCAAACTCTGAAGAACCATCAACATATGACGAGGCCAAGAAGAAGCCAGAATGGAGAGATCCATGGGAGAAGAGATAGAAGCTCTACAAGTAAATCAGACTTGGGAAATAGTCGCCAAGAAACCATCTATGAAGGTCATCAGTTTAAGATGGATTTACAAGGTAAAAAAGAATTCTGATGGCTCAATTAACACATACAAAGCAAGGTTTGTAGCCAAGGTACTGATTATGAAGAGACATTCTCACCTATGGCTCAACCTCCTAGCTTTGAAGATAAATCATATCCAGAATACTTATGATTGTAGCATCTTCCAAGAATTCATTAGAGTACTTATGAGTGTAGCATTTTCCAAAAATCTGACTATATATCAAATGGATGTAAAAAACACTTTTCTAAATTGTTGGATTTTAGAGGAGGTATGTATGGTACAACCTCCCAGCTTTGAAGATTAACCATATCCAAAATATGTAAGCAGGTTAAGGAAACCCTTGTGTGGCTTGAAGCAAGCTCCTAGAGCTTGGAATTGTAGACTTGTCACTTATTTGAGGATAAAGGTTTTATGGTAAGCAAGGCAGATCCTTCCCTCTTCATTAAGAGGAATCAATCAGAGGTCATATACCTTTTGTATATGTGGATGATATAACCATTACAGGAAGTGATGCGGATGGAACCAAAAGGATCAAGGCTCAAATGAAGGAAGAGTTCAAGATTAGTGATTTTGGCTTACTCACATACTTCATAGGTTTGAAAGTTGTATATGTTCGAAAAGATGGATGGACACTCCAAGAAACGAGTAGGTACTGCCAATCCGTGCTTTGTACCAACCCTTTTTGCTTCAGAGTTGTGTTGTAGGCCCTATTAGCTTTCCAATGACACTAAACAAGTGCCTATGTACTTTGGAAATGATGTGAGAAATGATTGATTCAAAACAGACGACTTCCAAGTTGAAGGATCAATGAAAACCTTCTATTTTTTTGACACACTTGCTACTTGTTAAGCTCAGTGCTTCCAGTACAGTATGAGTTAGAAACATTCCTTTTGGACATATCAAATTACCTTAATGAGCTAATTATTCCAAGTGGAATCACTTAAAATGATGCACTATACACAGAGCAATCAATTTAGCAATCAAATCATTACCCCCGATTTCTTAGGACCTCTGTAGAGTTTGACCATTGGGTACTTTGACTAGCTTTTCTCCAAATTGGCTGACTTGATTATCTTCCAAATTTGTGAGCATGTAGAGGACTTAGAGGGATTCCAACAAGCTATATCACTTTGAAAATGGGGAAGGAATGACTGAGATATGAGTGATACAAAATGACTATTCTTTTTGAGTAACTATGACGGAGAGACCATAGATGAAAGTATTGATCTAGTGTATTAGAAGACAATGTTGTACATGATAATTGGCATGATAATCAATGCCTAATGATAATGAATAGTGTAGGCTATGAAGTGAACCTCACTCTCTTACAATATAATCAACAAAAACTCAGAACTTGGAGAGATCATCCCGCGAGTTTTTATACCCATCTTTTATAGATGGTTCATTTGAATTTTGAATTTGAATTTACCATTGGCTCTCACTAAAAGGTGATCATCTAATCTAGGAGATATCTCCAAATAAAGTCATGTCTTTTCATCTAACAAACTCCACGAGTGTAGTGGTAGCTACAAATATTCCTCCAAGTCAAATAGACTTTTACAAATCGTAAAAGGTAAAGACTTCTTAACAATGGTTCCTCTGGAACTTCAATTAGTTGCACATAAACTCTAGCCAAGTGTGTAGGCTTGGTATTTCCACCAACAAATCCCCCTCAAGCCAAACATCTTGGCTTGGTCTTCTTCTTCAATCTTCTTGAATGTCATGCAATCCAATCATAGACTTAAACTTGCAAAGGTTTGTACCATCTAATGCTTTAGTCAATAAGTCTGCACATTGCATATTTGTTGGTACATATGCCAATTGAATCTCCTTGCTCAAGAGCTTCTCTCTCACATATTGATAGTGGACCTCTATATGCTTGGTCCTAGCATGATAAATAGGATTTTCTACAAGATGTAGTGAACTATTATTATCTCCAAAAATCATTGGAGATGTAGTATGCAGACCTAAATCTGTATATAACAATCTGATCCATATGGCCTCTTGAGTAGCATTGGCCAATCCTCTATACTCTGCCTCTGTAGAAGGTAAACCAACAGTGGGTTGCTTCTTTGAAGACCATGATATAGGTTTATCACCTACAAAAGATAGGTATCCTGAGGTACTCCTTCTATCATCTTTGCAACCTACCCAATCTGCATAAGAATATATCTTGATATCCACGTCTGAGGTATAAGGAAATTATAATCCTTGATTTTGAGTGCCCCTAAGGTACTTCAAAATCCTCTTGGCAGCTTCTAAATGAGGTGCCTTAGTTTTGTGCATAAATTGGCTGAAAACAGTTACTCCATAAGCAATATCAATCCTTGTCAATGTAGCATAGTTCAAGCTTCCCACTATGCTTTGGTAACCTGCGATATTCTCAAGCACATCACCTTCATGAGCACTTAACTTTTGGTTTACCTCCATTGGAGTGCTTACTACTTTGGCACCTTGCAAATGAAACTTCTTTAACATGTCTTGCATATCTGAGTAATATAAATTTGAGAGTTAGTATAGACTAACTCAAGTCCAAGAAAATACTTTAGTGATCCTAGATCACTAATTTTGAACTCCTACATCATTTGATTCTTAATATGCTTGATGCCATTAGCATCATTACCTATGAGTATGATGTCATCAACATATACATATAGGTATATTACCTTTGAATTACTCCTCTTCAGAAACAGAGAAGTATCTGCTTTACTCATGATGAATCCTTGATCCTCAAGGTATGTAGTCAGCCTATGGTTCCATGCCCTAGGTGCCTGCTTCAATCCATAAAGAGCTTTGTTCAATTTACACACATATGTTGCCTTGCTTGGATCCTCATAGCCAGGAGGTTGAGACATGAACACCTCCTCTGAAATCCAGCCATTTAGAAATGCATTTTTTACATCCAATTGATACATGTTCCAATTCTTTGATGTTGCCACACTTACCAATATTCTGATGGTTGGCATTTTTGCCACAGGTGAGAAGGTTTATTCATAATCAACTCCTTGGGTTTGTGCAAAGCCCTTAGCCACAAGTCTAGCTTTGTACGTGCTTATTGATCCATCAGAATTCCTCTTGATCTTATAGATCCATCTAGAACCAATTACCTTCATAGACTCTTTCTTTGGCACTAGCTCCCAAGTATCATTCTCCTTGAGTGCTTCAATTTCCTCATCCATAGCTTCCTGCCATCCTGCTTTGGTTTTTGCCTCTTCATATGATGATGGTTCTTCAAATGACAAGTATTTTGCAAGGTAAATAGAATGCTTAGTAACTAAAGAAGTGTCATACCCATATCTGATTGGCTTCTTGCTCTCCCTTTGCGATATTTTGATTGCTTGGTTGGATGATTTAGGTATATCTTCTAACTTCTTCATCTTGATTTTGCCTTTGGACTTCCATGCTTTGAGTTCTTCTAAGTTGATGATGTCCTCATCATCTGAGTTGATATCTTCAATCTCATTAGGGTCCTCCTTAGTGAGGCTTGGAAACCCCTCTTCCAAGTCATAAGGTAGCTTTACTCTCCTGCATTCAGTTTCAAACAAAGAGTCATTCTCATCAAAGACAATAGCTCTACTGACCATAAATCCTTTGTTGGAAGGAATGTAGAACCTATATCCTTTCCGATTCAAGTCATACCCTATGAAGATGCACTTCTCTGCCTTAGGGTCTAGCTTACCTCTTATTTGAGAAGGGATATGCACATAAGCAACACATCCAAAGATCCTACAATGATCAAGTGAAGGTCTTCTACCATGGCATGCTTCATATGGGGTCATCCCATCAAGAGATTTGGATGGCAACCTGTTTACAAGATAAGTAGCAGTAGATACACTCTTTGCCCACAAGTAATTAGGTAGTTTTTTCTCATTTAACATTGACCTAGCTGTCTCAACAATTAATCTATTTCTCCTCTTTGCCACCCCATTTTGTTGAGGGGTATACCTTGTTGTAATTTCTCTTTTGATTCCTCTGTGCTGCAAGAATGCATCAAACTCATTTGAGAAGTACTAACCTCCTCCATTTGACCTTAGTCTTTTTAGACTTCTTCCTCTTTGGTTCTCAACAAGTGCAAGATATGTTTTAAAGCAACTGCATACTTCATCTTTGTGCTTCATAAAGTATAGGATAGTCCACCTACTGAAATCATCAATGAAGGATATGTAATACCTTGATCCAGAAATTGAGGGATCCTTACTTGGTCCCCATACATCTCTATGGAAAGTTCTAGGTAGTCCTCATGCATGTAGCCTTTCTTTGAGAAAGGTAACCTATGAGATTTTCCAAACTGACAAGCACCACATTTATAGAGCATGTGTTGCTTGGATACATTAGGTATCCCAAGCACACATTGATCTCTACATATTTGCTTTAAAGTTCTCTCACCAATATGCCCTAATCTCTTATGCCAAATTTCAAGCTTTGATAGTGTTTGGTCTTTGTAACTATAAAGTGCAATATTCCTTGTATCTTCGAGTTCAAAAGTGAATAATCTACCTATTTTTTCTCCTTTGGTTTTTCTCTTGAATCCATGTTGGGGATCGTCCACAAATGCTCCATATTGGTTGAACCTAACCTGCAAGCCCTTTTCCACAATCTCTCCAAAAGTCATCAAATTCTTGGGAATTGTAGGTACATATAGAACCCTCCTCAACAGATTTCTATTTCCATCAAAGGTTTTAACATTTCCTACCTTGATCATTGAGTGCTTGGTGTCATCACTTGTTTGTACCTTATGCTTACCCCTTGGTTCATCAAGGTGAGAGAGAAGAGCTACATTGCCTGTCACATGGTTTGAGCATCCTGAGTCAATGTAGAAGAGACGGTCATCATTTATACCTGGTTTTGAATTCATATTCATAATCAAAAGATAATCCTCTTGCTCCTCTATATAGTTGTTGTAATCTTTCCTTGATTTATAGCCTCCTTGGTAGTTGTTATTGTAGTTGTTATTGTAGTTCTTGTTGTAGTTGTTATTGTAGCCTTGATGGTGGTTGAATCTTCCTCTTGATTTTGTATATCCACCTCTTTGAAATCCTCTACCTCTCTGATTCTTGAAGTTCCTGTAACACTCATTTGTAGTGTGATTTGACAATCCACAAATATTACATGGTGAGGAGTTATAATGTCTCCCCCTAACTTGCTTACCTCCTCTACCCCTTCCTCTTGAGGTTCTACCTCTCCCTGCATAGTTGGCTTGGGAGGTCTCCTTCATCCTCAATCTTCTTGTTCTTTACTTTCTCTTTAGACTTACTTTTATCTGTGTATAGGGTAGAAGAGCTATTACCTCTTGATGAATCTCCATTCTTTTTTAGCTTGGCTTCATGGGTGAAGAGTTGCCCCATGAGAGTGGTAAGGTATGGAATGTGCATGTCCATGTACAAGTCCATGTCAGTTGTGAAGCTCTCCCATTTTTCATATGCTTTAATACCATTGATTACTTGTCTCACAATCTACTCCTCTTCAATTTCTTCTCCTATGCTTTCCAATTGACCAACTATATCCTTGACTTTGGTCACATACTCTGAGATGCCTTGCTTGGGTTGCTTTAAAACTCAATCCACAATTGGTTCTTTCTAGCCTTTGTGTTGGAAGAGAAAAAGGAAGACAATGTTCCCAAGTCTCTTGGGATGTCTTACAGTTCCTAATATGTGGAAGAAGAAAATCAGAGATTGAGTTAAGTAAGTATGACCTTGCTAATGAATCCTTGGCACACCATGTATTAAGTCTTTTATGCTCCTCTCTTGTATGTTTTCCTTTGCTTCTGAAAATGGGCATCTTCTCATCTCCTGAGATGTATCCATAGAGACTCCTTCCTTGAAAATATGTCTTCTACCTCAAGGACCATGCTTGGTAGTTGTTCCTGTCCAATTTATCAATGAAAGAAGGAAAACCATCTCCCATTTTACCTTAACTTTGCTCTTATACCACTGTTGGGAAATATGGATGGACACTCCAAGAAATGAGTAGGTAGTGCCAATCCTTGCTTTGTAACAACCCCTTTTTGCTTCAAAGTTGAGTTATAGGCCCTCTTAGATTTTCAATGACACTAAACAAGTTCTTATGTACTTTGGAATGATGTAAAAAATGATTGATTCAAAACAGACTACTTCCAAGTTGAAGTATCAATGAAAACCTTCTATTTTTGTTCACACACTTGCTGCTTATTAAGCTCCGTGCTTCGAGTACAGTAGGAATTAGAAAAATTCCTTTTGGAGATATCAAAACGGCTTAATGAGTTAATTATGCCAAGTGGAATCACTTAAAATGATGCACTATACATAGAGCAATCAATTTAGCAATCAAATCATTACCCTCGATTTTTTAGGACCTCTACAGAGTTTGACCAGTGGGTACTTCGATGTGCTTTTCTCTGAATCGGCTTAATGGATTATCTTCAAATTTTGTGAGCATGTAGAAGACTTAGAGTTGATTCCAACAAGCTATAGAGCTTTGAAAATGGTGAAGGAATGACTGAGATATGAGTATGCAAAATGACTCTTCTGAGTAACTATGACAAAGAGACCATAGATGAAAGTATTGATCTATTGTAGTAGAAGACAATGTTGTATGTGATCATTGGCATGATAATCAATGCCTAATGATAATGAGTAGTGTAGGCTATGAATTGAGCCTCACTCTCGTACAATATAATCAACAAAAGCTCATAACTTCGAGAGATCATCCTGCGAGTTTTTACACCCATCTTTTATAGATGGTTCATTTGAATTTTGAATTTGAATTTACCATTGGATCTCACTAAAAGGTGATCCTCTAATCTAGGAGATATTCTCTCAAAATAAAGTCATGTCTTTTCATCTAACAAACTCCATGAGTTTAGTGGTAGCTACAAATATTCCTCCAAGTCAAATAGACTTTTACAAATGGTAAAAGGTAAAGACTTTATAACAATGGTTCCCATGAAACTTCAATTAGTTGCACATAAACTCTAGCCAAGTGTGTAGGCTTGGTATTTGCACGAACAGTATACACAGAGAAAGGTATGTTCTAACTCAAAGAAAGTACATTGGAGATATGCTCACCAAGTTCAAGATGGAAAATACAAAGGTTGCAGGTACACCGATGGAGGTAAATCAGAAGCTAAGTGCTCATGAAGGTGAGTTAATTGAAGATGTGACTAGTTACCAAAGCTTAGTTGGAAGCTTGAATTATGCTACTCTAACTAGAGTAGATATATGATATGGAGTTAGTGTGCTAAGTCAATTGATGCACACTCCAAGGAAGCCTCACATGGAAGCAGCCAAGAGAATTTTGAAGTACTTGAAGGGCACAATCAATGAAGGGTTGTACTACCCATATACATCTAATATAGATGTCAAATTATTTTTTGATGCAGACCGGTAGGCTCTAAAGTTGATAGGAGAAGCACATCAGGTTATCTTACTTTTGGAGGTACAAAATTGATTTCATGGTCTTCAAAGAAGCAATCTATGGTTGCTCTCTCATCAGTTGAAGCTGAATATAGAGGACTTGCAAATGCTACTCTAGAAGCT